>CM070032.1:182505771-182518582 GCA_036250615.1 Ptychadena robeensis
GTTTTCTGTGAACTCCCCACACCAACAGGCTCAGTTTTCTATTTCTATCCAAACCCGGGGCGTGGCACATATCCAATGATCTATTATATTTAGTCCCCCACCCCCTATTCTTTTTTTTAATCTATTCCATAACTGTCACAAAAGTTACAATGATTTACATGACTGTAGGTGTGAACCTCTTTCAAACCCATGGGGTATTGATGTAAGTACGACATTATATAAGCAAGACTGGTGGTTTTAAAGGGCTTATATCCTATTCAGTGATGGCTGCATGGGAAGATAATATGAATGGGGGCAGAGGGAGTGGGGTGCATTTAATATCATGGAGAGAGAAGAAAAAAAGTCAGCTTCTGGATGTTATTTTTAAATTGCCCACTGGGAAATGGCATATGGACAGACATAGAGAAAAAGCCTCTATCCTTTTCATTTAGGAGTAATTAGTGGTAGGAGATTACTGGGGACTGGGAATTGGTCAAGGAGACAAGCACATCTTTGGCCAGCCCAACAAAAGTTATAGCAATAAAACGGCCATCCCTGGTGAATGCAATTCCTGTAACCCTGGATTAAATATTTCTCCTCTCATTAGTTTTTTTTACAATTTCTAAGCAAGAATGAAATTTGTGACTAACAATTACAGACAATATAAAAATCTTGCTCTTCTGTGAAACAAAATGGCCAAGATATGTTTAAAGAATTAGGTTTGTTGCCAGAAACTAGTCACACACTAAATTTAGTAAGATGGCTCTATGTTTACATGATGAAGTATGAGACTAGTACAGAGTCAGAAGTCAAATATAATACAATACCAGACAGATGATTCCATTCACACCAGGGAACGCATGAAGCCTCATTACTTTTTAACAATTGCAAAAACTCTAAAATTGAGAGGGGAAAAAATTCTAGAGTTCTAAGCATATAGAAGGTTAAAGTTAAGATTATTT
This sequence comes from Ptychadena robeensis, assembly GCA_036250615.1. Classification (NCBI taxonomy): domain Eukaryota; kingdom Metazoa; phylum Chordata; class Amphibia; order Anura; family Ptychadenidae; genus Ptychadena; species Ptychadena robeensis. The sequence goes on from CM070032.1 coordinate 182,506,713, forward strand.
TGACATTTCTTTTGCATTAACTCAGTGCAGTGTGGTAGGGAACTCATTGCAGGGGTTAAATAAAAACTTTTTTGTCTTAAGTAAGGCTTTTCAGTAAGGTATTTATGCAGGCCATTTCCTATGCTAATTTGGATGATTTAGAACGCGTACGCCTTATGGATCCCAAGACTGCAATTTTAATCACTTTGTTATTCTGATATTCAGTACAATAAGCCAGTTAAGGCTAACACAAGGTACAAAATCTTGCCAAATGAGAAATAAATAGTATGGTTCTCTGTTATGGTATCTGGACCCTGTTTAACCCTGCATTTTTTGTTTCATCGTTCCTTTTCCAATGCTTTCAGCCAGAATTTCAAACCCATAGATCACTCTGCATTAGTTAATATAATTATGATAATCAGGACTCAGAGACTAGATAATTTGTCTTTTGTGATCAATATGTTTTTATTCCTTAAGTTTGTGTTGTTTTTTTTATAGTTGAGTAGACATTATTATATTGTCTTCTATATTATTTATCTTATAAAGTACTGGTCCTGCAATAAAACAAAATGACTACAATTTCCTGTTTAAGCAATGGCTTGGCTCGGTCTTTATATTGGTAAATTATGTGGTAAACAGGTATAAAAGTATGGGGTGATCATTTTTTATATTTTATACTTTTTTAATACCAAAAAAAGCCATATTTAACTGGAATTGTCTAGTAATGTTGAAGACTTTGTGTAGCCAACCCGAGCCTCTTCTTTAATTCAAAAGCGTTTTGAAAATTTTATAAATACCTCTATTGTCTGCCATATACATTGGTGCTTAACATCTTTCCCAGGGCTGTTATAATATCTAATAGTATAACTTGTAGGTGGAAGCCAAGAGACCTATCTACTTATGTTGACCTAATTACAAGGATGTGAAAACAATGGAATACTTGACAGCAAGGATTCGGAGTAAGACACCACACTTTGAAAATATCTGGGATGGTTGGGACGCATATTCCCAAGATAATGTGTATGGAAATGGAAAATGAAATAGATGGAGGCTGTCTCTTGCCTATGGAACTTTTGCCTATGGAAGATATGTTTATTGTGAGATGTCAGGATATTATTAAGTAAATTAGGTGAAACTAAGTGTAAGTATAAAAAATGCATTGCAAAAAAATACTCCATAGGTAAAACAAATAACAAGGATTTTTTTTTCGTTAAGATTCAGTTAAATTAAAATAGTAGCAATATAAAGGGAGTAGAAAGATAAATATAGGATTAAATATTTAGAGGAGCAACGGAGCAACTATTATTATGAGGTTCTGAGTAGACTGGATGGGTAAATAGATGAAACAAGTGAGGAAGATTTATAAGTGAAGAAATAGAAGCAGTGTAAAAAATAAAGTAGCACCTGGCAATTATATATATTATGTATATCTTGAAGAATATTACTATTGTTGAGTTTACCTTATTAGATGTGTTGTCTTTGATTTGTATTATGTTGTTATTGTTTTCTATTGTATGGTTTTGTTATTATAATAATTAGAAAATAATAAAATATAGACTGTGAAAGAAAAAAAAAAAATATATATAATATCTAATAGATCGAACCATGACAAAGCAAGCATCACCTCATCTTTAAAAATTAATGACCCTAAAGTGATTATGGTTAATTATTAGAATATGCTTATTAAATGACACCCAGGGCATTTAATGTAGGAGAAAACTTTGTGCAAGTAGTCCTGAATTGAAAAACTCAAATGATTAGCAAAATATCCTCAAGAAAACTTGACCTATTACTACAACATACCATGAATTGGATAAATGTATATCCACACACACCTTAATCCAGTCAAGGAACTGTCAAGGAAGGTTTTGATCAAAGTCAAAGGGCAGAATGGGAGATGTGAAATAGTGGAACCACCCTATTCTAGTTACTTAATCCTCCCCTGAGTGCCAGAAAACCGTATAGGTGTTAATCCTTAGATTTACATATCTGTATGTGTGAACTGTTGTCAAATAGCTGGGGTACAAATGCTAAAATAGTATGATATAACATGCTTATCCCATATGTTAAAGTTTTTGTTACTCAATACCACAGCATTATAGAGATTTGGTGTAATCTGAATGCAATGTATTCATTATTATATTATCATCCTGTCGTGGTATACTAGTAAAATAGTAGATTGAAATAGGCTAGATGTGGTTTTAGCATATCACTACCAACCCTCTATTATCTGTCTAAAGACACATTTGATGTATAAATATAGGAAGGCATTTCAGTGTGGTCTTTAGTTCTGTTTTAGAAGAACATCAGATTCCCCGAATGCTATTATTTCTCCTGTAGACAGATACAAAATTTAAATGTGTCAATGTATTAGAGTCAGAAAACGTCAGAGAAAAGTCCCATTCTTCATATATACAGTAAAGAGTATACCTATACCATTGTGAAAATACTGCTTACTCCTTACCGCATTCTAAATGCTGCTCATAACGTGAATAGTAGGATATTGCAGCTGTGGTTAACAACTTTAATAATGTCAATGAAATAAAGTCAGAATTTATGCTAAAACCTATATTTACGGTAAGATAATATCTTTTCTTTTTGCATAATGTGTTAACCTTCTATAGCAGACTTTAGGTTTGATGGTTTTCTGTCTCAGCATATCACTTTGTTCTGCCAAGTGATTGTCAGCCACAAATGTGGTGGGGCTGAGAACAAACAATATTCCTACAAGGAGGAGTCAGAAGCATTGGCAAAATGTTCCCTGGCATATACCTAAACTAAAACATTGGCATTATTATTAGCCTGTTCAGTGTTTCAGATTTTTTCAAAGAAACATATGTATTTGTCCACACCCCAGACATTCAATGATCTTTTGCTCCCAAAGTGCTAGAGCAACTCCACACACCCTTACAGCACAGATTAGAGGCATAACCTGTCTACAAGTTATTTACAGGAAAAATGTTCCAGACACATACTGACTGTATCCTCAATCAGTAGCCAAGTGAAATACATTCTAATTAAAACAGTACTTGGATGCAGAATTATGATTTAAATTGAACAGGGTGTTAGACATGCCATGAAGCAATTTTACATTCCCATTGTATATATCATGGTATAATAGAGGAAGGCTATGAAATATAAATAAATAAATACATGATGAATTGTAATAAAAATATTGCATTAGTGTTATTGGATTCCGACATGCTTTCCTATGGATTGGGTCACCTCTTTTGTAGGCATATACTTGCACAATTAAATATAAGTTCACAGCGGGGTCAGAAAGCTGTAGGAATAATGTCTTAAAAATGAAGTTCTGCATAAAGAATTTAACACTGTACAACCTGACCAAACAGCAAACATAACCTTTAAAAGATTTGAGGCTGCTTTCAAAAATGCATTTAAATAGGCAACACAGAAATGTATTTTCTCAAAATTTTTAAACATATGTTAGGGTTACTGGTTTGATTTTATAATGATATCTTCTATATCCAAATATAAAAATATCAAGTCTATTACCATATAACCACAAGAACATGAGTAGATGGATGACAGGGCCATAGCAAGTAAATGTTCATGAGGTTTTCACAATTCATTAAGAGAAAGGGGTTACTCAACTCATTAAGAGTATGGGTTACTCTTACATAACAGGATTGGATCAGGATAACATCAACTAAACAGAACTGCTTTTTATAATACTATAAGTAACTTGTCTCCTCCTTTGGCATACAATAGCATTTGTATGTTGATGACACCCATATATACCTATCCACCTCTTACTTATATACTTATCTATACTCTTATGGGAAATATATCTCTATAGCTAGCCACACATGGTACAATTTATCATTCAATCGAGGTTCGATTAGATTTTGTACTTCGATTTAAAAAATCGAACATCGATTGACATTTATTCGAAGTTCTCCACATGGGAAGCACGATAATTGAACAATTTCGACTGAAATTAAATCGAAGTAATCCAAAATCGTCGATTGAATTCCTCTTACGATTTTAGTTTCAATTGGAAGTTAAAGGGAAGTAGCCTAAAAAATCGAGCCAAAAAATCGAGCCACAAAATGGAGCCAAAAAAAATCGACCAATCGACCAAAATTTTTCAACTTGTCCGATCACTTTTCAATCGACGATTGTACCAAAAATCGTTCAACGATCATCGATTGCACTATGTGGCAGTACATCGATTAATGTTCAATCGATCTTTTTTTCCATCGAAAATCGTCGATTGAACGCTAAAATTGTACCATGTGTGGCTAGCTTAACTCTTCATGCATGGTTGACAGATACCTTGTACTCAACCTTTGTAAAGGGAAATCGTTATTTATCTCATTCATAATCTTCTACCATCACCTTCTAAGCCTTCACCTCCCCACAAGCATGTGGTCTTTGTGTCATGTTCAACTCTGCAATCTGCTGACATCCCCAAATATAAAACATTGTTTGATCCTACCACTCCCATCTGTGCAGCACATGCAACGATGCCTATTCCTATACCCAGTAACTACCTGGTACATGCTCTAATTATATTTCTCATCTTCACTACGGCAACATCATCATCATCTAATCTGCCACTAACTAGACTTTCACCTCTTGAGTCTGTTATAAATGCTGCCGCTCGATTCACATATTCCTCTAATTTCTCTTCATCTTCTGTATTTAATTCTGTATTCCTATTGTATTCCTATTGTTTGGAGAATCGAGCCGTGATGACGCTGCAGGGAACATCGGACAGCTCTAATATCGAGCTGTGTGTTCCCTGCTTTAGAAACAGTAAAAGATGTCTTATAGATCAAAAGTTTGGAATGAGACTTATTGCATTGTTTATTTTATGGGTTGGTATAAATTGTAACTACTACTTTGTGTTAAGGATTTTCCACTGTGTCTACTGCCAATGGCAGTTCTTAATAGTTAAAAATACCCACTTTTTTAGGGATGCCTGCTCCCACCACTATTAAATAGCCAACAACCTGGATCCTCCCACTGTCAAGTGCCTCCTTGCTCAGCAACTCTCTTTCCTGCTAACAACTCCTGCTTCCAGCAAGGCCAAACCCAGTAACCCTCTCCTCCTAAGAGAACCCCCACCCCAACAGCAAAACCCCCCTACCTTTACCCAGCAATTCCCCTACGTTAACTAAAATATGTATCAGACCACAAATACAGCATTACTAGGGAATGAGTGTGGGGAGTCCTCCTAAACTTTCTCTCGACTCTGTCATGTAAAACAATAGACCTAATAGACCTATTTTCAAAGGCCTATAAAATACTCAACAGAATGATAATTATTTTTTCATTTCAAGTGTTATTCACCCATTTGCCCAATGATGACACAACATGTTGGGTCACAGACACCAACCAAAAGAGATTTAATTGTCAGTAAATACTACCATTAGGGAAACGGTGTTGTGTTAAAATATTTTATATACTTATCTCCTTATTTTCCTTCAATTCATGAATGCATCAGAAAAGAGGATGCACAAAGACTTTTGTTTCATCTAGATCTATTGTCTCTTGTGTTAATGTGGAATTCAGATAAACTCCCAGATTATGAAACCTATTCTCAAAATAGAGTAAATGGGAAAAAACTCCCAGAATATGAAACCCATTCCCAAAATAAGCATGACAAAAAACTTAATTTTGTATGTAAGTTCTTGTTTCATGTAACTCAATAAAATAATCTTGAAAATGACTGCTATAGTAAAACATCCTTAGATAAATACTGGGAGCTATTAAAAAAGTCTCTTTAGCAACAGAGTAATCAAATAACAATCTTCCATGACAAGAATGATATCTGACTGTAACCTTGGGACTATGGTGCTGTTATGCTGGACATCAGTGCTATTCCAGATATGTGTCAAGGAGAATTTGATTAATGAACTCCAAAGAGTCAATGTAAACAATACTAATGGCAGCATTTCATATAAATAATTGAGAATAGAGCATATGCCATATCTATGTAATAATTTTCTTTCTGTTTAAGTTCATGTAGTTTAAACAGTGATCAACCTGCACTTTTTAAAACACATATAGATTTTATAAAAGAAAATCACAAGCTTTTATCATTTAAAGCCTTAATTTTTTAGCTCGTTAACCAACAACTATTTGTAACGAAAATAACTACAGAATTAAACTTAATTAATTAACTTAAGTCGGCTATAGAGGGTTCATATGATGTCATCATGCACGGCTGGTCATTCCGAGAATTGTCTGCTTACCCTTTCTGTGCCAGCATTTACCAGCATCCCCATCCAAAGTAACGAGATCGATCTAAAAATTACAGACATGTCCATAATTTGTTAGATCAATTTATGGGCCAATTTAAGATGGGTATTTGATTTGGGGCCGATATCACAACAGATTGAGCGGCGCTTAGTGGTCGACCTGTGGTGAAATTGGATGCAAATCGAACCGTCTATGACCACCTTAAATTACAGAATTAAACTTCAATATCCATGAGTTAATGTTGAGAAGTGAATCTAAGCTGCTGTAATGGCCAATCCTCCAAATACTATAGCTAAGCTAGTCTGACCATAAAAAAGCTCAGTGGACATTTAATTGTCACCAACACCAACCACCCCAACCCAAAAATACAAATCCTTTTTAGCATATATAAACACATGGATAAAGCTGGGAATAGACGGTACGATTTACCGTCTATTTCTTGTCCGATCCTATGCAGTAGCAGGCAGCGTGATTACCCACATGTTAAAAGACAATTGACAGAGAAATTAACAAAAGTGTATCTAACCCCTCAAAAATAATGTGTACATGGCAGCTTACCAGTCTTAAGATGTGGTGGCTGCATAGGACGGATGTGTCCATTTTTTTCTGGTCTATCACATTACTTTGGTGCGGACTAGGCTCCCAATTCAAAGTATCGGCCGGCGTATAGCACACACAAATTGTGCAAGCCGATTCTAGAACAACTAAATGCAATGTGATGATGTTATCATGCATCAATCAGCCGTTCGAGGATCGCACTGGGATCTATGCGTGTATGGGGGGCTTTACATGTTAAACAAAGTACAAAGACCTAGTCTTACACATACTGCCATCAATGTATATAGTCCCCTTTCAATGTCTACTAGAAAAATACACCAAGGTAATAAAATATCAATGAATATAGGTCACACTATTTTCAGAGGGGGTGTCTCTTTGTATATAATGGCAATCATGTCTGTCTAACAAATGCTTGCAATGTTTCAAAAAAATTTACCTTGGCAGATAGAACAGCTAAAACTGTGATATGCAGGGTAATTTGTCAGTTCAACCAATATATGGATAACGCTTTATCATCAAGTACTAGGGAGTAGCCTTCAAATGTGTCTGCATGAGATGAGGAAAGCTGGCAGAAGTTTCTGGGAAAACTCTGTAGCTTTCTTGTTGATTAGCGATTTGGTCAATTACTAGTGAAATACAGATGTTGATATTAATGTCCATGGGATCATTCACATTGTATAAGATTCTTGTCGACTTCATAAGATTTCCGTCAACTTAATTCATCATCGTTTCTTTCAAGATTCTGGAAAATATTCAGTAACCAGAATATTTTATTGCTAGGTAATTTCATTTAAACTAACCTCTTACCTCATGTGTAAATTAGCCTCTTGGCTAGGAACCTTTTCTCTTCATTTTAATCTTGACCAGTCATGAGCTAGTCCGTTGTCTCACAGTACTAGACCATGTGCTTTAATGAACCACCCAATTTATGTTACCTCATGTAGAGATTTCACCAATAGCATGACCTTAAAGTTCATGAGATAAATGAGATTAGTTTTTGGAACTGGTAGATTGCACAATTATTTCAGCCAAAGTAGAATTAGCCATTATAGCTTGTCTTAACTACCAAAACTTTGATGCAGAGCTGAGGCAATTCTTTTTTAAGGACATCTAATACTGATTTATAAACTGGGTTGTTAACCCATTGTTAGCATCCTAGTTGCCATTAGTGATGAGCGGCATAGGCAATATTCGAATTTGTGATATTTCGCGAATAATTCTACTAATATTCGATTCTATATTTGGAAATTCGAATATTCACATTATGACCATGTATTGCGAAAATAATATTCGCATTGCGAAAATAATATTCACATCACGAAAATCTTTATTGTTATTTTCGCAATACATGGCCATATTGCGAATATTCGGAATTGCGAATATCTGCCAACATATTTGAGATATTGGTGAATTCTCGAATTGCCTATATTCGCGAAAAATATTCGACATTCGAATATTCGAGCTCAACACTAGTTGCCATGCAATAAAGAGGGGGTGCTCAGTTGATTGATACCAAGAGTATCACTGAGAGTAGTTCATGGCACTTGTCCCATACATTTTTTGCTTGTCTTTATTAACACTGTACCAGTATTGAAATGTATTATAAGTGAATAACTATAGTAACTGAAGGGGCCTTTTTGTTTACTGTGGGTAGATCATTTTTATCCAGTCATTTGCAAGCGAAAGATATTGTGGGCACTCCTGCCATTCCAAATGTAACTTTTCACTTTTAGAGATGTTTTCCAAGTAAATAAAAAGATTGCACCATTGTCAATCCCTTGGCACCTTTTAAGGCACATATGAGCCATTTTGGTTGTCAATGTAATTGCATTCTAAAAAATTAGCCAATGAAAACTCGAACAATGTAAACCTAAGCAAACCACAGTATTATACAAGATATTGCATTAATCCAGAGCATGGAGCTTTGGCAATTAAAGAGATCTATGCAAATACAAGCTTAAACTGACCGACTATACACTATTTGTTTGTTGTTTTAATAGTCGTTTAACTGTTGTGCCACATGATGTGATTTGTTGGGCCAAGGATCCTAGATTGGTATACTTATAGGATAGGATAGTCAAGATGAATTGTTAAGTCAATAGCTCTGGTTCCCAACGTACTTTACTAGTGGGTGAACATTAGATCGGTAGGAAGAACTTGACATGTTTTCCCCCCTGGCTTTAGGTGGTCTGATTGATGCATAGTTATTCTTAATTATGTGAAAATCAAATATTGCTTTTATGTCAACAATCTCGATGACCCAAAATATTGTTTTTTGATGTTGCCTTAGAACTCCCGGGGACTAGCCGCCTCCAACGGGTTGACATACTCAGGACAACAAAAGTATTTCATGATTGCATTGGGGATGTCCACTAGAAATCAATAACTATTGTTTATGTTCTTTAATACTTAAGTTCATATTTTTTACAGGATGTGAAGGGCTAACGAAGAAGAAGATCTACCAATGGCAAGAAAGTCCCCATAGAAAAAAAATCATTTGACTAACGTGATAAACTCTTGAAACAACTCGAGAAATATTAAGTAGAAGTGAAATTTTGAGTGCCCACTAAAGAGCTTCCCTCCATTGGAAATTACTTCAAAGAAATCCAAATTTGACAGACGTTCCTTATCATTATGTCCAAAAACAAAAATAAATTGTCTCGATAAAACTTTGTGCTACACAATAACTGTAGAAATAACGTAGAGGACAACTGATTCATCTCCAATGAGTAAAAGCTCCCTTTATCATTGAATTATTTAGTTAAACACCACTTTATTTTGTCAAACATTTCTGTGTGTCACTGATAGTGATCTGTCAGCAAGAGACTTTATAATCCTTTACTAATTTAAAGACATCAAGGGACTTGGGCATCTGGAATTTAACAAGCATGAGAAGGAGACAATTAGATTCATTTGTTTCTGCTGCATGTCATTCTGGGAAAAACACATGGTTAGTGTTGGAACGCTTCAGAACATGACGGAGACACACTAAGGAATTTGAATATTTCAACTTGTGTTTATTCCAAGTGTTTTTATTTACTTTTGCCATGCTGTTTTCTATTTTCAGGCATTCGATGTATACATTGTGGCTATAGGCATTATGTCTTTTGGACGGTCATGTAAGACATGTAATCCCAACAGGGTTTACTCTGCAGGATTGCCGGTTGAGATTTGTTAGGTTTTTTGATATGTATCATTAAACACAAAGAATGTTTCAAAATCATGGTTTATTGAATGGTAAGTAAAGCACTTTAAATGTTATGAAGACGTGTATTTTTGTTTTTACAGTCATTTCAGCCTGGTATACAGAACGTTGCCTAGAAGGTAAATAAATGAAATCCTACAAGTTTAAAACATGCAGCTTTTTTATGATGGGGGAATGAATAGAACACACAGAATGTGCTACCGTTGGTGTGTGGAGGGTTCGTTATAAGATCTCCTGAGACATGACAAAGATAACATTTGAGCTGTTTGTTTAGAACACGACTGAACTGAGGTCATTTCTCGAAACAACAAACTGTCTGATTCTCTGACCTCAGAAGATTGCATTTAAGGAATTTCCTGAAGCACTTGTGTTTGGCCTAACATTTCACTGACACTACCAAGGGAATTCATGGATTAATTCATGAGTTACTTGTGCTGTTTTAAACTTTCTAGGTTTACATAGACAGGATGCCAATGCCATTATGGCCCCTAACAAGGAGTTGCCTTATTATCACTTTCAGACAACAGCTAGAAGAGGGGTTATAAATGACCTATGTCTAACAAGTAAAAGCATATCTGTTTAGCAACTGAAATTATACAAAAAAATAACATGTAAAAATTATTAAATACATTAAAAAATCTAAATAATTATAACCTACATTGACTGATATTCTAGCAATACTACCTTATGGCTGACTTCAACAAATGTTATCTATGTTTTTAATGTAATGTACTCTACTCCTATGTCATAACCCGTACCTGTGTGTTATCTTGTGTTTGTATCTCCACTCTAATATATTGTACAGTGCTGCGTAAGATGTTGGCTCTATATAAATTAAAGATAATAATAATAACAATATGTTATCCAAAAAAAAAAACTGGAAAAATAGAAAAATTCTAATTCAAATCAAGTATTAGCATATGGTGGTAAGGCACAGAAACACACAGCTCTTGTGTGTTGGTTTCTGGACATCAATATTATGCTTGTGAAATTAGAAATAGTTGATTTATGAGTTAATTCCAAAGCTCCTGAACACGACATCATTACCAATAGTGATGGACATGTAGGGTAGGGTTGCAGGACTATAAAAAAAGTATTACTCTACCTCATGTGTTTGTGCATAAATAAGGTTAAATCAACTAAACAAAATTTTGGCTTGACCTTAAGCCTAATTGAAAATAATTTTCAGCAGGTTTAATGGAGATAGGGGAGTCACCTAAGATGTCCTTTAGCCATGTTTGAAGTTATTATCTGGCTTTAAGCGGATCAAAGAGGGAGGTAGATTTAAGAAAAAGTCTTTTGGAGACAAGATACTCAAGCAGTTTAGAAGCAAATGAATGGAGAAATTAGTGAAAAATTAAAAAATTGAAAAAGTGAAAAATTAGAAAAAAATAGTGTTTTTTTAGAATGGGGAGAACCATTTCATGTTTTAAACATAAGGAGAAAATACCACGGGAGAGGGAGAAAGTAAATAGTTTAATAAGCCTGGGGCCAACAGTGGTATCTGAGGCAATATTCGTGTTCACAAAATATCACCTAATATTCTCAATGAATTAGAAAATTTGAGGATTCGTGATCTCCAATCATGATTACCTTCATTGCGCAAATTGGCACTTGTACATGCGAATAATGTGAACACAAAATTTTAATATTTGTGATTACCAAGTTATAGCTCTGTATTCTAAAGCAGGGTACACTGTTTCACTACAGAGGTATGAGATCTGGGGGTTCAAATGGTGTTGTACTGTGAGAGTTGCATTTGATACAAAGCCACCTGTTGACCTCTGGATGGAGACAGCTAATCTGAGGCCATACATCATCTTCTGGTACTCATCTGACTAACTCACTAAAAAGTTATGTACACCCTTGGGAAAGGATCCTCTGGAGCCTGGGGGGG
>CM070032.1:182518592-182537038 GCA_036250615.1 Ptychadena robeensis
ATTGGTAGTGGTAAGCATCCTTTGGAGCCCTCAAACTTCCTCTACATATGCTCTGTCCTGCGAGTTCTATGTCAAAGACTTACCTTGCCAGGGAAGGGGAGAGAGTAGAGATGGTCTTGAAACTTTGACTAATTTATTGTCCTGGTTTGGATGGGATAGTTAACCACTATCACATTTCCATTTGATCCATTCAACACAAAGCTTTGTTATGTAACAGCCTTATTCCAAAATGGATTGAATTGATTTTTTTTACTTAGAATTCTACACACAACATATTATAATGATAAAGTGAAAAATGTTTACTATAGATTTTAGCAAATTTAAGAAAAATATAAAATTGGGAAATCACTTGTTCACAGAGTTTGCCATGAAGCTCAAAAGTGAGCTCAGGTGCATTCTGTTTCCCCTGATCATCCTGAGATGTTTCTGCAGCTTAATTAGAGTCCCCCTGTGGTACATTCAGTTGATTGGATGTAATTTGGAAAGGCACACACCTGTCTATATAAGGTCCCACAGTTGACCGTTCATGTCAGAGCACAAACCAAGCATGAAATCAAAGGAATTATTTGTAGTTCTCCAAGACACAAATCTGCAGTCTTAAGGCACAAATCTGAGGAAGGTTACAAATTAATTTTTGCCTCTGTGTATGTCCCAATGAGCACGGTGGTCTCCATCATAAGTAAGTAGAAGAAAAACCACCAGAACTCTTTCTAGATCTGGCCATCTAAACTGTGCGATCGTGGAAGACGAGCCTTAGTAAGGGAGATGACCAAGAACCTGATGCTCCAGAGGTCCTCTGCGGAGAGAGCCGAACTACTTAGAAAGACAGCCATCTTTGCAGCAATGCACCAACCAGGCCTGTATGTCAGAGTAGTCAGATAGAAGCCTTTCCTTAGAAGCCTCTCTGGGAGTTTGCCAAAAAGCACCTGATGATTGAACATAGATTGAACTCCTTGATGTGAATGCCAGAAGTCACATTTGGAGGTAACCAGGCCATCACCAGGCCAACACCATCCCTACAGTAAAGCATGGTGGTGGCAGCATAATGCTGCAGGGATGTTTTTCAGTGGCATGAACTGGAAGGATAAAGGAAAAGATGACTGCAGAAATGTACAAAGACATCCTGGATGAAAACCTCTTCCCTAGCACTCTTCAACTCAAACTGGGACAACGGTTCATCTTTCAGCAGGACAACTACCCTAAGCACACAGACAAGATATCAAAGGAGTAGCTTCAGGACCACTCTGTTATAGTGTTGAGCATGAATATTCAAATCTAAAAAAAAAATTTTTGCAAATATCGGCACTTGTCAATTCACAAAGATATCGAATATAGTGCTATATCTTGGTAATCTCGAATTGAGATTTTGAGTAAAGTACCATGCATCATGCATGCAATATGTGCATGTACTAATGCCGATCTTCGCAAAGAATTATTTCTGAGTTGTTTCCTAAGATAACACTACAGCCGCAATTTCACATTATGCCACTAGATGTCGCCATGACATGCTTTTGCAATAAATCACACTACAAATGCTGATATAATGGACAGGATATCTCAAATTTGCGAATTTACTTGTAGAATAATTTGAGAAATGTTGCAAATTTAAATATTGCCTATGCTGCTCATTCTTTCACACTATTCTTTCACACTATGTTTTTTAAACGCATGCGTTATTCACATTACATCTGCGTTTGCATTTATGAACAAAGCAATGAAAAGGCAGGAAAATTTACAATTGCATACAGCAGGACATTTATAAAAACGCAAGCGGAAACTCTGCGTTTTATAAAAGCAAAGCATGCAGTATGAATGGTAACATTGGTTGTCTATGTAAAAATGCGTGCAGTAAAAAAACCTGCATGTTTTAAAATGCAACACATATAGTGTGAAAGGGCCCTCAATGACCTTGAGTGGCCCAGCCAAAGCCCATACTTGAATTGGATTAAACATCTATGGAGAGATCATAAAATGTCTGTGCACAGATACTTCCAATCCAATTTGATGGAGCTCCTCTGGATTCCTCTGCCAAGAGGAATGGGCAAAACTGGCCAAGGATAGGCGTGCCAAGCTTTTGCCATTATTTTTAAAAATACTTTTGTGATTGTTACAAAGGCTTTGAATTCTTATATTCATGTAATTTCTCAGTGATTTAATATAAGTTTGCAAAAACTTCAAGTTAACTTTTTTTTCATGTTGTCATTGTGAGGTGTTGTGTGTAGAGTTCTGAAGAAAATAATGAAAGTAATTCATTTTGAAATAAGGCTGTAAGATAACAAAATGTGGAAAAGTGATGCGCTGTGAATACTTTACGTAAGCACTGTTAAGCTGGGCATACACCTTTAGATGTCTCTGTCAGATATCCTTTAGATCAACCAACTATGTAGTGCCGGGTCCTCTGCGATTGAACACAGGTAGACTAGATGGTTTAGAAAGTCCCTCATATTACATGGTTTTGGTAAAAAAAGGAAATCTAAAGGAAATCTGACAGAGAAATGTAAAGGTGTATGGGGACCCTTAAGCTCCCCACACACGTAACGAGCTAGGACCGACAGCTGTAGAGAGCAAATTGACGACGTGATCACACTGCTCTCCATCACTCACAGTATCGGCAGGCACGCACATCAGTCAGCGGCAATCTCCGTGGCTCGTTTTATGTGTGGGGACCCTTAGCCTTTGTGCGTTCTGCTGAAACTTAACCAGTAAAGCATTGAAAAATGTATCCATGTGATCCCTGCTTAAGGACCATTTTACGGTACATGGACAATAATTTTAGGAATTTGTCCTTAAAAATAATGCTTTAATATTCACTGTCCAAATGTGTAGGCGGTGCATATGACTGTGTTATAAAAATAAATGTGGGAAAAAGACTGAGCAGAATATTCATAGTACGCTGTAAACGTTTATGGAAATGATCAGAACTGTTAATAGTGAATACATTCTTTCGGCACCACCTACACACTTGTATACAGACTCCTGCTTGTTAATAAGGATGGAATATCAGAAACAGGATATAAGAATGACTTTTTCCAGCCAATCTTGGAAAGTTTCATATTCCCACAGCTCAGAGAAACCATGGAGGGGTGAATTTTATCTATAAAAACATTGGGCATGCTTGAACGCATAGTAATGGAACTAGGTAGAGGTGAATTAATTGGCTTCTCCAATGCTATCAGGGGACAGATTACTAATGTTTCATATTAGATATTATGTATGGGAATGTGTTAACTGAGATATCATTACTTGAGAACTGGCTTTGAGTTGTCTAAGGAGAATAAAAAATTATATTGTATACCACTCTGTGCATACCTAATAATAACACTGACAGCTATTTAATTAGAAAACAATATAATAGTGTGATCAAATATATGGCTTTCTTTTTCTTTCTATAATGCTGTCATAATCCTCTAGCGATTAGTTACTATTTGTTGCCAGTGATTCAAGAAAAATTAATCATACATCACATAGTATTATGCAGGCTAGGCCTAACAATAGCAGTATATTGAATATCAGTATATTGAATATTACTATGATATTGATTTTGAAACCTCACAGGAACTATTTAATATTCCACGTTTTTAGCTGGAAGACTAACAACTTACAGAAGGCTGATAGTGATCACTGATAGTGATAGTCCGACTTCCCCTGTCCATGGTAAACTCCAAATTCCCCGCCTGTTCGCAGGAAATTTTTATCAGAAAAATCTGAAGTGACATCACTTTTAGTACATGAAACGCACAGTTCCTTATTATGATTACCAGACTTGACGTCACTGACAGTTTTTGAAGCCAACCAACATGTTGGTAAACCCAGTTCGACATTGGATGGGGACCAAGGGTATGGAACGGTATTGATTGCACAGAAGTGCTGAGCCTCGATTCTCTGTTCAATCGAGGAAGCTCAATGGCAGCACGTCACCACGCTGTTCATCGATTGCACGGGTCTTGACCCGTGTATGGCTACCTTTAGTTCTTACACTGTGGGTGTAGCTATGAAGGTAAAGGCCCAGAAGACCCTTTTTATTTTTCAAAAAGAAATCAAAATCTTCTCTGTTACATACCATACCAAGTAATTGAAAAAGCAAGCTTTCGAGATGTCCAACATCCCTTCTTCTGGCTTAAATGCAGCCTGGTTGAAATATATATTATATATTCATAAACATATGCCTTTTAAGGTAGCCATACACAGGGCAATTCCCGCCTGATTTTTTAGCTGTTCCCGCTTGGTCGTTAGGCCACAAATCTGGTGCGCCCACCTGCACAGATCGAGACACTATTCCTGCCATGCAAAGCCCTTAGTAGAGAGGGACTGCTGAGCCCGAAATATGTTGGCTATTCCTTCATTTGTATTTACTTGTTAATACATTTTTAGATTTCTGTATATTCTTTACTGTAGATTAATGTAATTTATAGTGTACATAATGTAATATTGTAAAGTAAATGTTAACTGAGATGTGAAAGTACTGATACATCAGACAATTGTTATACAGTTAATTAGTATCCAGTAGAAGGAGAAATTTTAGTGAAAATTGGAGGTCGATGTGACAGAGTATTGGTCACTGTCCCCATGAAATTAACAAATTTCAAGGCATTGATACAGTGGGCTCCCTAAGCAAGGTGGGAGTTTGGGAACGCCCTGAACCCAAGGGGTGGGGATTTGGCATGACCGGGATCGGGATTTACCAACTCCAAGGATAGACAAAACCAAAGGGTTAGATACAAAGGTTGACATTTTATTAAATTTCAAATAACTTTGGAAACCAAGGTCACTGGCTAACAAGCCATTTAGCGGTTATGTGACCTCCTCTTCAGTCAGATCAAGTCCAAAAGGTCATTAATACCAGATAATTAAAAATTTTGTCAACCTTTGTATCTAACCCTTTGGTTTTGTCTATCCTTGGAGTTGGTCAATCCCGATCACGCCAAATCCCCACCCCTTGGGTTCAGGGCGTTCCCAAACTCCCACCTTGCTTAGGGAGCCCACTATAGTATACAGTAGAAACTGCTTTGTTATTATAACATAATAATTCTTGTCTTGGTTACATGGTTCATATGGTTCGTATGGGCGATTGGAGGCTGTGCACTCTACTGTCCCAATGAGAAGCAACAGGTCTAGTGACTGCCCATAGCAAATAAGGGGGTGGTCAGAGCTGTTGATTTTTGCCCTCTCTCCATCCAGCAAAATATTGCTTAGAGAGTGGTGGCAACATTTTGCTTTGAAGTGGTGGTTCCAGTTATGCTTCATGTTGTCAACTGCCATAGATCTGCTTCTAGATCCTAGACTTTAACAACAATGCTACACCAAAAATATTCTCATCACAGTAGCTGACCCAGGCACTCTTAATAAATTAAAGTGTTAGACCAACAAATAAAAGCCTCAATTCTATCTCATGTGATAGTCTTTGCCTATCAAGGGCCTCTGTGCTCTTTCATTTAGTGGTGGCAAAGCTTGGAGGACTTCATGAAGAATAGTCTTGTGTGAAACTTTAAAAGGCAGAGACAAGTTATTTGTACAACATGAATGCGATAGGTGCTAATGTCCCTTGAAAAGTTTATGGCACATTGGATGACTCAAACAAAGGAACACGTGTCATGTGTGTGTGCTAGGGTCTGAAATAGACAGATTACATGCAAAGTGAGATATTTCAAGCTTTTATTTGTTATAATGTTGATGATTATGGAACAATAGTTTATGAAAACCCCAAAATCATAAGAAAATGTGAATATTGTAAAATATCCTAGGCTCAAAGTGTCTAATCAACTTATTAATTCAAAATCTTTGGAAAGGGTTCCTGAGCCCTTAAATGTTATCCCTCTGTCTGGTTCAGTAGGACTCACAATCATGTTAAACACTGCCAAACCTGACAGTTGTGCAGAAAACCATCACTGACACCCTCCATAAGGAGGAGAAGCTTCCAAAGGTAATTGCAAAAGACGTTGGATGTTCCCAAAGTGCTGTATCAAAGCACATTAACCTCCCTAGCGATATGCCCAAACCCAGTTCGGGCAAAGGGACGCTGCAATTAGCGATACGCCCAAACTGGGTTCGGGCACATTGTGGGAGCTCACCTGGTCTGCCGCCATCGCGATCTTCCTCCGGGACCCGGTCTTAAAGAAAAATTTTTTTTTTTCTTTTTTTAAATCTTTTTTTTTTTACTTTTAAACTGGATTATAGAAATGCCTTTCTATAATCCAGTTCAAAAGTGGATCCCGCTAGCAGAAACGCTCCTGCTGAGCGTTTCTGCTAGTTGGATCATCTCCGGCTGCACCCGAGCCGATCCAGAAATAGCCGAGGTCTCCGGCTATTTCCATGATCCGCACTCGTGTGCCAATGACGTCACGCGCCGGGCGGGAGATTTAAAGGTACAGAAAAAAAAAATTTCTTCGATTTTTTTTTCATTTTTTTACATTTGTTTTTATTTTGATTGGATTGGGTAAATGTTTTATAAATGTTTTATTCAAATCAAAAGAAAAAAAAAAATATATATATATTTTTTTTCTGTACCTCTATAGCCAGCCATAGCGCTTCAATCTGTGTCCCCATCCAAAGTATTGGTTGTCGAATCGTAAATGGTGTATTTCGAACGATTGACCATGGCATGATGATGTCATCATGCTGCGGCCGATTGTTCAATAAACGCCCGCCAAGCATAGCGTCTATGGCTGGTTTAACCTCCCTAGCGTTACGCCGGAAGCAAGTGAATCAAACTGCGCCCGTGCCGGAATCGGGCGCAACCGCTGGCTCTCTGTGTGCCTGCAGCTTTGTAGAAATGCTGCAGGCACACAGAGAGCCAGCGGTTGTGCCTGATTCCAGCACGGGCGCAGTTTGATTCACGATCAGAGCCTTTCTGCCCCCATCGGCGTCATCGGTGATGCCGATGGGGGCGGAAAGGCAAAACACTGTATCACTTTTGGTACAGAAATCTGGACCTCAGTGAACCGCCAGGGAGGTTAATAAAAAGTTATTTGGAAGGGTAAAGTGTTGAAGAAAAAGGTGCACAAGTAGCAGTGATTGTCGTAGCCTTGAGAGGATTGTCAGGAAAAGGCCATTCAAAAGTGTTGTAGAATTTCACATCTGGACTGAGGCTGAAGTTAGTGCATCAAGAGCCACCACACACAGATGGATCCTGGACATGGTCTTCAAATGTAGTATTCCTCTAGTCAAGCCACTCCTAAATAACAAACAATGGCAGAAGCGACTCACCTGGGCTAAAGCAAAAAAGAACAGGTCTGTTGCTCAGTGGTCCAAGAGTGGTCCTCTTTTCTGATGAGAGAAAATTTTGCATCTCATTTGGAAACCAAGGATCCAAAGGTCTTCAACACTTCAGTAGTGCCACAGGCTGATAGCATCCATGCCACGCCGCATTGAGGCAGTAAGTGATGCAAAAGGGGCCCAAACAAGCATCCGAACTTGTTCAAATTAAAATATTTGTTTTATTAATTTCATGTAATATTCTATTTTTTTCGATTTTTGGGTTTTCATAAGCTGTAAGCCATAATCTTCAAAATTCAAAGAAATAAAGTCTTGGAATATCTGGTTTTGCATGTAATTAGTCTATTTCATGTATTAGTTTCCCCACTTTTGGACGATATTCACATTTTTTTGCAAATCCCCTGTATATATTTCTGTATTATTGAAGAAAGACAATCTAGAGGATGGGACACTGTCTAGTTGAAATACACAACAGCCCAGAAATAACAAAGGTACCTATGACGCTTTACTGCAAAATTCACCAAGGCAACAAAGTTTGCAAGAATCATCACAACAAATAATACTGCAGAATGTAAACACTGAACGTGTATATAACAAACCAGGAACACAATGGAATTCATGGCAGTTCCAGAAGTCCTCTTGTGTCTTTTAAAAGATAAAATGTTTGGACTTTTTATGTGTTGTTGAGCGCTTATTGCTGGGTGTATGGCATACTTTCTGTTTGTTTTATGAAGATCTCTTTAGATATTTCTCCAACATTCCAATAAATAGATAAAGCAATTGGACACTCGGTATTTGTGATGCAGGCTATTCCGCCACATAATCTGTGTTAATGCCTGTTAATATCTGGCTTAACACAAATAAAACCATCATCCACAAATCCTTATACAGGAAACTAGTGTACTCCTTATGTACAGATATTGGATGCACAAAGCACTGTAAGGACTTATCACATAATTAATATAAAAGAAAACTGCCCAAATTGTAAATGAGGGATTTAATACACAAACACACATCTGGTACTATTTATAATAAGATATTTGAGAACAAACCCCTTGCCAGTACTGATGGGCTTATCACTTCTTGATTACTGCAATGTTGCACACATGGGAATTTTTTTTCTTTAGTTGAAGAAATAGCAATATATGCAATGAAATATACTTATAGTAGCTCTAGGTATATTTAGATAGTATTACAATATATTGTTTTGCATATTTCTACCAATTTTTCTACCAATTTTATGGGTGGGTATACACAATAATTCAAAGTATACAAAGCAATGTACACATAAAGCCAAGTACTGCTCTACTATGAAAGCAAACTCAGAGCTGTAATAGTGGACCAGTACGTTTTATGCTTTATAAAGAGAAAAGGAAAACTCCCATCTTTCCCTTTCAGTATTTATTTACTAAGATACAATTGGTTAAATATAAATGATTATTTTTTTCTCCAAACAAGCTTTATTAAGAGAAAATTCTATTACAAAGTTTGCCAATAACAGCCCTTTACATTACAATTTAGAAAGTTGTTGTAATATAAATTATTAACCTCCCTAGCGCTTTTGTGAGGTCCAGATTTCTGTACCAAAAGTGCACTAAGACTTAAATGGAATTTTTTTTATATGTTGTAGGCCTGTAACTTCCCAAAATATGTCCAGACAAGGGTCTAGTAGACATCCTGAATATAATAATGTTTGAAACACACAATTTTGTAAATAAAATTACATTTGATAAAAAATAAAATAAATAAAAGGTATGTTTTTAATGATAAAATCTCAAAAATACTTCTTTTGTATGAAAGTATGAACAGTATGTATTCATATTTATGTTTTGTTTAGAATAGAAATTTTATTCAATTGTAAATGTTTTTTTCTACTTTGAATTGTATTGGATATAGTTATCACTGTATCCAGTACATATGCTTTTGGCACTGCTTTTGGTGATGAACCTGGTAACATCACACCAGGGGAGAGAAGGTTCACTTCAAAGGGGAACATCTGGGGAATAACACTGAAAACTCCATAGAAAACTGTTTTCGTGCGATTTAATTACGAATCTCCCGCCGCCACCCCGATGTGACTTCATCGCGTCACATCACAATATCTTGTATTTATGTAGCGCCACCATATTAGGCAGCTTTTTTATGTCATATCATGTCCCTTAGAGGAGCTCACAAGCTAATGTCCCTTCCATAGTCATGTGTATGAAACTAACAAAAGAGAAAGACAATTAACCTACCAGTATGTCTTTGGAGTCTGGGAGTAAACCAGAGAGGAAATCTCATACAGACGCAGACAAGACATACTTCTTACCTGTCTATTCTCACGGAGACAATTTTAACCATCACAAGCAATGCAAATTATCAGGAAAATGTTCAGGGAATCAAGATGCACATGGGCACATTTGCCTGCAGGTTGCCCATGGCTGAGGGCATGCTCTAGCCAGTGCTGATGGAAGTGAGCCCTATTGATGCAGCAGAGGAAAGATGTGTAAAAACAGTAACCGAACAGCACTGTTTTTACACATCTTGGAAACACCTTGTGCATGTCATAGCACCATCATCTTCAATGGAGATGTCTCCGGCGGCACCACTTAGTGCTGCTATGAAGACACGACAGCCTGCCACTTCAAAACAGCACTGCGGGCACGCCACTCAGAATACGCAGAGTGGACACTGTCCCATTAAAGAGAATGGGAAGTGTCCTCTCTGCTTCTTTTTCTCATCCCCATCCGCAGTGGGGAAAAGCAGCAGTGGACACGAGCCCTTATAAATTTATCAATTGTAATTTCATGACATTATCGGTCCTTTTTATTTTTTCATACTTACTGAAGCCTTAATGCCTGCTTCCACAATTTGGAGAGCACATTATTAAGCTAATTTGTTCCATTACAACATTTTAATTTAATCTATTAGGCCCATGATGTGTTGACTTTCTTACAACCATAATAACAAAATAAAAAATGTTGATTAAAATGATTTCATTTGCAATTAAGTTAGCTTATTGACATTCTGAACTGTGTTCTATGGAACAGATATGGCAACTTTTACCACTTGTTGTTAGGGTTTTTTCAAGTTTGTCTATCTTTCTTAAGAAATGTATACTCATCAAAATCTTGTCCAGGTCCTTTCCAGCATTGTTCCCTTGTGGGTAGATAACCGATTCAGCTTTAAAAAGTCATTTTAACATCTCTCCAGAGATGTTGAATTGGGTTCAAGTCTGAGCTCTGGCTGGGTCACTCAAAGACATTCACAGAGTTGTCCTGAAGCCTCGCCTTTGATATCTTGGCTGTGTGATAAGGGTTGTTGTCCTGCTGAAAGATGAACCTTCATCCCACTCTTCAAGAGTTCAAGAGCACTTTGGAGGAGAATTTCATCCAGGATGTCTCTGAACATTGCTGCAGTCATCTTTCCCTTTATCCTGACTGAAAAAAAACAGTTTTTTTGTTTAACATCGGAACAGTAATCAGCATTGATAATAAAATTGACTTGTAAATGTCACTCATTGACAACATTTTCTGTAGTGTAAATATCTATCAGCTTAGTTGTTATGTCTCATTACATTTGATACAATACAATGTTTTGTGAGCATACATAACCTGTCAGTTTGATGGTAAGAACATTTCATTTAAAGCGGATTCAACGTTCTTTACTATGCCCATAAAATTGGCTCTTAGGTATGGAGCCCAAGATATTTTTTTAGCATTGATGATAAATATGAGGCAGAACTAGCAGCAGACCGATCTATGAATCGTAACATATCAGGTGCCCCAAGGAAGTAATGGTTAAGTGATTCAGGAAATCACACGACGTATGGTCTCAGGTAAAGGTAGACAGTTGTAAGGCCTGCAACTAATTGCATAAAAGCATACCAAGGAGGAGCTGTGTTTCTGCTCATCATGTTAAGAATTTAGTGGCACAGATCTCAATATATCATTGTCGAAATTCTTCATTACTAAACGCAGATGTACTGGCATCATATCAGGGTCATTTCACTTTGCTAAAAGATTTATGTTTTCACTCTGCATATTAACAATGAATCGCAGAGGGCTGAATAAACTGATACCTTACTTTTTGGATGAACCCTTCTTCTGCCTGAATGTGCTGTAAGACTTGAGGAATCATTTTGCATGTTGTATGAAATATGTGACTGGCTAAGCTGGAAGTTCAAACATAATGGGTCTGTATTATTTAAAGATCAATTTTGGAAATAACAAGCTTACATTACTGTATAACACAGTAACACTGTTAGGTCATGTATGTTTTTATTTGCCACAGAAAGGAGGGGAAAACATTTGAGCACTTTATTAAAGATGTTAATATAAAATATGCATTCTACTATTTTGCAGTGAAATGTATTAGCTTACTTTTTATAGATACTTAGCTTTATTACATTATGTACTTCTATAAAAAACGAAACACAGAAGAACAATCATTTAGATTATGCTGACTGTTGATTAAAGGAATTGAAAAGCCCCTCCAGTCAAGTAGTGTTTGAAGTAAAGGCTTCTTGAAGGTATTCCCATTTTATCACAGATCCTAAAAGTAAAATTTTGCACTTCAGGATAGTGGGTGGAGCCATCCAAATCATTCCTTTATATCAAAGACACATTCTGGTCTGCTGGCATACAGTGCAAATATAGCCTTATAGTACAAAGTACACTGCATACAGCTTTTTCAGGCTTGTTGGCCATCATCAGTGCAGTGCATGGCAATCATGGCTCTATGGAATGGGGCTTGGGAACTAAATGGAACAACCATTAATGTTCTATGAAAAAGAAAAGCTGCAACATAACGAACCATGTAAGGATTATGATTCCTTCCACCAGCCATGTACCCTGTTACATGGGGGAGGGGTTAAAAAATACCAACGAGCATGGAAAGTGGGGCTAAGATTTAATACTGCAAGAAAAATCAAGAAGGCTGGTTCTACAGTATGTTTTTTTTTCACGTAGTACCAGTGATAGCGGCAGTTTATACTTGCTCGTCATGACCCGTGCGCGCTCGCGCCGTCGGTCAGTGGAAAAATCGGACGCTAATCTGCATGTGCCCACATGGGGCGACAGCCCCACAGCTCGGCCGGCCAGAGAACAGACATGTCAGATAATCTCTGGCCGATGGAAGCCGAGTGCATTAGCTTCAATGAAGACCGGAGTCTTCATTGAAGATAATGGCCGGCACACAAAGGGTGTGGGCCGACTGAAGGGGCCCCATAATGCACCAGGGTGCAAACGTGATGACGTCATCATGTTTGCATTCCGGTGCATATCGGAGTAGGTCTGTCTGACCTACTCGGGCTGTGTATGGCAGCCTTTAGTCTACAGTGGTAAATTAATCAGATAAGGCACAGAAACACACAGCAAATTGGCTTTTGTTTCAGGTTGTCATTTCAACTAGCTTAAGGCCCCCATACACATCGAGATTTTCCTTTCAATCAACTAAAAAAGATAAATGTTTTGGGTCAGGGAAATCATGATTGATTTTAATCTATGCCAACTGAAGAAAAAGATATTTGATCAAATATTTTTGGATCGACTGAAACCGTAATTAAATTAAGGTTGAATTTCAATACAACCGATTAAAATTTTCCAGCATGTCCGATAATTTTTCGTTCGAAAATCTTCCCAATTTTAAGGGTTTGAGGTCGATCTAATTATGTGGGCTGCCATAGATTTTCAAGCAATCAACAATAAAAATGTATTAAATTAAGTTGATTGAACGAAAAATCTAGATGTGTATGGGGGCCTTTAGCTTGTGAGTTCATTGCAAAGCTGCTGAACATGATATCATCACCAGAATTGTTAGAGATGTATAGAAGGGCTGTAGGAAGATTTAAAAAAAGTAATTTTTTAGAATTAAGTTTAAATTTAAGCTGACTCTCTATGTCTTTAGCCATTTTTGTAATTTGCACCTTTGCTCTCTGCCAGCCCTGCCAAGCACTAAACTTAGTTGGAGCTGTCAATGTTCCCCCTTGTGTCTTTTTCTATGCTTTGGATGTGCGTCTGCAGCAGGGTGGACACAAGCCCTAACATTTGTAACAGCCGTCATGCTGTTGTTATTGTACATGGAGGGCAGCGACATCTCACTAACAGATTTACAAGGTTATCTCTTAAGCCCCCCATACACCTTTAGATCACTCCATACGAATTCCATTATGCTGGCCATACACGTGCCGATAAACGGCCGGATTTTAATCTGGCCGACGGACGTGCGCGCTCTCGCCGTCGGTCAGGTTAAAATCCGGCCGTTTATCGGCATGTCCCCACATGGGACGACAGATCCCTGTCGCCCCACTTCTCGGCCGGCCAGAGATCCGACATGTTGGAAAATCTCTGGCCGGCCGAAGCCGATGGAAGCCGATGGCCATAAGCAGCAATGAAGACGAGCGTCTCCATCGCTGCTTATGGCCGGCACACAAAGGGTGCCTGGCCGATTGTGGGGCCCCAGAATGCAATGCGAGGCTAACGTGATGACGTCATCACGTTAGCCTCCCGGAGCGATATCGGAGGACGATATCGCTCCGGCTCTGGCTGTGTATGGCTAGCATTAGACCTACCAACAACTATGTAGTGCCGGGTCCTCCCTTATAGAATACATAGTGATTGTAAGGTTTAGAAAGATCCTCATATTACATGGTTTTGGTAGAAGAAAAGGGGATTGTACAGAAATTGTATGGTAAGATTGGAACGTGTATGGGGGCCTTAACACTGATTAATTTGGTTCTATTTATTTAGTTCAAGCCAAATCCAGAGAGCAGCAATTCTACTCTATTTCCTGCTTTTCTTTTTAAAATGTATATAATTTACACAGTATAGTACAGTGTTCTCTTCAAATGTTTTGGGGCGGACGTTTTTAAATGATGTCTTTTACATTAATGTTTGTTTATTGCAGATTGCAAAATGCCCCTGGACAAAACTGCTTCCATTTTACACTTTTATCAAAACAATAAATGAATGAAACATATTAATCATTGTATCTAATCATGCCCAACCAGGTAATCTGCATACCATGTCACCTTCCCCAGAATATGTGTTATTACATGTTCCAGATACAGAATGTAAAGTATACATAACTCCAGAATGTAAACCTGTGGACGTGCTAAACAACAGAATTCTATGTTTTTGTGGTGTTTATTTGGAAAGAATGTCTTACTTATTATGAATGGTGCCATTCTTATCTAGTCAGGCCACTATGCTAAATCGATCAAAGTCTTTTAGCACCTGCTAGTATAAACTATCATGGGTGGTGATGATAAAGATAGTTACCTGCAACACATTTAAAACATTGAAGTATGACAAACAATTTAGTATGTAAACTATTTATCAAAAATACATGAAGAGTGAGAGCACCATTTACCCCCCAGATGCACATTTATTAAGAGAGAACCATTTACATTTTACTTTTTCTTAAATATTTTTTCTTTTTCAAATATTTCCATAGATTCAGATACAGCTCCCAGACTGGTGAGCATCAAACGGTGAAGGAAATCCATGTAGTCTCCTTGCTTCTCTTTTAGCAGACCAAGAGAGAGAGAAAAGAGATTAAAAACATGAAAACATTGATTTAGTATTTTATAATGTCATGATAGTATCTCACAATTATTAAACATTTGTTGACTATCCTTGCTCCATGCATATCTCCCATTCCATCCACTGGTGATCAATTGAATCAAAATTTGGCACTGTGAAAACCATTTGAGTCAATAAACTTTGAACTTTTGTGCTCTCTTGTTAAATTAACAATTAGTTTGAACTTTGTGACATTGATAATTCATTTTGCTAGAAGTATTTATCAGTAGTAATCAGAAAAGTAACAAGACGAGAATATTTTTCCATGATATTGTCCAATTTCTGGAGGCTTTGAGAAATGTAGCTTCAGTTGCCGTTCTTATCTATCAGACGTGGTACCACTGTGATCTTCTACTGTTACTTTTGATTTAACGTTCAAGATATTGGTCATTCAGAGATTTTCTTCTGCTTATCTTGTTTGTTGTGGATTTTCTATCTGCTAAAACCAGTCTAGCCATTCTCCTCTGGCCTCAGGAATCAAAATACATTTTTGGCTCCGATCATTGGAAATATAAGTCCAACAGTATATGAAAATTGCTATCATGTGACTCAAGTCTAGATCATTGTATTACAAATCCAGGCTTAGTGTGTGAGCCTGGATACCAACTGAGGTATGTCAGATTTAATAAAATAAAACAGATTTGCCCAAAAATTGGTAGAAAATAGTTACATTACACCGGACCTACCACCAGGAGTATATCATTAAATGAATTGCACTAGTGCCAATTATAGGGAGGAAAGCATAAAAAACAAACAAAAAAAGCTTACCTGCAATGAGTAATTTAAGAAGATCCCTCGTAGCATCCCCTCACTTCCTGGTCGGGCCGCCGCTGCCGAGATCTCTGAGCACAGTGTTTGCTGGTACATTCTATGATAAGCTCTCCATTCAAAGTATATTGAGAAAATTACCATAGAAAACCACTGACCATCCCCAGTGGCCACCCATGATATTACACCCAGAGTTAACCCTCGGAAGCCTGGCCAATAAATCAAGGAAATAAATTACTCACTGGAAGACTCATTCTAGACTCTCAGCAGAGGGGAGCCCAGAATGAGTAATGTTTCTGTGAGTAATTTTTTTCCTTGATTCCCTCCCAAAAACCATAGTGTGTTTTCTGTTTTGGTGCATCTTGTCGTAAAAAAAGTCTGACAGGCCAAAGTACATCAGGAAACTTTGCTAAACAACAATAATCACATTTCAACCTATCACAGATTTATTGGATGATTTGGGCTTTCAATATGTAAGTAGTATTTTTGGGTCATATTTACCTTTAGCCACATTAGTTATACAATACATCTGGAAAGTATTTACAGAGCATCACCTTTTCCCAATTTTATTATGTTACAGCATTATTTCAAAATGCGAGAGCTCCAGATGTCCTCTGTTCCAGAAGGACAATCATCTCTGCAGCAATACACCAATATGGCCTCTATGGTAGAGTGGTCAGACAGAACCCACTCATTAGTAAAAAGCCCATGGCAGCCGCCTGGAGTTTGCCAAAAGGCACCTGAAAGACTTGCAGACCATGAGAAACAAAATTTTCCTTCTCTCTGATGAGACAAATATTTCACTCTGGGTTATTTCAGTGGCAAGAACTGGAAAACTTTTCAGGACAAAGGGAAAGTTGACAGCAATGTACAGAGACTTCCTGGATGAAAACCTGCTCCAAAATCTGCTATTTTTAATCATGTTGCCAAAACCTCAAGTAAAATTTCACATTGTCATTATGGAATGTTGTGTGCTGAATTGTGAAGAATTTTTTTAATCTATTTTGGAATAAGGCTGTAACATAGTGTTGAGGGCGAATATTCGCAATATGAATATGTTCGACGAATATTACGTATTCGACAATACGGCCAGATATTCGGAATGACCAATATTTGATACAATATCACTGTGATTGGGTACCGGCAAACATTGAGCATATCTGTGCGTATTACGATGTGCAACACATGCAAAGGTATTCCAGGGGGGTGCGGGCCCTCATTCTGAACCTGTGTTTCAATAGGGAGGGGGGGGGGGGGGGGGGGGGGGGGGGGGGGGGGGGCTCCAAAATGTTCCAAAATAGAAAAAGGGGGCCCTGCAAGAAAAGTTTGAGAACCACTGCAATAGAGTAAGATACACAAGGCATGTACACATGTCCATAGCAACAGGAAATACATATAGAGTAAGGTACACAAGGCATGCAAACATGTCCATATAAGCAAGTAGTGAATGTAGAATAAGATTACAAGGCATGCACATACATTAATATAATGTCTCATGTGTTCTCAAGTGTTAAATAAGAAAGTGCAAGTTTGTGTTGTAATATCACATGGTATTTCAATGGTATTTTTTATGTCTTTTATAAAACAATAATTTACCATTTGAATTTCCTTTATTGTACCATAGCCTATTTTAAACAAAGGTCTAAATGCGTATAGCTATGGAAGGTCAATGAAAGTCCTGGGAGTGCTAATCCTTTCCCACTTTATTCAAAACTAGAAAAAGGGTTTTTGGCTTGACATGCACAGAGAATTTTCATTTCCATAACCATCATACCAATTGAAAATAGGGTGGAAGCAAAGACAATGCACTACTAGCCCTGCGTGTTGTATGTTATATATGACAGTAACGTATATCAGATGCTAAATCAAACTGAATGCGCTAGGGAGAACTCATAAATACATTGATTTGTCAGAATTCCTAAAAACATTTGGGAGCAATAAAAGTGTGTTCATATAATTCTGTTTAAATAAAACATTAAAGTAAAAATGTACAGCTACATTCTATTAGTACAATGCATGTGCAAAACAAATAAAACATGCAAAAAGCCTGTTTGATAAATGCCTTTTTGTTAGGATGTGTTTTTGGCAAGTTTAAAGGCATGAGCTTAGTCAACTTTTAGAGAATTTACTCTTGAAAACTCCTTAATGATTTTCAAGGCCAAAAACACAAATGTTTTATTTTCACATTCTAGCGTATTTAGCCACACAAATTGTCCCTCTATGATAAAGGCATGATCACTCAGTCCTGTAAATGATTTGGTGTTAGAATATTTTGTGGCAGAAAGCTAATTGCTAAAATACAGACTGTTAGCATATTAAAAACATTCTCTAACACCCATTCATTAGGTTTCTATTCTCTCTTGAGTTACTTAATATGTATACATGAATTTATATACATATATATCATTATTTTTTATTACTCCCAGAAACTTGATACCATAACTACTAAATAGGGTGATACCCTGCACTTGCAAGCATTAAATCCTTCCAGAAATGGAAATACCAATAATGCAGCAGAGTGGGATACTTTGGATAGGGGTGCACACAGCATAATTGAGTACGCCACATGTGATTAGCACCCCCACAACTTTTTTTGCTAGCATGCACAAACCCCCCGCTGCAATTGAAAATGTATATGGCAGTGTGACTGCATTTTTGTTTTCTACATTCTACATACAGTTCTTTGAGGTTTGGGAAGGGGGACAGCAGGAGAACAGACAGAGGGTACATCTGCAGTTACAGATCGTTGCGTGACACTGCAATCTGTGACAACTACTCTGTAAAGCTGGGCATAGAGGTTCCAATTCCTGCACGATCCAAGCGCCGAACCGATGCCGCTCCCACATCCCTTAAGGCCCCCATACACGTGTCGGATTCCCACCGGATTCCGGCACGATCGAT
>CM070032.1:182537138-182565905 GCA_036250615.1 Ptychadena robeensis
GGCCATGGAATCCTACACGTGTATGGCTAGCTTTAGGGATCAGGTCGTGCAGGAATTGGATGTAGGAACTAACGTCCGACAGGATGGTAAATTTCAACCCAATCCCATTAGTTTGGCTGGGGACGGCTCCGAGTGCAGAGAATCGCATAAGGAATAGGTGGTAAATCGTACCGTCTATTCCCAGCTTAACAGACTTACCACGATTGACAACTGGAAATGGAAATGTGTTAATTGTTAATTTACAGACTTAATCATTAGTCCTGTCTCCTAAGACTAATTGATAGTTACCACAACCCAAAGTAAAAATTCGTATAACTTAAACCCCCCCATACACCTTTAGATCACCACATACAATTTCCTTTAGATCTTCCAACAACGATGTAGTATAGTGGCCTCCCTGATAGAATACATAGTGATTGGAAGGTGTAGAAAGGTCCTCATATTACATGGTTTTGGTAGAACCAAAGTTGATTGTACAGAAAACGTGGGCAAAAAAAAGAGGGCAAAAAAACTGAGAAAAAGTTGCCATAATAGTTGAGTCACCTGTAAAGATATAACAAAATGGGAACAGTAAATGGTTGTAAGGCACATTAGACTAGTAATGGCCGCAATGTTGGCAAGGCAGAAAGTTCTCCTCTCTGGCGAACAGTATGGGTGTTCAGCTCATCCACTATATTTTATTATTCATAACGAACCCTCACACCATGGTCAGGAGGTACAGTGTAAGCCAACAACCTTTCTCACTCCTGGAGTACACCCCCCCCCCCCATAAAATAAGCAGCTCCATGAGTCATCCAGCATTTATCCTGTGTTTTTTTCTGTACAGGTAGGGCAGGACACAGGATGGCTGCAAGGAGGGGGGATCCCCCTGCACAGCAGCCCATGCTCAGCTCCGCTCCCTTCCTCTATCTTGTCTCCCGGCTCTGAGCTGTGTGTCTGGCTGCGATGCGCTGTGCTTTGCCCATTCTTGACCAGGATTAATGGACTAGTCCATTCATTTATTAATGTCTAGTAATAGCCACAGGCGATGTTCGGCCATCACTACATGGATACCATAATTATAAAAATATGAACAAGTACTTATACATTTGCTTATACAGTTGTATGAAATAGCATGTAACAACAAGGGGGGGGGGGGAGACAAAAAAAGACAGGGGAAAGAAACCAAAACGGTTACAGCCACTAGAGGGGTTTGGCGGAACCATACTACGTATTGTACTCTCGCTGTACTGTATTTTTTATTGTAGTTGGTTACTCTCAATATGGTTCAATAATTAAAGATTATAAAAAAAAAAACCTGAAACAATTACATTTGTGTTGCACATTAAACATGACATGCATTGTGCATATTTCAACTAATCAAAAAAAATACTAAGCTTTAGATATTAATTAAATATGTTAATGAACATCTAAAACTTTCACTTCTGTATGTATAACGTGACATATGAGGACATTGTAAGCACTCATACTTCCTACTGGTACATGTGAGATTATCTTGTCCATCAGTCATGCATAAGTGCATCTAACACAACGGAAATCTACGCATGATGTAGACGTATACATCTCTCTTAAATATTTGTATACTTTCTGGGGGTCACTCATTCCAGTAATTCTGAGTTTTGTATCTTCTTGCACAAGCCTATTAGTCAGTGCTGTACGGAGCTGCCTTGTGCTATTTCAAGGGTTGGTATGTGCAGGAGTTGAAAGCCAGGATTACATTTGCAGCGTTATCTGACAGCTAAATGATGTTAGAGGGAAATAAATAACACTTCACACTTCTTTTTATCATCTTTATTGCTCTGAATAGACAGCTAGCTAAAATGAGACTATGAACATCACTCCTACGCGTGAATGATTTCCACATTTTATAAAACTGTATAACAGTAATGTATAACTTCATTGGTGCATTAAACCATTAACTTAAAGCTAATTAAAAGAGTTACCTAACAAAGTATATTTAATGCAAAGCATTTTGAATAGTTAGAAAAGTTTTACAGCAGAAGAGTAACCAAGTTAGGAATTCATGCTATATCTAACTACAATTCAGCTCTTTTTGTTACCATGTGCTAATTACGGTAATTGCATACATTATTCTACTTTGCTTGCTATAAAGCCTGTTAATTTTTTTTTTAGAAGTTTAAAAGTATATGCTGGAGATGAAGAGAAGGGTTGTTAGAACACTACTTAAATAAAGAGTAGCAGTGTATAGGGGTGGTACTGTGTTTTGCTTAACTACTACATATGCTCACTAATACAGAGATTTGGCAGTAAATAATTGAAAAGCAAAACAATTTATTTTATTTTATAATAAGAATAACAATTACAGCTGTGTTCAAAATTATTCAACCCCCACTGAAATTGTGTTATGGCCATGTTGACATTGATTTTGATCCTTTCAGTCATCTTGTTTAAATTTAATTTAAGAGGCACTTGTAAGTCAGACAAATATAACATAACATTAATAATGAAATAACCACAAATGTCTTTTCTGTGCTCACATCATTATCAGTTTTATTCAACCCTAAGTGACATTCATTCTTAGTTCTTTTCCAGTAATAACAGCTTTTAAACGTGAAGCATAGCTTGACACAAGTGTCTTGCAGCAATCTACGGGTATCTTAGCCCATTCTTCATGGGCAAAAGCCTCCAGTTCAGTCACATTCTTAGGCTTGCGCGATGCAACTGCATTCTTCAAGTCCCACCAGAGGTTCTCAATCAGATTTAAGTCTGGTGACTGCGATGGCCACTCCAAAATGTTCCAGCCTTTAATCTGCAACCATGCTCTAGTGGACTTGGAGGTATGCTTGGGATCATTGTTCTGTTGAAAGGTCCAACGTCTCCCAAGCCTCAGGTTTGTGACAGACTGCATCACATTTCCTTCCAATATCTCCTGGTACTGAAGAGAATTCATGGTACCTTGCACACGCTGATACTTCCCTGTACCTGCAGAAGCAAAACAGCCCCAAAGCATGATTGACCCCCCGCCATGCTTCACAGTAGGCAAGGGGTTCTTTTCTTCATAGACCTTGTTCTTCCTCCTCCAAACATACCGTTGATCCATGGGCCCAAAGTCGACTGCAGTATGCCAAAAGTCATGTGGACAAACCACAAAAGTTTTGGGATAGAGTTCTGGGGACTCATGAAACAAAATTAGAACTGTTTGGGCCCATGGATCAACGCTCCGAAGTAGCGAAGTAATGGCGGCACACCAAGGGTACTCGGCCGATTCTCGGCACTAGCGGCCGTGCATGATGACGTCATCATGCCCACTAGGTTGGCTCGGCTGACGTCTATGCCCAGCTTTAGTAATATTATTATAATTCATTGTAAAGCATCGATACATCACCAGATATTGTAGCATCACCTGTTGCCCAGTGATTGGGGGACTCTAGCACTCAGTAAGGGGAATGTAGGAATCAGCCCAAGGCACGTCTACCGCGTTTTAGGAGCAAAATATCAATAGATCACCAGATATTGTAGTATCACCCATTGCCAAATCTGCAAGGGAAATAAACTGGGAAACAACGCAAGACACATCTACTGCATGCTCCTAAATGTCCCCATACAACACCAGATTTTGTATGTCTACACCCTGGAGAGTCCCAACTTTCCCACAATATCCCTTAACTTTTATATGGGTGTTTAAAGATAAAATGCATGAACGGCGAATGCTCTCATGTGTAGTAACTTATTTTGAACGAATGCACATCTGGTGACCTTAAGTCATAATCTCAGTTCTATCCAGTTTGCAGCTTGTTATTCTGAACTCTTGTTACCTGGTATTAACTATAAGAAGACTGACTATATGGCAAATGAGTGTCAATCACACTCTCCACATACGTATCATACGTTAGTGAGAAATGGGTTAACCTGTAAAGATAGTACCCCCTATTTAGAGGAAGTGAATAGTACCTTCAATAAGCAGTGGTTAAGTATAATGTTCATGTAGTAACATAAATGTGTAAAAGTATTTTTCACAATATATGCGTAGTGTTTATGAGATTACTGCAATGTGTGCTGAGCCATGAAGAATGAACCCAGTGACCCATCCTGAGAGAAGGTGTTGCTTGCATCCAGACTTTATAAATAATACAAAAATGAAATTTCAGGATGTTCTTCAACGGGAATATGCAGAGAGAGAGAAGATCCTGTCCTATAGGAGTCAGACCGGTTGGTCTGCAGGACTGAAGACAAAGATTAGGATGTGAGTGAGTCAGACCCCCTTCACCTAAGCTGAGGTGGAGGGTAACTAATAAGCCCTACGACACTCATCATTAGAGAGACTTTTAGAGAGATGTGTGGGCAAGCAACATGCCCTTTGCACTGGGCACAGGCTTATGTTTGATAATTCTGCAAAATCTACCTCAAGCATCTACCCTACCCTATAACAGCACTGCAAGCCTAATCTTGTAAATATCATCCTTTTTAACAAAGCTGTTAGCTGTTGAAAAAAAGCTGTGTGGACATTGCGCTCAATTATTAAAATCAATTGCATTTTCCTTTAATGAAATCACATGCTGTTTATGTGTAAGGACCAAAACTTGCATCCTGTATTATAAACCTTTCTTTAATATAACAATACCACAATCGTTCTCAACAATATCCCTCAGTTATAGGTAAACATATTAAACTCTCTAAATCTCTCTAAATCCTTTTTTTCCCTCAATAAGAATGAGATAATAGATAACAGATGACCAAATTACCACTTATAAAAAGTCTATTTGGCTTACTAGACATTGCTGTTGGGTATGTAGTGTTTTATTATATACTCAGACATTGTAAACTGCAATGTGTTTAAAATGCCAGTGTCAAGAAGAACTTTCCAGAACGTTCTGTATAGGTTATGCAGTTCTTTATAGTCTGTATCTACAGGACATACTCATTATAGCCTTGGCAATTTGGGTTGTATAGCAGTTTCCTTGGTTACTCTATTACAGCTAGTATCTTTCTTCTCTTCCTACTTTAAACTCAATACACTCTATGTAAGTTTGTTTTACACTCAGGGACACTCAGGGATACTCAACTATCCTTGGTGAGCCCACAGAAGACTCGCCAATCGCTTCTGACACCACCTCTTTAATGCCGAATAGGCATGGGGGTTGCGCCATTGACCTTCATGTTAAAGGAGGCAGTGTCAGTTTCCCATCCCACATCCCAAGTGTCATTAATGATGTGTAAAGGGGAGGAGGAAGGGTGGGGCTGTACAGCGTTATTAAAAAATGGCGTGATATGCATGTACCAACCGGAGGCTTATGTTTTCAATGTAAACAGATTGAACGTTGATCCTAAACTGTCATGCAAAGCCCTTGCTTTGAATTGAATACTATTCGTTATTGACCATTGTCTTCTTCTCCAGATTGTCTTTAGTTCCCAAAAAGATGAAAACAACATCCGGACAATAAATATGAATCTCTAGATAGTGATGTAGGTAGTGTCCCTTTATTTTCACATGGCTGGTTTTCCTCCATCTGTCATTTCATACAATTTGTAAATTCTCTACTTTCTTTGTCATATTTAATCGGAGAAAATGACACACTACAATTTCCCAGGTCAAGGCTGTTTTCAGATAAATATTGGTGCATGTCACCAATTCAGAGCCATGACGTGATAGATCAAACTACAATGACTCATAGGGTAATCAGAGATCAAACCTGCGTAGACTTTTTCCATTAATACAAGAAACTATTAATCTCAATCTGGGGAAAAACACAAATTAGGTTATTACGGAATATGTGAAGTTGTGACCTAAAAATGTAGAGCTGCCATGATAAAGAGAACACCTGGGAATTCCCACTAACAACCAGTAACCAGAGAAAAACTAATGAGGAGAAACTCAAGAAAATAGATTAAGGAAACAAGATCTTCCTGTGAAACAGCCTGTCACACAACAAATGCATGTGGATGGTTATTAACCAGACCACATTTTAATTTTGAACGTTCTTGGTGAAAGGTGGAATAGACAATTACAGTGGGTGGATTAGCATGTGAGTCTTAGAACAAAAAATGTCATGAGATACATATTTATGCAACGTTACTCCAGAAATGTATGTAATGAGATGGTTAAAGTGGATTACCCACATTACCTCACCCTGCAAAAATATACAAGCTTCAAATGTTTTCTGCTTAATGTGCTTGTCACAGGTTCTGCAGTTTATTGTGCTTAAATATTAGTTTATATTACACTTTGCCCTGGTTGTTGTAAAGAGATGAAGTTTAAAAGCATGACTTGAAAATTTGAAGAGAACCTGCTTGAAATCCTTATGCTTTATTACTGATTACTGGTAAACAGTACTAGTCAGAATTAAACTGACTAAGGCAAACAAAGTTATACATATGGAAAGTAGTGATGGCCAAACAGTTTGCCCAGTGGTCGGTTGGCCGCGATCATCATCTTGCACTGAATGGCTTCTGATCCCAAATTGTGAATGATAATGTCTGTGACTGCAAGTAGGGCAGCTTATAAAGGAGCCCAAAGTGATCCAGACCATAAGAGAAGGAGAGCGAGGCACAAAATTTCCATATATTTTTGAGCATAAATAAGGTTCAACATCAAGTCAACTTAACTTTGAACTTGATTAGTGCAAAAAATATATGAGCTAGAGCAATACTTTTCTGTAAAATAATAACCTTTTAACAGGCTTGTGTCATATTTCTGTTTTGTTGGTAGTACAAAGAGAGGTTTTCACAAGCACATTGTTCTGTGGTAGTGCTGCTAAATTACAGAGTGTTATAATATATTTAAAAGTGCCATTACTACTTCCTGCTGGTTGCTTGTTTTGCTTCATGAAAAAAATTTTTTTTTTCATCATTGGGCACTAGTAATACATCTGTAGTACATTCTCTGTCCTGCTTACCATGTGCATTGTGTCTGCACTGATACCCAAGTGTTGGTGTCAGCATGCAATTATAACTGATAAGTTGTGCAAGGACAACAAAAGCTGATTTTGAATGGGCTTCTGGTGTTGTTCTCCACACATTGTTTATATACAGCTCAGTTCTAAAAAAACCTGTACTCTGGTAGACATTGATTATATACTTAGGAGAAAAAAAAAACATGCATATGGAACTTGATGCGAGTGCCAGTTCATTTAGAAAGCTAATGTGAAAAATTTGTCCAGTTTTGGTCTGTCAGTCCTGGAGCACCATTTAGATCAAAGGCCAGATAAAAATGAAGAAAATTATGTAATTTCCGAACGATACAATGAGAGTTTTAGTAGGGTTTTGTGAAAACAAAAAAAAAAGCACAAAAGAATACAATCTGGCATCCGTATTTTTCTAAAACATCTTTAATACTGATGGGCAGGGGTGAGGCAGATCAGTGCTGAGGCCGAGCATCCCCTTCGGGCGGCACCCCCGTAACACATGCCCCCTCCTAGATGAGTATCTCTGCCCCTCTCATGACTGCCGGACAGCTACTGGGGGGCTGTTGAGTCACAGATTAGAGACTTTGACTGACCAGCACTCCGCCCGGGGAGAGACATGAGCTTCTCTATCCCCGGGCGGGCTCGCACTTATATGCCCAGATGCC
Organism: Ptychadena robeensis; assembly: GCA_036250615.1. Classification (NCBI taxonomy): domain Eukaryota; kingdom Metazoa; phylum Chordata; class Amphibia; order Anura; family Ptychadenidae; genus Ptychadena; species Ptychadena robeensis. The sequence continues at coordinate 182,544,667 of CM070032.1, forward strand.
GCCCCCAGTGTGATGCTGCCCCGGTCAACCGTCCATATTGCCCATATCTAAAACCACCACTGCAGAAGGGCATAGAGACGTGTTTTTACTTTAGGGAACATCTACATACTTTATTAAGTGAACTGTATCAAGTTTGTGAGTTAAGTGTTTAAGATTGATATCTCTGGTGAACACATATACTTTTTTTTACGCACTCAGATGAACACACATATTTTTTTATGAAGACTGATAAAATTATTAATTTATTATTTAAAGAAGAGAATTCCCCATATCTCCTGTTAATCACATGACAGATTGGTTGAAAAGACAAAGATGTTTGTGAATTGGCTTTATTAGCATTTGATCTTTATTCATATTTAACAGCTCATCCAGTTCTCAGGCCAATGAGTCATTCTGAGTCCTTTGAAGCTTTCTTTATATGTTCATTGTTTAGCCCAACAGCCCTGGTGTGTGGTGTATGAATTCACACTCAAAAGCGACGTAATAAGCCTAAATTTGGCTGTAGTACACGCAACATGATTCAAGTAAATCAAGTGTAAGGAATGATAGAATCCCTGTTAACATTGTTGTTTTTTTCTTTTTTTTCTTGTCCCCTTAGATTGATTTTGCATTGAAAGATTACCACATACATCATATGCTGATGAGTTATCATGATTTTTTTGTTCTGAACACACTGTTACTATTATTTTCTTTTAAAAAAACTACATTGTTCAACAACAAGGCCCAATAAGGTTGTTTTAAATTAAAAGAAAAAAACAAATAAACTTTATTGTACCACTGATATCACCTACAAAGACAATGCCAACCATCAATGAAAAATCTCCTTCTCTGTAGAGATCAATTGTAATGCAACCATGGTATCATCACCAAAATTGCTCACTATTTGCCTGAATTATTGGACTAGTATGTGCTTTCCAATAAGTAACCAAAGAGAAGCAACCCGTGGCCAACATAGCTGGAGGATGCCAGCAGGTAGCTTACAATAGGCAAGCCATTCAAAGTATGGCTTGGGTTTATTGCTGTTAATAACTAAAATTTACCACAAGCCACATTTGGGTTTACCACCAGGGGGGTTTCCTCATGGAATTATAATATGTTTCTGTATTTTTGGTATAGTTTACTTTAACATTATTAAAGTTTCAATAATTTTGATACACCTCACCTATGGATGTAGGGGGGGGGGGGTGGTATCCAACAGCAAGGGAATCTATGGTTTTACTTTGATTTTGAATAAGGTTATATAATATCAATAACACTTTACACTCTAAATGACTTTATAAATATAGTTTACTTCAAGATATACCTGAACTGTGAAACAGTTTGCATCCAAAATCAGATATTTTGTTGCACTTTTGCACTTTCAAGTTGTTGTTTTTTGAAGAAAATTACCTTTCTTTTTCATTTTAGGGAGGCCAGATGTTCGAATTCGAACATTAAAAAATAAAAAAAACATTCAGATTCAAAAAAGATGGCAGAAAATTAATTCAATGAATATCCAAATTTGCAGAAAGAATTCTAGCACCCCATAAAATACATTTTGTCCAGCTTTGTTTAGCACAGGGACACTGTAATTGTGATGTAGAACATGGCAATGGTCGAGGACAATCTCTGGCCCAATGTTTGCCTGATCACTGATAATCTCTGTGGTACTCAATTCTATCTTTTATAATAGCTCAAATCTATTTTCTTATTTAGATTATATGAACTACCAAAACTTCTGCACATCAGTAAGCGTAACAAAGTTTTACAGGAAATATGGAAATCAGCAAACACAATCCAACGCCCTGCTTAATCTGATCAAAAACATGCCTTCCCATCCAAGTAAGAAATGGGTCAGACACACAAGAATGTGAATGTGGTAAAATGAGCCAAACTCAAAGAAGCACAGCTAGATATTTGTTGTTCTCATAAGTAAAATTGATAATGACCCCCCAACCCAACCACACACACACACATACAAAAAAGAAATAAATATATATATATACTTAAATAGTTTACTCTTGCACAATTCCTATAAATCACTAATAACCCACTAAATAAATAAACAAAACAAGAGACAAAAGAAAACAAGTAACTCAAATATTTGCTGCCTTATTTAATGTTAGACATAAAAAATATGATGGATCATCTCCTTTTGGCATGGATAGTTCAGCACAAATTGTTTTACATGTTGATCTAATTCTGTAAGCAATATATTGCAAAATAATTTGTTTTTGCCTTAGAAATTCTTGCTATGATCACATTAGCAGGGGTTGTATTACCATAATTACTGGGAACTAATGGGTTGGGCTTAGTGGAAAGTGGCATTGTTCAATAGGAATGGAATTCCAACATCTTCTCAAACTGTTATGCATTTGGTCTCCATTAAGGCAGCCCTTGGCGGTGCTCACATAAAAGTATTTCTAGATCATTTTTCATTTTTTTTTTAAAGAATGAAACATCATGGAGTAATGAAAATCTGGGGCTGACATTTATTCTGTCTTCATGAAGATAACAATGTTACATATATAATTGTGTGTCTAGGCATGTTTGTATATCTGTGTACTGTTGCTTTAATTTCTGTCTTACTTACTCCTTCTATTTTCTTTCAGCTACAGAATACCACATTTCTAATTGAAACTTGCCAAAAGTTTGGTTTAAAATTCAATTCAATTTAATTTTAAATTTATTGCACTTAACTGATCTAAGTATGTACCGTAAGTATGCGCTCCCGAGCCCCCAATGTGAGATGGCACCATCTCCTCCAGTGCTATACTAGCAGTAGCAGCGCTGGATGAGATGCTGCCGTCCTGACCGCTCGGGCGGTTAAACCTCAAAATTAAACATAACATTTTTGATGCTCATCTCTAGTATAATTTGTAATTGAAACAAAAATGGCAAATCTCTATGTGACCTGTTTCAAATGTCTTTGGCTTGGGTCCCTTCATTGCCACCAACCATTCTCGACCTACAGCTTTTGGAGGCCTAAACCATCACTGTTAGTATCTAGTATTCACCTGATAACAGTTGTGTATGTAGACAAGACATGACTAAAAATGTTCTATGAAATTAACAGGGCAGAGATGTAAAAAAAAAAGACATAAAAATGACATATGATGGTGATACCAAGAGTTTTGCAAATTGAATGTCATCTTTAGAGTTTTAATTGACAATATCGTTCCTTCTTTGGGCTATGTTTCCACTATACACTCTACGCTAAGTGTAATGGAGTGGGGAGTACATAGACTTTACCTGCTCGGCGGATGCTGTGTTTAGGGGCTCAACTTACTCGACTAAGTTCAGCCTTGCATAGGTGGAACAGCTTGCGCAGTGAAGACACCGCATCCGCCGAGCAGGTAAATAAATGTGCTTTGTCGGGATTTCCCAATACGCTTAGCGGAGGGGTCCAGACGTATAGTGGAAACATAGCCTAAACTATGAGTCACTATGTGCCAACATCCCATCAAATGTATATATCAGTAAACAAAAACAGGCTTCAAGAGCGAGAAGAGGGTTCCATACTGTACACCACGGTTCACTTACCAGTCTCCATATTGTTTAGCAAACTGTGGGATACAGTATGGTACACTCTTCTCCAAACCTGTTTAGACTAGAGCTTTACCTCTATAGAGATTTGCAAGTGTAGCAGTAACTGAAATAAAAATAGTAAAATGAAATATCTGCACCAAATACATACTTTTTATATTAGAAACACAAGGCTATATGTGGATGTTTCTCTGCTCACAGATGATATGCGTTACTGCACAAGGGTGAGGTAAAGTATGGGCAGGGGTGCCTGAACTTCCTTGAACATGTAATCCTTCAGGTCACGCTCAGATGTGTGAAGAGCGCACAGAGAATTTTGTGTTACGCTTTTGGTACTTCTATAAACAATGGCATGTTTGTCTTCCTTTTAATGTTGTATTCGTGTGCTGGAACATTCTCTAAGTGATATTCAAACAGAATCATCTGGCTCTATAAAATATTTTATAAACTGTTAAGATGATATTCCTTGGAACAACAGCGAGGCATTTTGAAAAAGCTTCACCTAGTGTACAATTCTGGACAGTATCTCTGTCAAGTTTGAAGAGCTTGCTGCACTTCTCTGCTAAGCAACCCTAAAGAGGTAGCGGTGCATAAACTAATCATCTAATAACAAACAGGATAATCCAAAACAACTTTCATTGTTAAAGCGGAAGTAAACTCAAAAAAAAAATCCCCCACATCCATGACATGGACATATTACACACCTGTCAGCAGTATACATCTGTGAGAACTGCTAACACAGAGAAAAAAAATAGGGTACTTACAATTTCACTTCCTCATTCCCTAAGGGCACAATCTTAAGTACTGGCGCCTGAATTCTACTTCCCGCCCCATTCTGTTGGACATTATAACGGTGCCCCTCCGCGCCAGACCTATTTAGCAAATCCCAAAGGGTTTGGTATGGGAGGGAAGTTCTGGTCCTCAACAAGAGAATCTTGTGATGCAGTTGCATAGGAGACAGGAGTAAAGTGAAGGAGACACTGTAGAGGAGACAGAGAGAGATTGAGACTGAGAGTGTGGTGAAGGGGTTCAGTGTGCAGGTGATATGGGGTGACAGGATTTGGGCGGCGGTTGAAATGGAGTGGGTAGGATTAGGTAGATAAATAGCTGATACCTAATCTGGGACATTAGTCACAGCAAGGTCTCTTACACGTCTCTCCACCAATCACTTCACAGATGGCACCTTCCATGAATCCGAGAGAGAGGGGAGGGGGAGGGTTGAGGGGAGCACAAAGCACACGCTGTGATAGTGACGTCACAGAGGCACAGCAATGCATTATGGGACCCCACTCAGAGCTGTTGTTTCCCGGCAGTCTCAGCTCTAACAAGGGACCTCGGCGCCGTGGCTCAACGTCACAGCATGGGAGGTGCTACCTCGTAAAAACTGTCTTTCCTGCTTTAAGATTTATTTTTTTTTCTTTTTGGACAGTGATTGCCCTATCTATTGGCAGCCTGATGCTGATAGTGCAAAGTGACCTACAATGTGGTAGGTCAGCTTTAAAAATAATAAAAGCATATCATTAGTAGATATATAACCAGATATTCTGGGGTTATTTCCAGTGGATATTACATGATCCAACTAAATTTTTTAAAGGGGGCCTGTAAAGTGTGGTGACATTATGATGACGTCATCATGCAGTGATTGGGTGGGAATCAAGACGTACCAGCTTAGGTTCTTAATTCCCAATCCTTTGGATGGGGACCCAATGAGATTTGATCGGGTTTTACCTTTTTGTTTGATCCCGCTGGAAGACATGAGTGGGCGAGCTCAATGGCTGCCTGATTGATCAAGCACCCATCTATATGTGTATGGGCACCTTTACTTACCTGTTAACTTTTTTGTTCCACTGATTGTATTAATTGTGACTACTAACTTAAGGTATTTATATAGGGGTGGATTCTTTTCTATCATCTTTTGAGTCCATTGGAATCCTGCACACCATATTGGTTGATCGATTTATCGCTGATCTTTGGCTAGAAACGATAACAGGCTCCCAAAAAAGATTGATTCCTCTAGTCCATTAGCTCAGAAATGATCAGGGTGGATGTGGCTGAGGTGCTTGTATATACTTCATTAATCCGATCAAAAAGGAATCGATTGAGGGTCACCACTAAGGATACATTGATCGCCGACCAGACAACCAAAAAAACGACCTGTCCTTTTGCCTTCTGTGATCTCTTCTTTGATAATTTTTGTGGTCGGTGGGTGGACAGGAAACAAATCCCAAACGATTGTTGCAGTCCATCAAATGAGGGTGTATGGCTAGCTTTAGAGAGCCTGCTATTTATTTCTCTTCTTTGGCCCTGGCACAGATATACTAAATAATAGTAAATAGCAAATTCTTGACTCCCTCCTGTCTTGCTGGTTGTGTGCCCTTTCACATCTTGTACAGGTTATTGTGATCCTGCGTTTAGTAACCCCCTAAAACTCCCTTCCCAGAATCATCATAGCTACAGGTGCAGTATTAGCTGTCATATGCAAAAAATGTTGAACGATCTATAGGCAGGGTTGCACATAACTTTTTTAGTGAGATACTCGGATAAGTACCAGGAGATGGTGTGTGGTACTCACCCCATATGTAGTGTTTTTAAAGGGTCCTTCTTCCTTACTGTGTCCCTCACTGTCTCCCTCACTGTCCTACCTTCAGCTTCCTGCATGGTAGATTCTGCTACAGATGGACCTCCCTGTTCCTGATTGATCCTCCGATTAGCTGTCTCCATCCACAGGTCAATAGCTGGTTTTGCAAATGTAACTCTCACAGTACAACAACGTTTGAACCCCCCAATCTCAAACCTCAGTAGTGAAACTTTTCTCTTGTCAGATTTAAACCTTAAGCCTGCCATACACACCCCGATGGTGTGCAGGCAGACTAGTCCCGATATGTTCCGGGAGGCTAACGTGATGACGTCATCACGTTAGCTTCCCGGTGCATTATGGGGCCCCTTCAATCGGCCGGGCACCCTTTCTGTGCCGGCCATAAGCTGCAGTGAAGACGCTATCTTCATTGCAGCTTATGGCATCGGCTTTCATCGGCTCACGCCGGCCAGAGATTATCGGACATGTCCGTTCTCTGGCCGACCGAGCAGTGGGGCGACAGGGATCTGTCGCCCCATGTGGGCACATGCCGATTAGCGGCCGATTTTTAATCTGACCAACGGCGCAAGCGCGCACGCCCGTCTGTCAGATTAAAAATCGGCCGCTTATCGGCATGTGTATGGCTAGCATTACACTGCTCTGACTTTTGTCCCCCAGATCTCCAACACCCTTATAAATCCAATCATATTTTTTGAATTAGTAATTTATATTCACAATTTGACACCCTTAACTGCAACCTTTTATAGTTATTAATGTTTCCCTGTGGTTATTCAAGTGACATAAATTGTATACATTTATCAACTCCAGCCAACAGATGACAATAGCGAGCACTTGCCGTCAAAGCACAATACACACACAGCTTCCTTCTCCTCACACATCAGGGAGGAGGGGGAAAGCTGCATGCATGTTTCCCTTCTCTGTATAGTATGCAGATGCACTAAGTAAGGATAATACGGTACACATTGTGTTTTTAATCAATTTTGCTTACCAGTGTACTACATATGTGCATCTCTATCTTTAAAGCTTGTGTGACGAGTGTAGTGATGTGAGCTTTCTCAAATGCCAAATGTGGTGTAGAGGCCCATTCACATTATATGCATTTTTAAAGGCATGCGTTCCTGCATATATCCAAAAACACATGCATTTTTCACATGGCATCTGCATTTTGCATATGCGTTTTTAAACAAATCAGTGAAAATGTTATAAAAAATGCATACAGCAGGACATTTTTAAAAACACATGCGGAAATGCGAATGGTAACATGGCCCTAAGAGAAAATCCACCTCTATACCACTTCATCTTCCAGCATGACGACGACCCAAAGCATACATTCAAATCAACTAAGGAATGGCTTCACCAGAAGAAGATTAAAGTGTTGGAATGGCCCAGCCAGAGCCCAGACCTGAATCCGATTGAAAATCTGTGAGGTGATCTGAAGAGGGCTATGCACAGGAGATGCAATCACAATCTGACAGATTTGGAGTGTTTCTGCAAAGAAGAGTGGGCACATCTTGCCAAGTCACAATGTGCCATGCTTATAGACTCATACCCAAAATGTGCCATGCTTATAGACTCATACCCAAAATGTGCCATGCTTATAGAATCATACCCAAAATGTGCCATGCTTATAGACTCATACCCAAAAAGATTGAGTGCTATAATAAAATCAAAAGGTTGCTTCAAAGTACCGTTTTTTTCGCGCTCACTCATTAGACGCACCGGATCATAAGACGCACCCAGTTTTTAAAGCAGGAAAACCAGGAAAAAATATTTTAATATGATTAAATGAATGCAATATCAAATTCAGCCAGTAGCAGCAGTACACACACACAGGACATCACGTCACCTCTTTACTGATCAGGAGGAGGGGGGAAGGAGGTTGCCCAGTCTTCTCTGCTCTCCCTCTCCTCTCTGGCTGCCTGTGTCCATTAAAGCTGCAGGGATTGCAGTTCCCACAGACAGAGGGATAGATGGGAGTTCATCTATCCCTTTCTTCATTGCTTATACCAACAGGGCTCTGGGCTCTGTTGGCATAAGCAATAATACAGTTCAGATGGGAGATCCAGCCGTGAAAAAGTGCATCTTATGGTCTGAAAAATACAGTATTAGCTTAAGGATGTGCACTCTTATGCAACCACATTATTTTATTTTTATATTTTTTCTTCCCTTCACCTAAAAGATTTCAGTTTGTCTTTCATTTAAGTGAAATGATTTATCTTTGTCTCATTTTTGTACAGCACAGAAAGCTGACATTTTACCAGTGGTTTGTAGACTTTTAATATCCACTCTATATGTATCCACTTTAAGCAGTATAGCCCTCCTAATTTGCATAGCAACATCAGCTGTAGTCATGATGAGCATCCCACAAGCAAAACAGGTCTCTGCTGTAAGAAGTGCTCCTCACATTACATAAATTCCAGACAGACAAAACTGTAAAATGTACATAGACAATATACATTGACAGCGATACTTGGGACAATTCCTTAAACTAACCTTTACATTTTTTGCATACTTTTCGATTTACCACAATTAAACACATGCATGCAGCAGTTGTTTAAGATGGATGACAAATAAGAGTAAACTAAACATTAGTAGGTGAATAACATTGTAAGGTTAAGACCTATGAGTCATTTGTTGTAGCATTACAATGGTTTAGAAACTAAATTAAAAATAATTGATTTCACATGCTTGGTCAGTGCTTTGTCAAACTGAAATTGGACACCAAGAATGTGCTCTGTTTGGTACAACCAACACAAAAATGAAAAATACGTGCATACAAGCTAGTTGAAATGATAAAATGACATAAGCTTACAGAACAAAGCTAACATTACACTTTTGTAGGCAGTTAGTTCACTGAGGTCATTGTCTTTTTTTCAAAAGTTATGTTTAATATAAACTTCCTGTTTTCGCAAAATTTGAAAGGCAAGACAGATCCGAAAAATAAATGTTATGTTATAGATTGTCAATAGGTAATAAATCATATGAATACAACACTAAACACATTTAGGCTAAGGCCCCCTTCCCCCCATATACAACATCTACATATATATCCACGAACGATCCACTGCCATGCACATTGATGCCACTCACTCAGGGGTCGATTGTCTGAAAAAGAAGGCACCCACCTGGAGTGATTGACCAGAATAGCACTGAAGCAAGCATGGCAATCTGCCTTGACGGTTCTTTTCTGGTCAATTGCTATACTTACGGGAATCGATGTGTGAGTTGCAACTTCCCTAGTAATCAATATATTCATTGGGTTAGTACTTTATGGTCCAGGACAGGAATGTGTAACCAAGCTTGGCTCATGCCTCATTCCGCCAATCAGCCCAAAGCAATCCTAGGAGCTGGCACACAGAATGCCTTTATATTGAGGGCTCGTGTGTGCTGTCGATTTTTTAAGCTGTATAAAAAGAAACCAAATATCCTTTCCCCTGATTATAGCTGTGGTAGACATTTATTTAGACTAAATAACCATGCAACATAAATGTAAAACCATAACTCCCAGTTTAACATTAAGGAAAGATTGAGGTGCTTGTTTTTTCTTACGACAAGTTTTTCTTTGAACGTTTTGCGGCAAGCAGTCAAGTTTAGAGCAGTCAAATTTAGCCTCCAACATAGCTTGAGCTAAGGCTATTTTCCAAACCTAACTCCCCCTGAGCCCGTGGCAAATGCTCTACACCTGCAAACTCACCAATTGTTCCAGGTTGGTGTTATGTTATGTCTGTGGCTGAACTGTCCACCTTGTGGACAGTTCGGCCATCACTAGTTAGGAATTATCATATGAGCATTATAGGCTATTAAGTTTATAGTAATATTATTATAGTTTTAGTAATGCAAAGCATTAGTACATAGCCATATATTGTAGCATTAGGCCAGTGACTGGGGAGACTCCATCAATCGGGAAGGGGGGTCTTGGAATTAGCTCAAGGCATGTCTATCATGTCTCAGGAGCAAAACATCACTACATCACCTGAAATTGTAGCATCACCCATTGCCTAATCGACACACATCTGCTCGTGCCCCTAAAAGTCACCAAACATCACCAGATTTTGTAACATCACTCAATGCCCAGCAATTGGGGGATTCCAACAATCGGCAAGGGAGAAGCTGGGAAGTGCAAGACATGTCTACCGAGTAACCAGGGCAAAAAAACAGTGCAAATGTACGTCTACTGTGGCCCCAGAGAGTCCCAACTTTCCCACAACATCCCCCAACTTTTATATGGGTGTTTTAAGATTAATTGCATGATCGGCGAATGCTGTCATGAAGTAGTAACTTATTTTGAACTAATGCACATCTGGTGACCCTGAGTCATGATCTCAGCTCTGTCCAGTTTGCAGCTTGTTGTTCTAGTTATCTGGTATTAACTAAAAGAAGGCTGACTATATGGCAACTGAGTGTCAATCACCTTTAACACACACTCTCCACATACTTATCACATATGTATCACAACCACTAGGGGAGTAAAGAGTTATTAAACCCTCAGGTAAAAATAGCGTGCACGAACGCTTGTATTGCTTTCATGTACTTTTATGAACTTGCTGCTTTCATTCTTGTTTTCAACACAGCCTAAATATTTGCACTTGGCACTTCCTGGTGCAACAGCTATTGGAAATCTATGGAGCCCAATTGCATACGCATCCCCATATGTATGCACATATAGTAACTCGCTCTTGGTACATGCAGTCCCAGTAATAGACTCCATGTCTAGATGGGAGGGTGCATCTCTTTACATGAAGTTTGGGGCAACTGGCACTGGAATACAAAGCTATGAGCATACAATAAGGCCCATTCACACTATATGCATTTTTTAAAGGCATGCATTTTTTATTGGCATGCGTTTCTGCATATATGCAAAAACACATGCGTTTTTGACATTACATATGCATTTGCGTTTTAAAATAAATGAATGAAAAATGCAGGAGTAATAAATAAAACATGCATACAGCATTGAGTTTCTAAAAACGTATGCGGAAACGCTGCGTTTTTAAAAACGCAACGCATACAGTGTGAATAGTAACATCGGTTATCTATGTAAAAACATGTGCAGTAAAAAAACGTGTGCGGTCAAAAACGCACCACAATGCATAAAGTTTGAAATGGCCCTCAATGTAATAAAAGCTGTTTTTTTTTTTAAGAAATCTCTTTATCTATTGAATATTGCTTGTAGGCTGGAACTAATTTTGTACAGGTTTTAATAGCACTAAACACTTTTAAAGCAATCCCTGAGAAGAGATCAACTGTGCATTCACAAGCAGCACAGAAAAAAATTGTCAGAAACTGCTTTGCCACTTTAGTTCAAGGTATGCATTCTTAGTGCTCTTTAAAATTCCCCAATTCTTGAAACTAAACCATTAATTTAACAACAAACACATAAAACTACAAAATGATCAGCATTCAGCAAAATGTAGGTTGGTCAGTCCCTGGGACTTTTAGGCCAGTCTTACAAAGAGAAAAAGAAGGTTTACAGTTTGTCGAAAATTTGAATCATACACTTCATTACAAGATATTAAAATCCTTAGTATAGGTGAAAAAAATGAAGTGAAAAAAAGAAAAGAAAATATATGTATCAATGTCCATGAACAGTAATATATAAAAAATATCAAGAAAATGAATTGAGTCCTAGGTTTGTAGACATAATCTACACTTGTTTCATCAGGTGTTTCCCTCTATGGGGGCTTCCTCAGATCTTGAAGTGCTCTATCATTTTTTATATATGGACATTTTTATTTATGGACATTTATTCATGGATGCATATTTCTCAGGTTTTTTGTTTTTTTCACCTATACTAAGGATTTTAATATCTTGTAATAAAGTGTATGATTTAAATTTTAGACAAACTGTTAACCTTCTTTTTTCTCTTTGAAAGACTGCCTAAAAGTCCCAGGGACTGAACAACCCACTTTTTGGGATCAGCTGAATGTCAATTTGTAGTTTTATGTGTTTGATGGTATTTAGGGATGTTGGCAGTAACACTACTAGACCAACTAAGCCCCAATTTTGAAAGGCATCATTAATATAATAAGTGTCCTCAGAACCCCCAAAACTTCCATAGATGTGTATACCTAAAATAAGCTCATAACCTTTGTGATACTTCCCAAATATGCTCTACCTTATCCCCAAAGCCATTCAAATTCATATACGTTTTGCAGTATTATCACAACATAATATTTTATGCACCATAATATGACCCACTCCAATTATGCTTGTTAGACCATTACAATTTTACAGAAAATGTAAAGAGTGGCACTTTGACTTTGCTATAGGTGACACAATGAAAAGCACCCTGCTTCGGTCCTGCTGTCCAAATGCAGGAGCATCAGATGTCCATTTCTATAAAAAGTTTGCTATTCTAAAATGTATCAGACATATTATTTTGGTATTGATAGATGTGTGTAATAACATGTCAGGTTTTTATTTATAAGAACTGTATGATCTTTATCTGGTCTTTGGCTTTAACCACTACCACATTCCATCTGGAAAAGCAGCTGGATATAATACAATATAGCTAGCCAGACACTAAAAATAAAATACAGTATTCCAGTAGACTTTGAAACTGCCCAAGACAACAAAAAATCAACATTAGAGATGATCAAACCTTTTAAATCTATTCTGCCAATAGTTTAAAATATGAAGCTCTTTTGTTATTTCAAGGTAGGAAACATCTGCAGAAAAACCTTTATTTTATCATAGTGGCCTTTATGAATACAGGGAGTGCAGAATTATTAGGCAAATGAGTATTTTGACCACATCATCATGCTGTTGTCTTACTCCAAGCTGTATAGGCTCGAATCCTACTACCAATTAAGCATATTAGGTGATGTGCATCTCTGTAATGAGAAGGGGTGTGGTCTAATGACATCAACACCCTATATTAGGTGTTGCATAATTATTAGGCAACTTCCTTTTCCTTTGGCAAAATGGGTCTCCAAAAGAGGACTTGACAGGCTTAGAAAAGTCAAAAATAGTGAGTATCTTACGAGAGAGATGCAGCACTCTTAAATTGCAAAGCTTTCTGAAGCGTGATCATCGAACAATCAAGCGTTTTCATTCAAATAGTCAACAACAGGGTCGCAAGAAGCATGTGGAACAACAAAGGCACAAAATTACTTAACTGCCCATGAACTTGAGAAAAGTCAAGCGTGCAGCTGCCAAGATGCCACTTGCCACCAGTTTGGCCATATTTCCAGAGCTGCAACATCACTGGATGCCCAAAAGCACAAGGTGTGCAATACTCATAGACAGAAAGGCTGAAAGACGACCACCACTGAACAAGACACACAAGCTGAAACGTCAAGACTGGGACCAAGAAATATCTCAAGACTGATTTTTCTAAAGGTTTTAATGGACTGATGAAATGAGAGTGAGTCTTGATGGGCCAGATTGGATGGGCACGTGGCTGGATTGCTAAAGGGCAGAGAGCTCAGTCCGACTCAGACGCCAGCAAGGTGGAGGTGGAGTACTGGTTTGGGCTGGTATGATCTGAGCTGTGGGGCCTTTTCGGGTTGAGGATGGAGTCCAAGCTTAACTCCCCGTCCTACTGCCAGTTTCTGGAAGACACCTTCTTCAAGCAGTGGGGTACAGGAAGAAGTCTGCATCCTTCAAGAAAACATGATTTTCATGCAGACAATGCTCCATCACACGCGTCCAAGTACTGCCACATCGTGGCTGGCAAGAAAGGGTATAAAAGAAGAAAAACTAATGACATGGCCTCCTTGTTCACACTGGAATCTGAATCCCGCATTGAGAACACCTGTGGTCCATCATCAAATGTGTTGATTTAACAAGGAGGGTAAACCAGTACACTCTCCTGACATTGTCTGGGAGGACTGTGGTTGCTGCTGGCAACGCAATGGTTGATTGTGAACAATATCAAAAACACTGACAGAATCCATGGATGGCAGTGCTTTTGAAGGTGTCCTTGCAATAGAAAGGTGGCTATAGTGGTCACTGATTTGTTTTTTGTTTTTGTTATTGGAATGTCAGAAATGTTATATTGTGTTGAATGATTGAGATGTTATATGGTTTCACTGGTAAAAAATAAATAATTGAATGAGGTAGAAATTTGTTTTTTTGGTAAGTTGCCTAATAATTAGATGGCACAGTAATAGGTCACCTGCACACACAGATAATCCACCTAAATAGCTAAAACTAAAAACAAAAACTAAACTACTTCCAAAAATATTCAGCTTTGATATTAATGAGTTTTTTAGGTTCATTGAGAACATGGTTGTTGTTCAATAATAAAATTATTCCTCAAAAATACCACCTGCCTAATAATTCTGCACTCCCTGTACAGGCTAGTGAGGGTCAAAAATTTCACAGTTAGCGGCGAGCATAGCATGTTACATGTATGACCATTATGGGTGTTTGACCCGCCCCTATACCTTAACATGGAGACAAGGGCGACCCCTTACGCTATAGTCATGTGGGAAAATGTAACCAATAACACATTTTCACTCCTGGAGGACACCCCCCATATAAAAGAAGCAGCCCAGCGGCCATTTTACATTTATCATGTTTCTGCAGTACTAAATAGATAGGGAGAGCTACTGATTGAGGGATGACTTAGCTACTTTGCTATTATACTACCTCCAGTGATCTGTTGCTATAACTAAGGTGTTCTGTCACATGCAGTTCATCATTGCTGCGCCACAAAATTCCCTTTCTGGGGGTGGGGTATGCTGCATTATGCATTGCAGAGAGATCTGACTAAATGTGATGCGCTGCAGAAGGTACTCTCAGGTAACTTTTGGCAAAATCTACAATCTAGATGTAATTTCTGGCTATTGATCCCCCTTTGGCATGACACTGTCCAGGTGGTTGCACCCTTTTGACTTTTTTTATTGGTATTTTGGCTACAAATATAACCTGAAGGTTTGAGAAGTTCGTCCTCCATTGAAGTCTGCCACGAACATACAAGCGGCGGGTATTTGCAGAATAGACAGACTGGCTGCTTCATTTTTCTTTTTGAAACTTTCTTTTATTTCCACTATTCACTTATACCTATTTATAAGGTAAGGTACCCATCTTCCGTTGTCCAAAACAGGATAACACGCCTCTAATTCTCAAAGGACAACGTCAAAGTAAAGAGCACAACCTCTATGTTGAGGTTTTCAGACACATCATATCCCAGATACCAGATTAGTTCCTCATATGATTAACACAAAATAGCCAGGCATGGATTTTATTCTGCAGTGCACTAGCACGGCTGATGTCTATTTCCAAGCACATCCTAAGAATTACACAATCTGAGCCATTTAGCAAAATAAAGTGACAGAGCTGCATGGCTACGGAGTACAAGAGTTCAGCAAGTCCCCAGAAACATACCTAAATAAGGAGCAGGAGCAACGTTCCATGGTTGTACCAGACCTCAATTACACATATCCTTTTTTTTTTTTACTTTAAACATGCCAGACATTACACTCCTCTCTTAAATAGTAAATGTAAGATTGATTTTTTTAAATGAGAAATCAATTGTGCTACTATCACTGAATAAAAACGTGTGATGAACAAAAGAATTCCTTTTGATAACTGTTGTGTCTGTGTGTCATGGAAAAATGTGGACAAAGGAGATGTTACTAAAGGATCTTCTCTGCTTTTTTACCCTAATTTCACCCTAAAGCATGGACAGTTGCAAAAAAAAGTATGTGAACCCTTTGGGATTGCATGGAGTTTTGCATGAATTGGTCATAAATTGTGCTCTGATCTTCATCTAAGTCACACCAACAGAATGCTTTAAATAATACTACACAAACATTATATGTTTTTATATTTTTATTGAACATAACATGTTAAAATTCACAGTGCAGAGTGGAAAAAGTATGTGAACCTTTGGACTTAATAACTGGTTGACCCTCCTTTGGCAGCAATAACCTCAATGAAACGTTTCCTGTAGTTGCAGATTAGACCTGCACAATGATCTGGAGTAATTTTGGACCACTACTCTTCACAAAACTGTTTCAGTGTAGCAATATTCTTGGGATGTATGGTGTGAATCGCTCTCTTAAGGTCATGTCACAGCACTTCAATCTGGTTGAGCCATTCCACAAGGTGTATTTTGTTCTGTTAAAGCCATTCTTTTGTTGAATGACTTGTATGCTTTGGGTCATTGTCCTATTGCATCACCCACCCTCTGTGGAGCTTCAGCTGGCAGACAGATGGTCTTACATATTCCTCCAAAATGTCTTGATAAACATAATAATCACTTCCCTGTCATTGGGGCTGAGCCTCCAAGACCTAAACTAGAAGGGATTTTAAAGGCACTTTAAAACACAATTATTGTAATAACTAGGTTGCATAAAGTTCATAAAAACTTCTTTAATGTGATTGGACTCGTATACATTCTATAATATACAAAAGTACGTGTGGTATAGTCATACCATAATTTTCAACGTAATTCACAAAAAGTAGAAAAAGTACATTAAAAACAATAGCAGCAATGCATTTGATCTTAAGGTGCGTGGCAACAGATGTCACTTATTATGTTCTAAGCGTTCTCCTACATGTTTCGCCCTCCAAGGGCTTCGTCAGGGAGGTGCCTCTATGGGTACATACATGTTTTAATAAAGACATACATCCAAATTGTTATTATTGACAAGTTTCAGTTTAGAGAATCTCCATACTCCACAGGAAGCGTAAGAGACAAAAGGGATATAGTATAATAATAACAATTGGGGCTCAGCCCCAATGACAGGGAAGTGATTATTATGTGTATATACATTGGGTTGGCACATTTATTCAGCAGTAGTATATCTCTCTCCCCCTCTCTCTCCCACCTGTCTTGATCATTTCTGGAATAAATTTTTCTATCAATGACAGTCTTTTCTGTTTTTCTAAACAATTTAATTTTGGTTTTATCTGTCCACAGAATATTTTGCCAATAGTACTGTGGAACATCCAGGTGCTCTTTCACAAACTTAAAACAAGCTGCAATATTTTTTATGGACAGCAATGGCTTTCTCTGTGGTGTACTCCCATGTACTCTATTCTTGTTTAATGTTTTCCTTATTGTAGATGTGTCAACAAAATTAATAGCATGTGCCAGAGATTTCTGTAAGTCTTTAGCTGAAACTCTAGGATTCATCTTCACCTCATTAAGCTCTTGCAGTCATCTTTACAGGACGACCATGCCTAGGGAGAGTAGCAACAGTGCTAAACTTTCTCCATTTGTAGGCAGTCTGTCTTACCATGGACACAGGAACATTAAGACTTTTGGAGATACTTTGGTAACCCTGCAAGTCAACAATTCGTGATCGTAGGTCTTCTAAAAGCTCTTTTCTGCGAGGGCATGGTTCACATCAGACAGTGCTTTTTGAAACCAGTTAACCCAAAAGGTCACAAGGTTGGCTCACTCCTGGCTCCAATAAGCTATTGCAGAAGTCATTAGGCTAGGGGTGTACATACTTTTTCCGCCCTGTACTGTAAATGTTTACATGTTATGTTCAATAAAAACATGAAAACATATAATGTTTGTGTAGTATTATTTTAAGCAGACTGTGTTGTTCTATTGGTGTGACTTAGATGAAGATCAGAGCATATTGTATGACCAATTCATGCAAAACTCCACAATGCTTAAAGGTTAACAAAAATTGTGATTAATTCACAGAAGACAAACAATCAAACAAAACAACTTACTTCTGGAGTTCAACAGTCCCATATAAATCCCCTCCGCTATCTCAGTCGCCAGGGTGCAAAGCAGCAGCCCGCTACTGTTGTAGAAGCAAAATCATATTCTACACTTTCAGGAAAACAGATATAACCAGACTTTCAGTAGCAACAGGTCTGGGCCCCACACTTATTGTGAGTCACCCTTTATGGGCTGCTCAAGTAGCACATCACAATTTTTTTTGGAGACACAACCAACACCACACTCACAAAAAAATGTTAACCCAAGTGTGTACCTGGGTGGAATGGGAAGGCCCACCCAGTTGCTTTCCTCTTATATCAGAGTCTGGGACCCTGAAATAAACTAAACGATAGTTATTGTACATTGATATGATTCCTGCCACAGTCCTTTCCAGGGGTCCTATACAATATATGTATATAAATATGCACACATTATAAATGGTTGAATTTTTGTCGCTTGCGACAATCATTCTGCCATGGAAGCGGCCATAAGTCTAACATGGCCACCTTAAATCGGGCATAAATTGATCAGCCAAAGAACTTCCATGTCAGTGGGGACCATCCAACGTAAATGCCGGAACACAAAGGGTGCGTGGCTGATTTTCGGAATGACCGGCGTGCGCGATGACGTCAACACATGGGGTCAGTCAATACTAAACGCCTATGCCCAGCTTTACCATTACAGAAAAAATTGACAGATGCATTACAATTTTTTAGCTTTAAATGTAAACTGAGAAACTGAGTTGTGTGATTTTCCAAGTTTTAGTGTCTTTTTTGGACATAAAGATATAGGCACTTTTTGTGTATTTTACAGGTGAATTTGAAAAAAAATATCTGCCAAGCGGATATAGTACAATGTGTTAAATAGATTATGTTGTATGCATTGAATCAACACCCTATTCAAATAGACCAGCAGAAATGGTATTTCATTTCAAGTTACATTTGAGGGAAAAATGGTTTTCTAATTGGAAAACATCTGTCCTAATGATTAAGGATAAGAGATTCAAGCAAGAACAAGGCCTTGAAAGAGAAACGTTAAAACAAATTCCATAACATGTAAAGAAAGAAAAAGACATCTGTTAGTGTCTCGAAGAGCTGTACAAAAGGCTAAATTTGGATTTTTAAGAACGGAGCAAGATTTCTAAAAGGATTCATGAAGTCTAAGCCGGTTAGGAGGAAAAGCACAAGTACACTACTACTATAGAGTGGATAAAATTGTAACCATAGAACAGTGAACCCCTTGACTTATGAACTAAATTCTTTCACAAGGGTCAATTGTAAGTTAAGGTCTATTTTTCCCATAAAAATTATGAAGATACCCATGAGCATTCTAAACTGCCCAAAGCACCCCTTACCTAACCCTTTCCTGGTGTTCTCACCAAAAAGTAAAAATGAGAAGTAATTGCCAGAAACAAAAATTTTTAATCACCATTAAAGTTGACATCTTTAACTTTCAGAAAGAAAATAAATGAAAGGTGGTTATTGTTAGTGATGAGCAGCATAGGCAATATTTGTATTCGGAAAAAATCGCTATTACCCGTTACAACTTCAGGGACGGACCCAGACACATTCTTCCTGGCTACATACTGCTCTGTTGGTTGCTAGACGGGCCATAATGGCCCACTGGATAACACATGAAATACCATCTGTAGCACAGGTACACAAACAGCTGACAGATCTCATGGCTATGGAACTGCTAGATGTTCAGTCTCACTCCTATCAGTCTTACCTACCATTTTTGAAGAAATGGCACCCTTTTCTCTCTTACAGCTATCAGTGTATAGGGACGGAAGAGGATTAGATAGGATCTGGAGGTGCAAATGGGGGAAACTGGGATCTGAGTAGTGAGCTGTTAGGGACTATTCTGCCGCGACCGGTGACAAGTTTGGGGAGTGGTACTAGTAGATGATTGGGAGTATCCTTCTTGCTGGAAAAGGGAGTTCTTTGCTCGATCTGCTATATGCACTCAAGGTATTTGATGTAAGCACTAGCATGGCGGCATAGGAAATGACGCCCCTCATTCAAACATTTCATGGAAAAACCGAAACGACTGGCGTTAGCTGCTACTAATTTTACTTTACTGAATAGATACGGGACCATGCTAGTATATATGTGCTTCTAGAGGACTCATGCGGTCAAACCTTGAAAGGACGCCTTTACAGAATTAATTTCTATGGAGTGGATCGTTCCACTACTTCCGTTTTTCCTATCTCTTCTCTGTATTGTACTGTATGAAAACTCAATAAAAATGAATAATATAAAAAAAAAATATATATATCAAATATTTACAGTTATGAAGATATAGCAAAGTATTCGAAATCTCGAAGTGCCTAAATAAAGATTTGCAATCCGAATATTCATTATCAACAGTAACTATTGTTTGGAAGGAAATGCCCTTCCATAAGAACATCAGAAGTCTGTAACGTGAGATCACATGAACCCCAATATTCGATTTCTTGGCAATTTCCTTTTTGTTATTGATTTCTTTTCCCTCTCTTTCTTCTTTGTCTTTTCTGGCTTTTTGGGGCCATTTTGATTAACTCTCCAAAAATTAAGTCCTCAAACATGCGGATCTGGTCTCAGAGTGCGGGTTATTATTATCATTTATTCATATAGCGCCAACATTTTACGCAGCGATGTACAATACATTATAGTGGAGATACAACACACTATAGTACACACAGGAACAGGTTATGACACAGGAGGAGTAGAGGACCCTGCCCGGTTGGGCTTACAATCTAATAGGTTGATGATCAGAGTAAACAATAGGAGGGGGGGGGCAGGACTGGCAAAGTTGTAATGTTAGGAGTGAGAAGATGAGATGGCGAGACTGAAGAGGTTGCAGATGTTTCTTTGACATCCATGGTCTTTGTTTATAACTGGAAAAGCAGATGTCTGTTTTGGCCTCAGCCATAGTTTTGGTTGTCAAGACTTTGGTTGTAAGTTCAAACTAAACTTTTAGTTGTAACTCAAGTTGGTCCTAAGTCAAGCCAATTGTAACTTAAGGGTCCATTGTAAACTGGCCAAGGATAGGTGTGCCAAGCTTGTGGAATCATATTCAAAAAGACTTGAGGCTGTAATTGCTACCAAAGGTGCATCAACAAAGTATTGAGCAAAGGTTGTGAACACTTATGTACATGGGATTTCTCAATGTATTTATTATAAATACATTTGCCAAAACCTCAAAATTTTTCACATAGTCATTATGGGGTGTTTTGTGTATAATTCTGAGAAAAAAATGAAAGTAATCCATTTTGTAATAAGGCTGTAACATAATATAATGGAAAAAGTGGGAAAAATGGAAAAAGTGATGCGCTATATATAATAGAAAACATCATCAGTGTTAGTAAAATCTTTGTGCATGCTATAACCCTCTAAATCAGCAGTAAAAATCCCAATAGCTATATTTCTGCAAAATGGTTTCCTTCCATACAGGGAGTGCAAAATTATTAGGCAAGTGGTATTTTTGAGGAATAATTTTATTATT
>CM070032.1:182576876-182619145 GCA_036250615.1 Ptychadena robeensis
ACTCCCTGCACCTGACACCCCAGCGCTAATCCAGGTTGTGTGGCACAGATCATAACACTAGTGAACAATACAGAAAGTAGGGGTCCAGAGTATCTTATACAGAAAGCAGAGGTCTGTAGTATATAATTCAGAAAGTACTGGCAAGTTTTCAATATAGAGAGGAGAGGTTATTAGTAGTGATGGCGCAAACTGTTCACCGTAGAACTATCCGCGGCAAACATCGCATGTTCGCGTCCGCCCATGTTCGCGAACATATGGCGAGTTCGATCCGCCCCCTATCTTTTAACATTGCAGAAACTTTGACCCCTGTGAGTCACAGTCAGCAGACATAATCCAGCCAATGAGCACCCCCACCTCACAGACCATCACACCCCCTATAACATATCAAGTACAGGACACCATTACACATATTGCTGAAGAAGGAGAGAGTTAGGAAAGAGAGCTGTTGCTATAGGGAAACCATTAGCTAGGTTTCTGTGTGATCTACAGTCTTCACTAAATATCCCATCCATCCATCCATGGGGAATATCCATCTCCCCCAGTGTCCTCCACACTGACCATCACCACCAGTGTCCTCCACACTGTCCATCTCCACCAGTGTCCTCCACACTGTCCATCTCCCCCTGTGTCCTCCACACTGACCATCACCACCAGTGTACTCCACACTGTCCATCTCCACCAGTGTCCTCCACACTGACCATCACCACCAGTGTCCGCCATACTGACAATCTCCCCCAGTGTCCTCCACACTGTCCATCTCCACCAGTGTCCTCCATAAAATAAAAATTCACCTTTTTAGCTGTAGGCAATGTGGAAAGCAGATCTTCACAGGTCGCGAACAGCAAATTCCATGTTCGCGCCATCACTAGTTATTAGTATATTACACAAAGAGCAGGGGTTGGGAGTGTGTAAAACAAAGAGGAGGTGTCAGGAGTAGTGATGGCCAGAACTGAATCGCATGTTCGCATTTGCCTCATGTTCGCGAACATATGGCGAGTTCGACCCGCCCCCTATCTTTTAACATTGGTGAAACTTTGACCCCTGTGAGTTGCTGGGGGTGTTGACTGGAGTCTGCTGGTGTCTAGAGACTGCAATCCAGTACCCTCTCTCTCCTGGATATGAAAAAAAACCTCTCTGTGACCATATTTCTCCTGCCATATTGTACACTGCTGCTGTGTTCTTTTAGTGAGAACTCCCTGGGCCTCAGTTATAATTATATTTTATAGCATAAAGCCGCCTATTGTCATTGGTTGATCCACAAATCATTTCATTGCTAATTAGGAATCCTGAGGGCCCCACAGTGGGGATCCTCTCATTGTCACTCAACCTTACAATTTCTTAGACCAGAATAGGCACGTCAAACAGCCCGTCTTCACAATGGTCATTAAAAAACAATCACTAGCAGTCATCATAGGTGACAACCATTGAACCTTCAGTACTTGCTGATTGCTAGTAAAGGGCTTGCTCCTTGCTGGCTGCAACCGGTTGATAATGACCCACTTCAATCTTTCATTCTCAACCACAGCATTAAGGTAGATATAAGTTAACTGTAATTCAAGCGCAAAATCTAAATAAAAAAAACATCTACATGATTTATTCACATAGATTTGAAATGCTACTGAAAGGTCTGCTTTGAAGGTACATTCCAGCAAAGCTTGATGAGAAGCCTGAATGCATATACAACTCCAGATAACCCGACAACACCACTCAAACCTCAAAATTCCCTAGCTGTCACACTTCTGTAATCAGGAAGTACTGTAATAAATACCCACATGGCTTGATAAGTTCCTGTAGTACCCACATGGGTTTTCCTTATATCCTATCACAATGTTTCTGCCCCACTCCAATAATTGAGAAATTCACTATGAGGTTCATTGCAATCTTACATTCTCTACAGTATATGTTAAGACATCGAAAGCTTAGCCATTCATTTCCTTGGGTGGAAATCTTCCAGCTGGGAGCTTCAAAGGCCTCTCCAATGTTGTGAAAGTTCAACTGCAAAGCACTATGAGAAGAACATGATCAGTTTAATCAATCAGTACTTTTCTGGTTGGCTGATCCTGTTAATCCTGACCAGCGAATCAGAGAGGAGGATCATATTTATAAATGATTTGGTTACATATACATATGTACATATATTCTACAGTACTTTGAAGCTAGTTTATCATTTAGAGTAGTGATGGCTGAACTGTCCGTATGTCAGCCTCCTGGGTCCCCTGGGGGGAATGCGGCGCCATCGGGGTCCCCAGTTTGGTTAATGGGCGTCCCGGGAGTTGCCGAATGCCCCCGGTCACTACTAACCCTAGGGTTGTGGATTACCCCTTGCCATGGGGTACCCCGGGTTGATGGCAGGTCGCACGCAGCCGGCGTGCAGAGCAATGCGCCCGCGGGATAGCGTGATGAGCCATGCGCAGAACTGGAGAACCTAGGCGGGCGCGCGCACACGCAGTGCACAAATTTAAAGAAACAACCCTCCTTCTGCAGTCACTTCTGCAGAGGGGAGGGGTGCTAATCAATGGCTGGTCCATAAATTAGTTATTTTACATTTTTTGTTAGTAGCAACAGACCACGTGCTTGTTGAATTGCAGTTTGTGCGTTAACCCTGAGCTTTATGCGTATTCCCTACCTATCTCTGATCGACCCCTCCGTGACCGACCCTTGGCTTGGCTACACCGTTTACCGACCTCCGAATCCTGACTATCGTTGCTTTACGGTTAACCCGATGCTGCCTGCCCTGACCTTTTGCGTGTCCTGACGATCGACTTCTCAGCCTTGTGACAACGGATTTGGACTCGACTTTTAGCGGTATTGCCACTTCTAGATTGGGGCAGATTCACCAGTCCCACCAACCGCTACGTGGGCATCGACCACTGGGGAGACCTGTCCTACCTGCAGCAGAAACACCACCGGTTGCCCCCTCCTGGGACATCGGCCCATCTCCCATTAGGGGGGCTCTGGGTAGAAGACCAGTTCCAGGATCCTCCCCTCGTGGTCGTTCTCCTTACTCCATCTCAACCCCAGTAAGGACGGTGACACCGTAGACAGTTGGGCCACGAACATAACATGTTCACTTTTCTTCCCCCTGTTAACTGTATGGGTGTTCGACCTGCCCCGTTGCAGGAAGGAGGTCATTATTCTACTGCTGGCAGGATCAGGAGCAGAAAGGAGAACCCAGTCTCTAGTGAAAGAAAACCAGCTTAAACCGGAAGTGACGCCAGTGGCGTCGTGTCCGGATATTAAAATTGGGAACTGCGAACTTTTTTAATAGTCTGACCTGCCTGGTCGCGGACGGACCTGGCCGAATTTCGACCATTACTAATTTGTATGAAAAAGCAGGGAACGTCAATGCTTATACTGAAGAAGTTTTGAGACTATTTTGTGCAAGATGATTGTGGTTATAGAACGCTGGTCTTTCTTTATTTTTTTTAACAGAGCTTTGATCAGCAATATTTTATTTTCGTCAAAGTTAAAATATTATTTTGGTTCCAAATCATGATCTTTGCACATAGAAAATAAATATCGGTGTTATAAGAACTTTATATACCTCCCTTAATTTCCATAATTTGTTTATACTCCATAACATGCTCTTTGCATAAATATAATCTACATAACTTGTATGTATCTGGGATCCACCCTTCAGCTGACCTCATCACACACAGGCATGTTTCAAATACTTTTTCATCAGGATGAAGTTTCTCTTAATTAAAGAAATTGCTTATAAAAATTAACATTAAGCATGGCTAATATGGGTTCTACTTACCCATGAATCAGCGTACAAATGAATCATACTGGAATGTTGTAGATCTAGTCCCTTTTTTCATAGTAATAAATGTCGTTCAGAAAAAGAGCAGGAATACATATTGAATGTCTTGATTGTGAGAAAGTAGTGAATGTGAACAAATAGCTGTAGTCTGAAAATGTCAAATGACCAAACTCACATGTTGATCAGCTCCAAGCTGTGTAAGCGCTGGGTTACCGATGTCACAGAAGGAGCTGTCTCTGTCTCTAGGAACTTTACCATCAGGTGTTGACCACAAATGCAACTCTGCATTGAACCCGGCACTTCAAATGCATCCAGACGATTCACTTTATGAAAAGTCTCCATGAAAGCAAAGTTTAAGCATTTTAGACTTGCTAAAACAGAAGCAACGTAATGCACCAGGTTGCTCTTCCACATGCGCCTAATTGGCCGAGTCAGTTGGCAGAGTCAGTGTCAAGTAAAGCAAAGGTATTGGTCATACACACAACCAGATTAATTATCTTTTCGGTGTATCAGGAACAAATGATCAAGCATTTAATATGCCAAAGTTCATGCAGTTAACTGTCGACATGTTTGGCGACATGCAAGTTGCTTCATCATGAAATCTGTGGATTGTCACTGCACGGAAAGAGATGTCAGTAAATATGGGTGTGTAAAATTGTGTTTGACCGGTGAGTAGGACTAACTGGTCCTATATGGTGGAGAAACAAGGTATCCCTTTACCCGAATCCTGGCAGGTGTGGGTCACCTGGCTCAGCCCGCAGGGGCCGGGTGGTGCTGGTCGACTTGGGAACGGGGAGTCCTTATGGGCTGGATTGGTATGGAAAGTATGGTTACTTGATTGTCTGAACTCGTTCATCCAAATTATGTCAGTGAGTAGTAGAGATTGTTGAATTTTTCGACTTGCTAACTTTGTGAGCTGATTGCAAAGCCTCTGAAACTGGTATGATCACCAAAATTGCTGGAGATGTAGAGAAGGGTTGTGGGAACATTTTAAAAAAAAGTTTTGCTCTAGCACATGTAGTTTTTGCATAAATTAAGTTCAAAATCAAAGTCGAAATTCTGATTTTCGAAATTTTAACTTGAGTTTGAACTTAATTTATGCAAAAACTGTTTGTGTTAGAGACATACTTTTTTTCTAAAGTGTACCCCCATCCATTTTCTACATCTCCAGTAAGTTTAGTGATGATACCATGTTCAGGGGCTTTGCAATTAACTTGAAATCATCGAAATGTGAGTAGTTTAATGTTGTCTGTTGTCTGACTAATCTAGCTGGGTATGGGTTTGTATGTATTGGCTAGACCCCGCTCCTAAGCTAAGATGAGGGGAAGGGTGATATTAATATTTGATTTTTATTATTATTTATTTTTTTTTTTTTTCTGTTGTGCATTTTAGTCCCATATCTGTGCTTCAATCATAGTACATGAGATTAAACTGTGTTTAATGGACACGTTAATGCTATAATCAATTTTGTGTGCTGAATGTTCATGAGTATGAGCTTGGGATGCTCTCTGCCAGCTCTCCATGTGGGCTGTGGATGGATTGATCATTCAACCTGGTGTGCCATCCCAATGTCACTTAAGCTTCTACAGATATGTTTAAGTAAAGGGTCTACATCTTCAGGGGTGCACATAAGTGGTCTGCAGTACACAAATAGGGTGAAAAGCTATGCGGACCTATTGATGTTACTGAGCGCCTTCGCATAGCACCTCTGCTGGTTTTTGGGAGGCTGTATTCGATAGAACACAGAGTCTGTCAGCCAGACTATAGATTCACCTTCACCCCCCCTGCCTCCTTCCTCCTCGAGACATACTCACTAGAGGCTAAGCCCCAGTGGCTGAAACTGGTATTGAAGCTCAAACACATTCAATACCTGTCCACGCAATTTCACTGTATCATGTATAAAATGTATAAAAGTTAAATGTTTTGATTGCCAAAACTCTTTCAGTTTTATTGTTAAATGTATACAAATTATGTCACTTGGATAACCACAGAGAAACATTAATAACTATGAAAGGTTGCAGTTAGGGGTGTGAAATTGTGAATGTAAATTACTATTGTAAATTTAAAAAGATGCAGTGGACACAAGCCCAAAGGGTCAAATCTGACAAGAGAGAATCACTGTGTAACAGTTGGATTATGAATATGAAAGGTTGACATTTGGACTGCAGGTAGTCTCAGGGGTTAGTTACTAACCCAGGAAATGTCATGGTTGTATTACTGAAGTATGAGATCTGGTGGGGTAAAATGGTGTTGTACTGAGAGTTACATTTGACCTAAAGCCAGCTGGTGACCTGTGAATGGAGACAGTTAATCTGAGAATTAATCAGGAACAGGGAGGTCCATCTGTAGCAGAATCTACCATGCAGGAAACTGACTCAGTAAGGGAGAGAATGAGAGAATGAGGAAGAACGATCCTTTTAAAATGGGGTGAGTACCAAGTGGCAGAGAGGATGTTTCAGCGGTAATTCGTTTCACCACAGGCAGGTAACCCTGGAGGATTTTTTTTGTAAGGTACGAGTCGCAGAAGTCCATAGACCAGGGCACGATGTGATCTCATCAACAGAAATTCCATCATCAATGACCATCCCATGACTAAAAGGAGACGTCAAATGCAAAGGAAGTGGCAGAGAGGATGGTATTGGCGATGGAGATGTAATGGGCAGCACACAGTAGTTGATGGAAGAGGACAATGTGATTGCATGAAGGGTTTGCATGAGATAGCTGATACTGCTCTCCGTGCTATATTTTCAATTTAAGTGATATTTGTTAATTGCAGTAAACCACAACAATCAGACTCTATCTTGTCATTCTTATTCTCAAACAGAAAGTGGTATTGGCTGCTCTGGTTACTTAAAGAAACAATAACTCATAAATTAGCTCTACTACAAGGAACAAGTCAATACATAAAACAGATTTGAGGCTCCTGGTGATTGTCTTCAAGCTCATGATATTTCATATTGCAGGATTCACAACATTTTACCAGAAAAAAAGGTGATGGGCAATATCAAAACATTGATTTCAGTGAAAACCATGGTAGGACTTTCCGTCAGTTTTGGGAAATTCCTTTTTGCTATCTCTCATGTCTCTGCAGCATCACAGATAACAGTAAAAACTGTTCTTCTCTGTACTTAAAAAAAATGTTGACATTCTTAACAATTCTCTGAGAACACTTACATCTATATATAGTACTAACCTTATAAAAAAATGCCTCCCAGGGTTCCAAAAACAATCAGGGGTCTATGAAAAAAACTATTAAACTACTTTTTACAATACCAAAACAATTTAGTGAAAAAAACAAAACAAGTCAGTATCTAAATACAAACAAATGTCATAAACGTATGGCCACTGCTTTAATCAAGACTTTGCTAAGTACTGTATGTGATACTTTATTTTATTTTGTACAAGGAAGAACAAACCTAAATTGAGTATACGCTATTAAATTATTCTTTTGTAAAACCTGAAAAGCCTCTGTGGATGAAAGCTTTCCAGCGTTTTGCTTCTAGGATTTCTGGTTAGGTTGAGTGGGTTTTTTTTTCATTATTTTTATTAGGTTTTAAAAAATTTTGATAACGACAGAGTAGATACAGGAAAATTACCATACAAACCGGTGTGAGGGCTTGTTTCCATTTATGCGGTTTGCCGCGGTTTCCGCGCAGCTGCAGCCGCTCCCGCCGGCAAGCTGTTTTCATCCGGATGCACGCGTCATCCATGCATTCGGATGAAGACTCTGGGCAGCCCCCATGTGAAAGGATGCATCCGCACCGCATCCTGACCCAGCCGCACCAATAGAGCCTGGCTGATGCTTTCCCTATGGATGCGGTCGGAGGGGCGGCAGCCGCGCGGACACAACCGCGGCAAACCGCATCAATGGAAACAAGCGCTAACAGTGAGTTTGACAACCAATGAGGATGCAAGTACAATATAAGCAAAATATAAAGATAAATTAAAAGAAAGACAGCTAGCATCCCATTGGTTACCTTGTAAGAATAAGCAGGCACAGTCTTGTAGCTTTTCAATAAAACACAACAAATAACATATCAGCAACAAAAAATAAAATCAGAAGAAGATATGACATAACATAATTGCCTCAACAAATAAATTAGATCATTCAAGCAGCAGAGATAAACATAGAAACCAGACATATCAATCTTAGTCAATTTTCAAAATTCCCAGAGAGTTTCATAGATCATTCATTGCACACCACGTTGAGTGGCCGTATCAGGTCTTTTTCATTTTATTTCCGAGATGGGAAATGTACTTTTGTCATCTTTTGAAGAATTTTGTGATCACTTGATCCCCCATGACTACTTGCCCAGGAAGGATATGGATGGTGGAGTACGGGATAACCATTGATGCATTATACTGCATCCTGCACTGAGCAGAGTTGTACCCAATGTGACAGCGAGGAGTGGATGGAGGAATGTGCAGACCTATCTAGAAAGGCAAACAGCAAAAGTATCGGTTCCACTCACTCCTTACTGATAGAGTAGATGTTTTTAGTCAGCTCTTGCCAAAATTGGGAGACACTTGGGCATCACCATAAGCAATGTTCTAGGGAGACCTTCATTTTACAGTACTCCATGTAGAAGAAGTTATAGGATAAAGCCCATTTTGTGTAAACTTTTGAATTGTGTGTTCCCTCTAAGTTTCACCGGTTATTCGTTTTACCACAGGCAGGTAACCCTGGAGGATTTTCTCCGTGAGGTACGAGTCACAGAAGTCCCTACAATTTAGTGGATTTTAATTTTGTTGGCAGTGAAGATCCTCAACTTCTTTTGTAAACCATACACAGTTTAAATGTTCTTATGTTGCATATGGCAAACTTTCTTACAGAGTAGCATAATATATACAAGGGGTTTGCCATGCATGGGAGTTATCACACAACAGTAATATGACATTGCATTGCTGAAGTGGTGGTATTTTGCTTTAACACTATTTTTCAGAAAGTGCCATTTTAAGAAATAATATCCTGTAAACGAACATTTGCAAACTGCACAGAATGTAGAGCCATAGTGGTTGGATATTGCTGTTTCAAATTAGACACCAATGCTGGTGTGTTTCCTATGTATATGTGTTTTGGAAGGTATTCTGCCCATACACACCTGCATCTCATTACAGTAGCTCGATTATTGCATTAGATGTTCTGTTGATGTTTGTAAATTGACCTTTGCATGAAAATACTGAACAAATGATATAACATGCATGTGAAAAAAATTACTTATTTGTACTATTAAATACTGTGTATAGGCATATATATGAAACTATATGGAAATGAAAATGCAGCATACCTTAAACATTAGTTAGGTGATCTCATTACATGTACAAGAAGTTCCTTTTGATGCAAGTGTACAATAAACATCTTAGACTTGAGCTGTTTGCTTCCTGATTTGAGACACACTTTGTTTCACAGCCACTTCCTGACTTTTTCCCAGTCATTTATACCCCCTCTGTACTTGCAGAGACTAAACAGGTGATGTAATCCAATTCAGGAGGAAGCTAGATGAGCGTTAAAGCGGACCTACCACCTTGGTATCTGCAGCTGTAGCAGATCCAGGTTAAAGAAAAGAAAAATACGTACCTGGTAAAATCTGTGAAAATACAGGGCGTCCGCCCCTCCTGTGACGTGCAGCCAGCTACAGCCACGGACAACCCAGAAAGCAAATGGATTTAGGGATAGTAGACATCACTTCTGACGTCTGCCTCCCATAATCCCTGTGTGCCCTGCAGCCAGCTTTTTTTTTATTTATTTTTTTATGAGTTTAAAACCACTTTAATATATATAATAAGGATCATCAATAGTGATGAGCGGCATAGGCAATATTCAAATTCACAATATTTCCAGAATAATTCTAATATTCGATCTTCAAGTGTATGGCCATGTATTGCAAAATAAAAATTCTCAATCCATGGCCATAAGCTTCCCAATGCACAATATGTTGAATATTCAAAATTGCAAATATCCGCCGTCATATTCGCGAAATTTGCTTATTTTTGAATAGCCGATATTCACCTAATATATTCACAATTAGAATATGCGAGCTCAACACGAGTAATCAACCAACTCCATTTAGTCACATTTAGTGATGGCTGAAATGTCTAGTTAAATATTTTTCAGACTCACACAAGAAAACACTTCACCTTTAGGGCATGTTTCCACAGTGTTTTGTGATCCGTCGGGACCCCTACCTTAAGCACAGTGCTTGGCGGCGTCCCGACGGATCACATACACTTTACCTGCTCTACATTAACCCCTTCATCGGCGGATCAACTCAGCGTTGTGAGAACATCCGCCGCGCAGGTAATGTGTATGTGATCCGTTGAGACCCCCCCCAGCACTGCGTTTTACGTACAGGGTCCCGACAGATCACACAGCGGTGTGGAGACATAGCCTTACTAAGTATCTAATCTTTACTATTTTAGTAAATTATGATGCTACTATAGGACACAGACAGAGGCAAAACCCAGGCCTTGTGATAGCAATGGTCTTTAAGCATGTTTATGTATACATTACTTCAATTCAATGCCAGTAATATATAGGTAGTGATAAATTTTTTTAGTTACATAACTAATCTTGTTATGTTGCAATGCTGCCTATGAGTCATTTGGGTCTGTCATTACGACATCGTCTTCTTTTTTTCTATTTAGGACAAGATATGGATGTCCATTGATAAGTTATCTTGCTGAAAACACATTCAACAGTGGAAAACACATACATAAAGACATGAATCCGCACTTTACACTACGATGAAACTGTCACATTACAGCATGTGATACAGGGAAATACCTTACAGCATTTTCTAACATTTGAATATTATTTTATCTTTATTGTGTGTTTTGTTTTCTATATAAGTAAAGCTGTATTGTACCAAGATATAATAGACACGTGCTAATATAGATCTCGAATAGAGATGGTCGAATTTTGTTTAAAAAATTCAACCATTTCGACAATTTCGAGTTAATTACAAAGCCCCTGAACATGGTATCATCACCAAACTTGCTGGAGACGTAGGGAAGGGTTGGGTGTATACTACAAAAAATTTCAAAAATCGGAGTTTCGACTTAGATTTTTAACTTAATTTATGTAAAAACAACATGTGCTAGAGCAAAACTTTTTTCAAATGTTTCCACAACTCTTCTCTACATCTCCAGAAATGTGGAGTGAAATTTAGTGATGATACCATGCTCAGGGGCTTTGCAATCAGCTCACAAAGTTAGCAAGTCGAAAATTCGACCATCTCTAAAGGTACCCATACACGTTGCGATTTTTCGGGGACCGATGCGATATTCGATTTCGACGCCTGATTTTTGCTTTAGTGCTATTTTTAAAAGTCGGTCGGATGCCCGACTGATCGGCTGGTTGGATTGGGGATCTTTTAAAAGTGGCCAACTGACTGAAAATTACGGGCATCCTCATTCGGGACCCGACCGACTTTTCGGCCGATTTTTCTAAAAACAGCATCGGTCGGACTACATTTGCATGTCAGTAATCCCGAACGATCGACCTACCCGACCGACTGGATCGGTCGGAAGGGCTAAAATCGCACGAAAAATCGCAACGTGTATGGGTACCTTAATACAGGTGTTGTAAGTACCTTTGACCACCAGACATTGGTCTTCTGCTGCCCCGCTACGGCACAGATAGAGAGTATGAGATAGAAGCAGCTAAAATAAAAAATAGATTGCTGATAGGTGGAAAAACAGAGTGGTGGAGAAATGAGCTCATTTAAATGCCAGTTGTCCTTTTACTGTCAAGTACCAGGCTGGGTTGAGTCCAATACTTTTTTTTAGTCCACTCAGATGAAAATGAATTTGACATTACCCTAAAAACCTACCCATAGGAGCAAAGTATATATTTAGCGAAATAAAAATACACTTAAAGCATAAGAAGCCCTCTTAAATAAACATGCACAATCTGAGCTTGGATTACTCATGTGGCCTGTGAATGAAAACATTGCGTACAATCCATCACTAAATTATAGCAGCATCAGCACAGTCATGGGACAAGATAAGATGAGCATTTTGGAATGTTTCAGGATACTCCTCTTATATATATATATATATATATATGTTTTTATAAGTTAAATACATATTTTCTGGAATATAAAGGATCTTTCCCAAAATATATTACTTCTATTGTGTATGTTGCTTATACATGTAACTTATTCTACACCACAGAACTTGATTTATATTTTTCTCACCCCCCCCCCTTAATGATTAAATATTTAGGAGGTCAATGAATAGTATAAGTTTTATATACTGTGATTTACTATGCTTGTTAGTACAGTAAATATCCCTATATTCAGGGATGCACATAAGCAGTCCGCTGGAACGCAAAATGGTCTAAAGCCTAGAAAGAAAAAAAGGTTGGATTTATAAGGGTGTTGGAGATCTGGGGAATGAAAATCAGAGTAGGCACACAGTGTAAAATCTGACAGTAAAGTGAAAAGTTGCACTACTGAGATATCTACTGAGATCTGGGGGTTTAAACGGTGTTGTACTGTGAGAGTTACATGTGACCCAAAGCCAACTGGTGACCTGCGGATGGAGACAGCTAATTGGAGGATCAATCGGGAACATGGAGGTCCATCTGCAGCAGAATCTACCATGCAGGAAGCTCACTAAAAAAGTTATGTGCACCCCTGCCTATATAAACATTCTGTTGTTTTTGAAAACAAGAGACATGAAAACATTCTGCAACTATCAATTTCCCTCATCTTTTTTTTAGCTGATTCAGACTTGCCACTTTTCTTTTTTACCTTTAAAAAGTCCAGTTTCACATTGGATATCAGAACTAGTCAAAGCCATATTAGACTGTCCTTCATGTACAAAATTTCATGTAGACATGTAGTGCTGTCATCTCAATAACTGTTAACTCTTTTAATAAAAGACTCCATACTGCTATCTGATACTTTATCTTCTATTTGTGTCATATTCCTAATCCAACTATTTCAAAACAATAATGTAATTTTAGAAATTTTAGCAATTTTCATAGAACTCCATATTTGTACCAAGATTTGTTCTCTGAATGTGTTACTGTAATAAATCTTATTGCTGATTTGGACCTCTAATGTCATCTATTGGTCTAGCTTTTAGACCCCCCAAAATTCCCAATAGTTTCAAGAAATGGGACAAATTATAATACCATTGTTTTAAATTATTATTAATTATTAAATGATGTGCACCAGTGTTTGAAGTAACCGTCATAAACCTGGAAGTGATCTAGCTTATGAGAATTGACATGGCCACTTCTATTCTCCATAATCAGCACATTTAACAAGGTGACACCATAGGAAAAGACAGGGACAGAGCATTGTCACACTATAACCTGAAGTGTCTGAACAGGTACGAACATGGTAGGATCACGAGTACTTTACATCAATTGCACTATTTAACTTTGTGAAGGGGCTTGTTGGAAAGGTTACCTGTAAGAGCTGCAGTTATTCCACTTTCTGGCAGTAGGTGGCAATGAAGTAGTGTAAAAAAAAAAGTTTACGTCCTCCAATAAAGTAATTATTCCTGCCTAGCACAGGTGGCGCTGTCACTTTTCTTAGTAGGGCACATCTTCTTGAGCAGGAAGACTAGATTCTAGAATAGGGGTGGAAAACGTTTTGACTCTTGGGCCACATTGGCTTCCTAAATTTGATAAAGGGCCCGGACCAACAGCTTGTAATGGCAGACCTGCTGCAGGTGTGCCAATTCCATTCATAACTGTCATCACTATACTGATGGTGGTGATAGGCAATGTGTGACGTTGCTATCGTTTTTTACATTGTTATTATTTTGTACATTTCCTGAAAAAAATGCTCATTCATTGCAATGGGCAAAGATAATTCCTAGAGACTGCCTGTTGTCACCATGAGGATGCGCCCAGAGTATCTCGATAATGCTACTGCATTGTCCCCAAGCCAATGTTTGGACACCTCTAAGCATTACTTGAAGAGAACAAGCTGAGGGGAGCATCTTTTCAACAAAGCGATAAAGTGCCAGAAAAGAAGGCTAAACGGGTCCAGCCCCCGTGCCTTAGTTTGCCCACCCTGTTCTAGAAGAAATATAGAGGAGACTACAACTATGGAGAAGGCTACTTAGGAGTTGACACACCTGCAGCATATATCTTCCCCAAGCAATTTAGCAACACTGTGACAAGAGCAAAAGAGGACAACTAGGTGGTCATACCCCAATGCATTAGGAAAGGAGTACCCCATATGTTTGAGTGTATGTCATTTGAACCTGATACTGGAAGCCACAGAATAATTGTATGAAATGTAATACTAGTGAAGCATCTTCTTTTCATGATTTTTGAAACATTTGTAACATTGTGTTGAAATGTTTTAGTAAAAACACATTTCAAAATTTTACCCAGTGCGGACAATTATTTTTGTGACAATGGGTGATCAGTTTTTGAATACCTCATGGAAGATATGTAAAAAGCATCAACTGAAGGTATCGGCCCCTTGAATAAAGCTCTCTCGTATATCTGGTATGGTTGATTTGGGGTCTAATTGCTCACTACGTTAACCCCTGCATCGGCGGATTGGCTCAACACCATGTGAACAGAGGATAAGCCGGGCAGGTAATGTGTTTGTGCTCCGACGGATCACACAACCCAGTGGAAACCAAGTCTTACTCTAAATGGCAAGTGGTGAAAGGCTTATTGACCTGAGTTCAGGCACATAATGTGTCTATGGATTGAGTCTCTCATAATGGTAAAAGAGAGCTGAATGGCTGTTGAGAGTACCAATTGGGTGATTATTATTATTATTAACATTTATTTATATAGCGCCAGCATATTACGCAGCGCTGTACAATACATTAGAGTGGAGATACAACACAGTATAACACACAGGTACAGGTAATGACACAGGAGGAGTAGAGGATTGGTGATGGTAATAGGCTTATATAAGATATTATATGGGATTTCAATTACTGAATGTACACATGCTTTTCGATTCATTTAACATTTCTTATCATTTCTATACAGTAACTGGTGATCCCTCAAGTTTCCTGGTCTCCCTCGATCAAAGGTATCCACACTTCATAAGCTGAATTTTTCTGTAAAGTGTGGACACCAGTGTGAACATGCTCAGATCTTTCACATTTCAGTATGTTTACAATTCCCTCTTTTTGATTTGTCTTTGCTTACTAGGTTTGTGTGAAAATACAAATACAGCAATGTCATCACAAGTAACTTGACCTACTAATGCTTAGGTCTTTGCTTCGGTCCTTCAACAAGCCATCTCCTTGCAGTTACAGAAGATAGATTTGAGTTACTCCAGGAACTAGAAAAAAGAACTCTATAGTGCATCAGGGGTGATTCTTTTGTGTTGAGCTTTTCAGGCTGCATGACAAGAAGGAGGCATATAGGTTTACTGACACTTGAATTTAATATATAACATTATTATATTATTTACTACCTCATCCATATGCACTAAAAAAGATTCATGGACCATAAATTGGCCTTATCTTAATAACATTCTGACCCTGTTAGCAATTATGAGCACACTCTGGGCAAATAGACTGTTTACAAATGAACCCCTGGGACTTCCAAGAAATACGTCAGACTGGCACTTTACATGCTTTAGTTCCAAGAAAGTGTTTCCTTGAAAACGACACCAACTCTCAGTCAATTAAAAGGGGATGAGCTGTCAATGGTCACATGACTTTATAAGCTATTATATCATGTGCTGTAAAACACAAACAATAGAAATTATGTATGCTTGGAAGTCAAAGTCAAGAGAAATCTCTCTCTGCTGGTATAAGGTACTGCATCACAAAAATTAATATCAGACCATGCACACAAAAATTATACAATATGGGATTTTTATGGTACCATCAAAGATATGGCACTTTCCATTAAAACATTTAATTTAATTCATAAAATATTAACAATTTAGAAGTATATGCATACCTATTGGTATATACAAATTTATACAGAAGAACAGGATTTTACTAAGCTACCTACAATGCATGCATTTACAGACACATCCATTGCGTTGCAGTCCCAAAGTAACTGGGTATATATCACAATCTAATTGGTGAGTACATTTCTGATGCATTTTGCTCAATTCTTTGACTTCTTCATAAAAAGGCACTTTTATTAATAAAATAAACCATATACAACCAACATATAATCATTCTCTCTCCTGTGCCAACATCCCTAATGAACATATATCTAAAACTAAAATGGGGTGGAGGGGGAGTGAGA
Source organism: Ptychadena robeensis (assembly GCA_036250615.1). Taxonomy (NCBI): domain Eukaryota; kingdom Metazoa; phylum Chordata; class Amphibia; order Anura; family Ptychadenidae; genus Ptychadena; species Ptychadena robeensis. The sequence goes on from CM070032.1 coordinate 182,592,842, forward strand.
AAAAGGACCCTCAGCCGTCCCCCACCCAAACTTGGAGCCCTAATTAATAAATAAAATAAACCAGTTGCCACTTCACTTGGATGAAAGGAGCCTTTGGTAACCGTGACTGAAAACCCCATCTAGGGAGTGCAATAAAGTCAACCCATATGGTTAGGCCTGGATGAACAGAAAGTGGTGGACACACAGGGCCTAATGTGCAATAAAATCCGACAGGTAGAGAGGAAAAACAATAACAACTTTAACAAATGGATAAGCTTTATGTCCACTATTTTGGCCAGCCACGTCATGGAACTAGCCATTCTCCCAGTAGCCACCATTCTTTTGGTGGATCAGATGACCAACAATGTGAACCATGACGCCATCTTAAGCTGATCACACCAAGGGAAGAAAGCCTCCGGCAAATGGGCCTCATGCTCTTCGAATAGGTGACAAATAAGTATACACTTCAGTCACAAAATAAATAAAAAAAAAAAAATTTTCAGAGAATAATAAATAAACGAAGAATAAACACAGGGTCCCCATCCAAAGTATCAGCCAGGGACCGATTGCCAAAGATTGTGTGTATTTATAGTTATATATAATTATAATATTAATTTGTTCATCAATCGCACATGAATCGACCCATGTATAGCCAGCCTAAGTGACATGACTATATATTCACACTTCTCTTTAATGGCTTGTTGTGATCTTGGAGGTCGCATTATATAGCTTCTAGAAAGCAGGAAGCTTTGGTAATGTCCATGTGTGAGCCTCCATGATTAAAACCCAAATTACTGAGGAGGGCAGACCAGGGACATTCAGACAAGAGACTAACATGGGAATAAGCTATATTATTCTGCATGCTCCTTATGAATCAATATGGTCAATATTATGAAACAAATGAAGATATATGAAAGAAAAATACTAAAGCTGCAGTCATCATCTATTACTCTAGTATCTAACACATGCTAAACTGTGAAGATTCTCATTCATCCAGGTCATGTATGTTTCTTGAATATGTCATCTGACTGGCTTTCTCAATTCCGTATGACTTATACAAATGTATTTATTTCTGGCAGTAAATACCCTGGGATGTTGTTCCAATCAGAATAATCTGGTACCATAACCAGTATGAGGTTGGAGTCTTTATCTAGATAACATATTGATTATGTTTCAAACAACACCCTGACCCTACTTCCTAAGCATAGCTCTTGAGTATCAGTTGAATGACCTGCCACACCCCTCTCTTTTTTGATCAAATACATTAGATAATACATATAGACATTTCATATACACAAGACACTTGTTGCACCAAAACCATGTGCATATAAAAAAAAAACATTTATACCTCCCTTAAGTCAGCCAAACACCCCCCACGCCAAGCTGGGAAAAAAAGGGGGGGGGGGGCTGAACCAACTCCAACCCCCAGGAAAAAAAGGTGGATCAAAGTGCAGTCCAAAAAGGTCAGATGGTGTAAATGTTCCTTGTCTCTCCACGTGTTTCGCCCCTGATTGGGCTTCCTCAGGAGAGAGCAGTTAGGTGCAAATCTTGCTGCAACAAAACAATTAGCAAACCATGTAATAATCACCAATATCCAATGTGGACCCTAAACCATCCACCTGCAATCACAGATAAATGTCCTTCAACCAATACATACATTGCAATATGATCTATTCTTATAGTATCCTTCCCTCTGGTACTCTGGGTTGGGGCCTTTTATACCTCTAAACGGACTGATGGCTTTGGGAATTAAATGTCTCCCACCGGATACCTTACTATTGCTGTAACAGTCACAGAACTTAACTTAGCTCTTTCCACGCTTTATTGAAATCCAGTGTAAATGATTTTACCCTGCTTACACTAAACCTAAATATGTAGTAGTTTGTGAGCACAAAGGTTCTTTATTACAGAAGAAACATGTTATGTATTTTCTGCATGGTCACACATTTACCTTTCTGTGCATTCTTGGCAAGGCTAAATATCAGAACTAATGACCTCTTATGTACATGTGGGAGTTACATCAGTGCAGCTTGGTTAAACATAGATCCTGAACCTAGAAGAAGGACATTTGAAGATGTCCCTGCCACCGTGGGATTAGAAGATGGTGAGTTTAGATCTGCTTTGATGTGTCACACAATTGTTATTATTAGTTTAACTTACCATGAAACATAACCATGGGTATCTATGTATTGCAGTGTTCAGCACCAGGAGTGCTGAATGTAACGTGTCTTGTCTGGTGTAACTTGCCTTGTCTGGTGACCTATAACTTACACTAAACATTGGACATACTTACCATGCATTTCCCTATTCCTGTAAAAATGGATAGGATGTGAACCAGGCATTACACCTACCCAAAGTCCTACGAAGACATTATGGGATTAACAGAACATTGCACAGCTATCACTCCAAACTCTGTGGACCACCTCTCACTTTTCCTTTACATGTGCAAAGATGTCAAAATAATTGCTATAGAGATGTTGCCTATTATCTCCCTCAATTATAGATGACCTCTTGTGGCAATTAGTAGGATTTAAAGGACAAACACAAAGAACTGTCCAAAGCTTCCAGTGGCATCTCAATATCACGGTGATCTTCCAGTACTAGCATGTAGTAGTACAGGGGTCTGCAGCCTGCAGCTGGGGAGCCACATTTGGCTCTTTAGCCACCTTGTTGGGGCTCCCTGACTGCCAGCAAACCTCCTCCCTCCCACCAACGCATGCACACTGGAAGTAAAATAGCAGGAGCAAAGAAGGAGAGAGCCAAAATGGCTGGCTGCAGAAGCAGCTGCGGCTCCTTGTTCTCAGCTGCAACTCCAATGCTGGAAATGACAGTGACCACTAGAAAATGAGAGGGGGGTCATGTGTGTGAGGGAGCTTTATTGGTTAATGCACTGTGTTGCATGTTGTGTTATTAACAATTTTTTTTAAATTAATGAGTAGTGTTGAGCGGCATATGGTATATTCTAGTTCTCGTAATTTCGCGAATATATAAAGTAACATTTGAAATGAATAAAATTCGACTGTATTCTATTGCCTAACATTGCGTGTGTCACGTATGTGGGATGTTCGTTGAATATATTTGAATATTGTCACTTAAAACTTTTAATGAGGGAGCAAAATGGAAGTAAAGGTTCCTGACTCAAGGAATTGTATATAAAAGTGATTGGACATGTTGGAAAAATGTTGTTTGTTGGTCGGGTTAAATATATTCAACGAACACATTTATATATGACTCGACGATATTAGAGCTTATACGTTGATATCGTATTACGATCAAACCCTCCATGTGGTACTACTTTGGATTGGAATATGATCAGTGTTTGATGAAGCTAAAATTTTACCTTGTATGGCCAGCTTAAGTGGACAAAGCTCAGGCCCCCTTTACATGAATGAATTAAGGTACTGTCTGAAAAGTCCCTTTATCCCTGATTGGATGTTTTCAACCAGGGAGACAAACTTCTTTTTTTCTTTCAGGCCCCCTTTACATCTGTTCATCCTACTTAGGCTATGTTTCCACATACGTCGGGACCCCGTATTGCTTGGATCCCATCGGAGCACATAGACTTTAACTGCTCAACGGATGCTGTGTTCAGACATCCGTTGATGCAGAGGCTCAACGTACTCCACTATTTTCAGCCTTACATCAGCGCAGTGAAGACACAGCATCCGCCGAGCAGGTAAGTGAATGTGCTCCGTCCGGACCTCCTGCCAAGCAATACGCTTAGCAGAGGGGGTCCAACGTATGTGGAAACATATCCTTATGTACAGCTTCCAGGCATCAGCAGAGATATTTGATGGAGTGAATGTTCAGTTTCAGGCATCACAGACATTTGTAGAGACAAATCCTCTAAGCCTGTGAAGTGTCCGGGACCATTGGCAAGTGTGTCTGATGTCTAGGAAAGTGAGTGACTAGAATGGCAGTAAGATGTTTCTTCCATAGAACTGCCTCCTGCCACTGACAAGAGGAGGGCTGAGTGCTGAGCAGGAGGAGGAGGAGGAGAGTGAACACTACAATCAGAGGATGAGAGGAGGGAGGCATTATTGTGTGTGCTTTCTCTGCTCACACACTGCATTAGACCTGCCATCTCTGCATGCCTCCTGATCGCTGGAGTCCTGTACACTGGATCAGCTCTCTCCATTCCCCATTGACATCTTGTTATGCCTGGCATGCCTGCAGATCAGTGCTGTGCCCTGTGAGCTGGCACTTCATTGCTGTCTCTATTCCCCATGCTGGCATTACTGGCTGGACGCAGCAACCCAGTCGGATGTGCAGTTTCCTGAGACAACTTTGTGCTGTGACTTTGTCGTGTTGGGATCACTTGCTTGGGACTTAGTTGTGTGAACTAGAGAGCTGGGAATCCATTGACTGCCACCAGCACTGAGCCATAGCCCGGACTGGAAAATGCACTTGCTGGAAGTAGCGCTACTTTTCCTTTACTCAGTATTGATCCAAGGAGACACTGCTTATGAGTCTGGACAGGGCTACTACGACGACCCGGACTTTGGGGACTTCAAGGTAAGAGTGTGTCACCTGCATGGGCTCCTCTTATCACTGACACTTCACTGCTTCTCTATTGGCTTGGAGGAACTTTGTATACTAGAAGTAGCAGTGTCAGCCAATACAAGCAAATAGTTATGTCATTGTAGCATCAGAAAGACTTTCATCCATATCCACCACAGGACATTTCAATATATAATATTGCTGAAACTTGGGTGACTTTTAGATGAAAGAATTGCATCCAACCCTTGAGCCCCCCATACACCTCCATAACTCATACACCTCAACTCCATAAGATTTACATTAGATCTAGCAACAACTATGTAGAATAGTGGAAATGACACTTGAGACAGGGTAAATCCCTAACCCCTGTTTGTGGCACCTTATTCCAAAAAACCTACTGGACACAAATTATGGGACTTTAAATGCCTTTTTCCTAACCAGATTAGGGATTTACCCTGTTTTAAGTGTTGTTTCAATTGTATATTTAGGGATGTTGGCTTGTACTTGATACGCTATAGTGATGGTGAACCACACGTGCCAGGAGTGGTACTCGGAGCCCTCTCTGTGGGCACAGAAGCTGTCAGCCAGCACAGAGGAAAGAACTGCAGCCTATTAGCTCTCAATGATTTCAGTTCTCTTCCCCTCTCTTCTGACTGCACACAGTGCACCATACCCTCCCCTATTCGATTTTATAGGAAAGTAGAGTGTGTATATATGAGTTGTGTATGTGTAATTCAGGTTAAATTGCCATGCCGGCACTTTGAGATAAATTTGGGTTTCAGTTTGGGCACTTGGTAACTGCTATAGGCACTATTGAATGCCTTATGTAGTGCCAACAAGTCCTCCCTGGTGATTTTAAGGATTAGAAAGGTCCTCATATTACATGGTTTTTGTAGAACAAAAGTGGGTTGTTTAGAAATTGAATGGTAGGATTGTAAGGTGGAGGCCTTTAACGTTTCTTCTATTCAATAAAAAAAAAGTATAATAAAAAAAAAAAAAAAAGAATAATAAAAAATACAAAATGATTGAATGTATTGTTTGACACATAAGGATTACTGGTGCCAGTTCAATGTCACTGTGACTCTTCAGTAATTAGTGGAGCCCCCAGTGCTCATTAGTAGACTAGGGGTGTAAGTTACCTGTCCTAGTAGGTCCTGATCTCTATTCTTACACGCTACTTACTACTGTGTCGCTGCAGCAGCTAACAGGTTAACACACATTTTATGACATCCCAGGAATTCCTTCCAGTGGACCAGCACGTGTTTTCACTCACTCCAGGCTTTCAGAGACAATTTGTTTCTATAACCTACAAAACTTTTATGTTTTGGGGAACTGCTTTGTGACTTGGGATTGATTAGTCAGCAAAAACGCCAGCTACTGTGTTGCATACTCAAAGGGTATGGTAGGTAAGTCTTTAGGTAGGTAGTGTCTATGCTTATGGAGAAAGGGGAGGATGGTACTTTTAAGTGGTGTGGTCCAACAGTGGAGCAAATCTCCGATTTCAAACTAGCTGAACTTATTCTTAATTACAGTTAGATAAACACAGACATGGGCAGATAACGGCTATTTACTTTACTGACCAGTAGCTTGGAATTTGGATTACAGATTGTACTTTTACTGTTTACCTCTTTTTTTTGGTCCCTCTGCACATTTTGCTATTGACTTTTTAATAAGGTCAGATTATTTAACCTTGCTTTGATGTTGTTCTACAAATCTCTTATTGCACTTGCCAAAATAACAAAGTGTATGAAAAGAGGCTTAGGTTAGATCCAACATTTACAAAGCGCCTGTGAATTTCTTATATTATTAGTAGCAGATTGTTCGATTGGTAATATTGCTTTAGTATTGCAGTGTGATGGCACTTCAGGGTTTGATAAGATCTGTGCTCTTGGTAGTTTTATTAGTACACGGGACGTTGCATATGCTGGCTGGAATTCGTATCTCACCATGGTGGAATTCTGTGAAATCTCCTAATCAGTCACATTGCACATTGTCACTGAAATAGCTATGTTTATGTGGGCATGTCTCCCAGATGTCTAGTCTCTGTGACATAGGCAGGGTATAGAATTAGTAGCTGCATATGTGTGATGCAATGGTTTTCTAATGAATGTATTATGTCTAAAGGAACAAGTGTTCCAAAAGTCTGCTAACAGTACGCTGAAATATGCACAATTGCAGTTTTACTGGACTTCCTCAATTGTGTCAGCGGTTTGGTGAGGACTGGCAATGTTTAAAGAACATGCATTGTGTTTCATGTGCTGTAACTAGGGCTTATATTCTGCTCTAAAGATGCCTGAAGACCATAGGTGATTGCCACCCTACCCATCCCAATTGGGTACTTCTTATCACTTCTTATCACTACTTTAAATGATGTTTCCCTACCAATAAATGTAAATTTAAATCCTGTTCATAGATAAGAAGTGAATTTCGGATGACTCGATCAGGTCATATTCTGAAGGTGCAAAGCCCCCATGCACCTTTAGATCACTCTGTACAATTTCCTTTAGATCTACCAACAACTATGTAGGTCCTCCCTGATGGAATACATAGTAATTAGATGGTTTAGAAAGCCCCTCATAATACATGGTTGTGGTACAACTGTGGATTGTACAGAAATTGTATAGTAGCATTGTAAGGTGTATGGGGGGCTTTATTATATGTTTACTGGTTGATCAGTCAGACTATATCCACATGTGGCCTAATGTTTACAAATGGTACAGCAGTCCCGGCTTTGTTTGGGCAATGCAGGGGTTAACGCCTGATCAAATGTTTATCACCTTTGTGTGCCTGTACAGGACATGTGTTCGATGCATTGTGTTGTGAGGTGTATTCTATGTATCGTTATATGGCATACTGGGTTTTAATCCAAGTAAAAGTAAACACAATGTGACTTTCCACTCTATAAAACTGAAACATATTAAATAGTCACTAGACGATGAATGTGCTGCAGTTATCCGTCACCTGGTCAGCTAAAATAGTTAACGGAAGATCCTGTCATCACTCCTAAGGTAAGTAAATCTTGTTTCTACAACTCTTGATGAGAACTCTGCCCATCTAAGGCAGTTTTATAGTAGAACCTCAGCCAAAATTCTTTTTAGAGGAGGTTTAGAATTTCTGCCAGGTTTTTTTGTGGACTGACTTGACTTTGCAATCAACCCTCCCTCCTTATCAAATTAACAGGAAATGAGGACAACGTCTCTCCAAGGTGAAGGGTAATTTACCTTTCAGTGTTGTCATTGAGACAAGGTCTTGGTCTTCACCTTTACTTTTAAGGTGCCAACTCTTAACCGTGGACTTCCCATTGCATACTGTTTTTCTAGCACCATTAGTAGAATTTGCCATCAGTTTATATTTTCACAGCAGGACCATGACAAACAAAAACCTGACAGTGATTGCCACTATCCAAAACTAAAGAAAATCATAGGTGTCTGGTGTTGGCCTTGGTAGAGTACACTGGTCTTGGCCTTGGTAGGGTATGTTGGTCTTGGCCTTGGTAGAGTACACTGGTCTTGGCCTTGGTAGAGAAGGTCAGTCTTGGCCTTGGTAGAGTATTCTTGAGTCAACTGGAAGGCACATCAAAGTGCCTACACCTACCTTCCAGTTGTCACAATGCCTTGTGTCTGTGCTGTGGAAGCCGCTCATACTCTCTTCTGCATTGTGGGAAGCTGGGAGGGGCACAGCAGTGCTAAAAGTTGAATGTTAAATTGAAGGATGATCAGAATTTTGTAGCTTGGGCCTCATTAAGTTGATATGTTCATCCTCTTGTTGTTTGAGTTTCTCCTGGGTGCTCTGGCCTTCTCTCACAATCCAAAAATATGCCAGTACATTGAATGACCTCCTCCTAGAATCATTCCTAGTACAAGTAAAGCAGGGTACAGACGGCTCGATATTCGAGCTGTCTGATGTACCCTGCAGCAGCGTGATGACGTCATTACACTGCTGTCAGATCTCGGCTGTGCTGGGGAGAGACAATTCTGCTATCTCCCCAGCTCAACCGAAGCTTTGCCTAGAGACCAACGGTCTCTATGCAAAGCATTGGACATCGGCCGTATTTACGGTCATGTCCAATAAGGCTGTTTTCAAGCGGGATTGATTTGTCCTGCTCGAAAACAGTGGTGGGCACATATCTTATGGGCTAGATAGAGCGCACGGCGCTCAAAGCGGCCATCGATTTGGCCCATATCTTAGTGTCTGTACCCTGCTTAAATGTGTACGTGGTTGTGAAGTGCTGGGTAATAATTTATAGCAGTGTTTACTATACTTTTACGTTGGATTGTGAATGTGTTTGTGTTGGGTCACCACATGACTCTATTAAACATAACTTAGTTTGCCAAGTTTGTGTTTGGCTTTCAGAATAGTATTTTTTTAAATTAAGGCAATTAAAGTAAAATGTTTAAGAATGATTTTCCACAGTGTATACACCTTTCGTTCTTGTATACATTGCCTATACACATAAACTCTACATGTGACAAAATCTACTAGTTTTTGTAGAAGTTAAAACTTTGTTTAACATTGGGAAGTCTTTGTAAAGCGTTGGAGTATACTGTTAAACTTTGTGGGCCTACAAGCATTGAATGCATTAGCTAAGTTCATTGGATGTAGCAGGAACCTCTTCCACTTTCTGTTTACAAACAGATTACTCCATTCTCCCATTCCAAACATTACATGTGTAATTAGCCAGGAGCAAAATAGTAAAGTGACATTTCGAAGGCCGGCCTGTGGAGCTGTCAAACTAAACCAGTTGCTTAAATCATGCTTTTTTTTTTTCTAACTGTGCTAGGTTTCAGGAACGCAGTGGAAATTTGAATAAACTGAGATTACAGTGCTTACGATACAGTACAACCAAACCAGAGGATTAATCCAAGTCTTCTGACCCCTGTTCACATTTTTGGTAATGCTTACAATCCTCTTCCAAAAAAAGCAATTTGACATTTTGCAACTTTTCTTTATATTCTTGGCAGATCCCTTCATCCCTAATCTCCAATGCTATGGGTTTATGTGTCATTTGGCGTTTTCAAGCCTTTGCATGATTATCATCTCAAATTAATCATTTTACATGCGAAAACCAAACAGCTCTTAAAGTTTTCAGCAAATGTGAAATCCCTTTTTTCATTTTATACTCGTGTCTTGTTGACACTTCACTTTATAACCCTGAAGTGAAATGTATTTCTCTCCTCTATCTGCACTTGTCAATTCCAGAATGACTTCAACACAAGCGGGAGTGCCAACTGGTGTCCAGATTAGGTTCGTCTCCTATTATTTTCCATGGAGGATAGAGGAAATCAAGGAATTGGGGGAATCATCCAGGAGCTGTAAAATAGTTGGCAGGAAAGAAATAATAGGAACAATGTAAGGAATAATTAGGAGAAAAGTCAGGTCTGAGTCTAATACAATGTCTAGGGAACCAGCAATTGTCTTTCATTATGAAAACAACCAGTGGGAGATGTACTAAGGGTGATGATCCACTGCAGGCAATCAGCAACCACCTTCTTGTGTTCTGTCTCATCTCAAGTGATAGAAAGTGACATTTTTATGGCTATTGATTACCACATTAGCACTCCTCATAAACCTTAATTAAGCGTACAAAACTGATTTGTTCCGTAATTTATGATTGGTATGGTCTAGTTTTCTAGTTTTTCATATGAGGGTAATAATCGATGAACAGTTGCACTATAATACTATATATTTTCCACTTACTTAAGCTGGGCATGGACAGGCCGATTCCTGCTCCATTCAACAGCACATGGGAGGCCTTGTGCATTCCTGCACCCGATCGGCATCGAGTTGGCAGGGAATCGAGTGCGCCAACTGGTTATATTAACCAAAATTCTGTTGTCATGTCGGATCGCACAGTGATCCAACATGACAGATAATTTAGATTGGATCCCATTAGTTCCCAAGTAATTACCGGCACACAAAGGGTGCCCGGCCGATTTTTGGCACTAGCGGCCATGCGTGATGACGTCATTAAGCCTGCTAGGTTGGCTCGGCAGTAGACCGGAAATCGGCCAGTCTATGCCTAGCTTAAAAAATCATTTGCTGATAGACTAGAATCGACAGGGATTTTTTTTCAATGTAATGTAAGCTAAATGGTGTTGATATCTTGGGCAGTTCTCACTTTATATAATATATTTATTGGCCATTGTAAAATCATAATCCAGCGAAGCAGGAGCTGATGTTTAAGATGTAAAATGAGTGTCTTCAAAAAGATCCATGTTGTGGTAGAATTGATGTTGAGCTAGCTGTTTCCTTTTGATTTCGGGAGTAACTGCCACTTTCTGCATATCTAACATAGGGATGGCAAGTCTTCCTAGAAAAAGTTCTTCTGTAAGAGAACTCATAGAGAAGCTGATAAGGTAGAGATTCTTAGCCCAATCAGGCAGTGTCCTCAACCCCTCCTGTGTCATAACCTGTAAGGTCTCATTTACACTGGCTGTTTTTAACCGCCAGGTAAACGAGCATTAACCACATCTGACTGGCGGATGCAACATTAGGCATCCGCTGATCGATTTTTGGGCTTTTACCCGATAGAACCTCAATGGGGTCCTTATCAAGACGGCTGCCGGCAGTCATCCTGCAGCGTTTCCTGTCAGTCCGCAGCAGCTCGGAAAACAACAGTGTAAATTTAACCTTACTGTGTGTTATTTTATTTTGCATCTTAACTCTAATTTTATGTACAGCGATGCGTAATATGTTGGCGCTATAAAAATATAAGTTTATAATAACTTCCCTTCTACTCCGTGTGTTGGCTAAACCAGGATCAGCCAATCAGAGAAGAACTTAATATTAAGATGATCAAATTAATCATTGCTTCTCCAGGTGTTCTACTGTAGGAAAGCTACCCTGAAGCTCACCATACCTTATCCTTAGGACCACCATACCTTATTATTCCATAGGACCTTTCTTGTACCTTCCACACTGTGCCCGTGTTTGCATTTTTCTATAATGTGCAAAGTAGGGTGGTATCACTGGCTAGTGTGAAATGGCTCTCAAACTTTATCTGAAATACAACTCCCTTTTTCACACACAGCAATCATACAGAGAGATGCATCTTATATACTCACCCCAATCATACAGAAACATTCATAATTTACACACTACAATCGTGCAGACAAATTAATCATTCACATAGAGACAAACGCACACACAGAGAAACACATGACATGTACTTGCTGTCTGCAGCTAGTTCACGCATGGTCGGCTTCCTGCTTGTTCCCCCCTCAGGCTTGTCTAATTGGCTGGCAGTAGTAGGGGAGGATGGATGGACTGTTTGCACAGAGGGAGAGGAGAACTGACAGCAGGAAGAGCCAATAGGCAGCTGAGTTCTGCAGTTCTCTCTCTCCCCTCTCTATAGCTGACTCTCACACAGAGCGCTTTAAGTGCCACCTTGCTTGCCCCCTGGAATACCTCAGCACCCCCCCCCCCCTGGGTGGCCTGCCCCCTAGTTTGGGAACCACTGCCTTATTCAGTATAGTTTTAAAAATGTCTTGCTAGAGACATTTTTAATATCTTCATATCTTATTAAATTGGTCAGATGTATTAATTCCTGCATGAATTGCAAAACTCTTGCTGCCAAGTCATCATCCCTGAACTCTCAAACAATCACATATAATTAGAGTTGCCTAATTTATGTGCCTAGTTTGTGTGCCAACATTCATATCTTTCCAAATCAGTTTTTTAGCAACTTCTGGGAAACCCCAGACATACCTATTCAACAGTTTATCTTCCCATTCATGCTGCTAAAATGAATATCATGATAATAACAATATTTATAGGATATGGATATTCCATTATTACCTAATCATACACAGCACTTTTTTTTAGAGCAGTTTAAGCATTTTGAGCAGATGGAGCTTTAAGGTAAATGGTTAATGGTGCATGAGAAAGCCCTAAGTCATTGCAATTGTCAGATAGAAGTGATGCTTCTCGTCCACAGGACTAACATTCGGGTGATTTCAGTGATAGCCAACTGTTTATGCAACTACTGCACATGCAGCTGCCAACTGCCCACTGTTTATGCAACTACTGCACATGCAGCTGCCAACTGCCCACTGTTTATGCAACTACTGCACATGCAGCTGCCAACTGCCCACTGTGTATCAGGGCCCTTAAACCAACTATTCAGGAAACAAGAGGCATGTATACAAAATGTTCTATTATTGACACATCTTGGTTAGTATATATAGGTTTTTGTTTTCAATTTGATCCTAGAAGCTAGTTTCGTGTAAAAACTTCAAGAAATACCTAGTACTTAGACAAGAACTATGGCCTTAGTTACTTGATATGTTACCCATGAGAGAATGCTAGCTGGCTTGCTATATTCTGCCCATTTTGCTTCAAATCCTCAATTCCTGGACCCAGATTATGTATGCATATTAGGGCTTTACTGTATTTCCTTTTTGTCAACGTACGTAATTAACAAGGTTGTTCTATATTGATGAGTAAGTTGAAAAGTGTCAGTTAAGTGGCTCAGCAGGGAAAAATTTTAAGCGTTCAGAGAAAGCTGAGCAAAGGGAGATTTTACATTACTTGAATTAAGTGGGCTTTTATAGGGACCAAAACATTTGCTTCTAAATTAAAGCCCAACTTCATGTTCATGACCTCACCTACCTCTTTATAACTTGCCACCCCCTTGAAGGAGGTCGAGCGCTTTCAAAAATACAATCTTCATACAAACCTGTTTTCCAGGGGGCCTTATGTCCATTGTTACAGAAGGCCCCCATCATTTTGACTCCGTCATTGAGTGGATCATAAATTCTATAGGAATTGGTTCCACATACATGCCATGGGACCCTCATCTCTTGCATTGTTTTGTATAGCTTTGGTGGGGAGTTGATTTGGCTTTGTTTGGCATCATTCAACATGAAAGAAAAGGTGATCAGTCTCTGGTGGAATAGTGTTAAAAAACTCGAACTTTATTTAAAAATTTTTTAAAGATACTTGTCATTAAAAATGTGGGAGCTCCTATTACTGAATTTCCTATGATTCCCAGTTCAGCCTTATCACCGGGATTTTATTCTAGCGCTCTTCTTTAGACCAGACAAGACAAGATAAATCCGGCTCTTAAAGCAGCAGTGCCATCTACTGGTAATTCCATCTCCCTGGCATTGTTCCATCACTGTAGTGTCCTTTCCAATGCATGTTTTAAAGTTCTCGTCTTTACACAGCTCATCAGTATAAGTCATTCATACAGTAAATATATCAGTTGTTGTTTTCAGTAGTTCAGAGATCTCACAGCTCATTTGAAGAGCATCGACTTGTGTATTACAGATGTATTGTTAAGTTAAAACTAAACTGTTACTGTAGAGCATTCAATGTATTGGAAAATTAGTACATAGCTCCTAACTGCGGTATTTGCAAACTGACATTATAAATAACGTTTTTTTTCTGGTAAATGCAATTAGCAAATAATGATATTCATAACCCATTAATTTAGATTAGCCCATCTTTACTGGTTGAGGTCAAGCTCTTCATTTTCTATACTTGTTCTTGAAAATGGCTTCCAAACAACACTGAAAGCTGTACAAGTACTTTTAGCTCACCTGATGTCTAGGGTGGTAGACTTGAAAGATCATTTGACCCTCTGCTACAGATTTATGTCCTCGGTAGTGATCAGAAGCATAGGCAATATTTGAATTTGTGATGTTTCGCTAACTATTCTTCAAATATTAAAAAAAATTGAGATATCCTGTCATTATTTACTGCGAAAATTGGCACTTGTACATGCAAATATTGTGAACACAGTGCATAGTGCTTTCCCAAGAAACTCGAATATTTGAGATTACGAAGATATAGCACTATATCTGAGATCTTTGTGAATTCTCAAAGTGCCGATATTCACACAAATATTCACACTTGTCACTAACCTTGGTCTTCCTCCTTCTGTGCTACTACTACCTGACACTTGAGTTTGTTTGTAACCTCCTGGGTGTTACACTCATACCAAAGCAATGCTGTTCCACTAAACTAAGTACAGACAAATGCACATATAAGAAGATATTTTTGCATTTTAAAAAATGTATAAATTAATTTAGTGGTGCCGTAGATTTCTAATATATTGGGACTTTGACTATACTTTACTGTGCATCCGGAAAGTATTCACAGCGCATCGCTTTTTCCACATTTTGATATGTTACAGCCTTATTTTTTTCCTCAGAATTCTACACACAACACCCCATAATGTCAATGTAAAAGAAAAGTTAAAGAGAAATTACATGTACTATTCCTAGCCTTTGCTCAATACTTTGTTGATGCACCTTTGGCAGAAATTGCAGCCTTAAGTCTTTTTGAATATGATTCCACAAGCTTGGCGCACCTATCCTTGGCCAGTTTCATCCATTCCTCTTTGCAGCTCCTCTAAAGCTCCATCAGGTTGGATGGGAAGTGGCGGTACACAGCCATAGTAAGATCTCTCCAGAGATGTTCAATCCGATTCAAGCCTGGGCTCTGGCTGGGCCACTCAAGGACATTCACACAGTTATCCTGACGCCACTTTTATTTCTATATATTAGCTGTACCTATGTTACCGATATGCGGAGTATAGACGATTTCCAGCACTTCAAATCCGCCCCAAAGTCATGAGTTGTTTATACGACGGGGGCACGCTGGATGAGGGGGGTGCAGGGGGGACAATCTCTGGGTGGAGCCTTACTTATCTGTGCGATCCGGTTTGCTGCCTGAAGCTGCCAGCGTTGACTAATGATACAATGTAGCAAGTAGAACTAGCAGGGCAGTGTTACCATGGCTACATGATGCTATTCAGGAGAAACACCATGTAGCTCTGTTAACTTTTGAAAAACTGAACTGAACATTCATAGAAGGAAAACCATTTTCTAGTATAATGATGAAACTTTTAAGGGTTCGTAATTCTCACCTACTATACTTACACCCCAAGTTTTCACCACTCTAGCTATAATACTATAAGTTACCATTTAAGCTAAATTTCCAGCCACCAATGATTTATTATGGGCCAGTGAATATTCCTATATGCAAAAATTTAACTTGCCTACAAAAAAATTTTCATTTGTGAGCGTTGGAAAGAGGGTCTTATACGGCGAGTATATAACAAACTCTATATTTTAACTGTGAAAGTTGGGGGGTCATCTTATACGCCCAGTCGTCTTATACACCGGCATATACGGTAGTTGTAATTTTTTTAAATTTGTAATAAATTTGCTAAAACCTCAAGTAAACATTTCTCGTTGTCATATAATTCTGAGGTGAAAAAATTGTTTTAATCCATTTTGGAATAAGGCTGTAACATAACAAAATGTGGAAAAAGTGATGCACTGTACATTGGAAATGGATAAGGGTAAGGGTAAGAACCATCTACTCTAGACTGTGAATTCTAAATTTTAAATATTGGATCTGTGAGAGGAAACTTACAGTACAGGGTGTCATGATATTGACCAGAATGACATATCTATTCCATGTTAGAATTTTGACTACAGACTAACAAGCTCTAAGCACTGGAAAAACATATAAAATGTGTTAAAAATATCTGGTTACCATCACAAAGATCTATGATAAAATAGAGGTTATAGAACAGTCTCCAACAGACTTTATCTTTTCAGCTGACAAATAGCAGATGTGTTGGACAAAAAGGAAGAGATACCTGGGTGCCAATTTATTCAACCTGTGGTTTGCGGTTCAAATCCTAATACAGTACATAAATCCACATCATCTATATTTATGTCTCATTAGAAAGAAGGGAAATACTTAAAACGAAATGGACTTTCCAGTTTTTCACAAAATGAGGACCTGTGATTTCCTCTTCAGAATTTTTTCCTTACACTGGGCAGCCATAGAATGTGATTTCATAATGTCTTTATCTTTATATGTACCATAGGGCGATAGTCTATTTTCAATGGCCTACATCCCAGTTAGCTGTATATCAACTGCATTTGAGGAATACACCAATATGGGAGTTAATGGCCACACATTTAAAATAGAAAAAATAGATAAAAAAGCGCAAATGTATTATATTTTACAAAAACAATAAAACATTGTATGATTTGGTGATCCCATTGAGGTAGATACATTCTCCGGAGATTTACAGAGTTGTTAATACATGATGATATAATTTACTTACCCTATAGGTGTATTCCTCAAATGCAATTGATATACATCTTTATCTTTATTAGTGTTGGGCTTGAACATTCTAAAATATTTTTTGTGAATATCGAGTATTTAAAAATTTCAAGAATTTTAACATTTGCCTTTTTTTTCAAATAAACATGATCCCGGGATTATGGCCATGTATCACAATAATAATAATTGCAACCCGATATTAAATATAATATGACCATTCATTTTGAAGATGATCACAGTGAGATTATAATTATCGCAATGCATGGCATAATGCGCAAATTCCGTATTTGCGGATATCAAATATTAGTAGAAATATTTGTGAAATATTACAAATTCGAACATTGTCTATGCCACTTATAGTGACAGGCGAACTGCCCGCAGGGCGGAAAGTTTGGCTGCGAACATGGATGTTTGCCCTCCTTCTAGCCGGCGAGCAGTACGGGTGTTTGACCCGTCCCATCTCTGGCGAGAAGGAGCTCTCTATTCTTCCTCCGGCAGGGTCAGGAGCAGCGATTTTCCACCGTAGGAAGAATCTTTTCACTAGAAGACCGGGCATGAAGCCGGTCTCCTAGTGAAAAGCCGTCACTGACGTCACTTCCGGTTTTTCAGAGTAAAATCTACAGGACTTTAAAAGTCCAATCTGCTCGTTCGTGGACGAACCTGGCCGAAGCTTGGCCATAACTAGCCGCTTATCACTAATCTTTATATGTCCTCTTCTCTAATAGGAACTGTGTAGAAGAATGTAGTTGTATCTTTCATTTGAAATTTATTTGATCGGATAGGTCCTTTAGCATGGTTTTTAATAGAGAAAAAAGTCTAAACATTCAGACTTCATTCTATTCCACTTTTTTTTGTAATCAAATAAGCAAAACTCTTAATCTTGCATTCTCTGTAAGTCTTTTATTTTAGCAGTCTGCACTCAGTAGCATGTCTACAATTTAAGCCCATGTTGGAAGGTTTTTCTCTTGGACTTGTACATCCTTCTAAATAAGCATTATAATGTTTCCGCTATTTGCCAAGCTTTTGCAGTCATTGTTTGCTTGTAGTGTGTTTCCGCTTGTTTTATAACCACTGACCCCTTTTTCAGTACATGTAATTTGCAGTGTTCAAAGACATGTTTGGGTAAACAGAGACAAGCTGCTACTGTACCATTATGTAACCACTGAGTTAGAGTAGAAGATCACTATAGCAGACTCTAAGTAAGTGAGCCAAGTTTTAGTGACGGTGCACAGATTTATGAAGTAAAATAGGAAGTGGTCATGTACTGTGAGAAATGTGCAACAGTCTGAAGGCGAGACAGCTAAACCCATTGTATGACGGCAAATATGGTGCAGTGCCAAAAATTCTGTATTGAAGGATTATTGCTAAACCATACTGACTAGAAGAACCTAAAGTGCATGATATCTTAAATAATTTCAGCTAAAAACAGTTAGGCCACCTTAAAATTTTAGACCTTTGCTTGAGATACCCAAGCAGATTGCACTCTTGTGGCCTTTATGAGGATTTTACTTAAGATGTCCATATTTTTCACAAAGGATGCTGGAACACTAGAGACAGTGGGTACACTAATAACACCCAGGTTTACTGCAACATATGTCAGAGATATAATTATTAACAAGATATCTATAAACTAATCAGGTACACACAACATATTTTTCTGGTTGTTGGGTTTATGAGTTTTTGTTTTTCAAGATTTTTGCTCTAGATTGCCTACCATTGCCCTAAAAACTGTATATTAATATGGCTTCTTGTAGTTGTGAACTTTTATTAAACATCCCTTTGTGCTTGGATGTTTTAGTAAATATTCTTAATATGCATTGTTGACAGTTTTGTATCAGGACTACTGGTGGAACAATTATACACAATAGTATTCAAGTAGACTTCAATGTGCAATAAGGTAAATGATCAAAATCCATATTCAAAGATTTCCAGATCTTTGAAAATGTTGTCAAAGCCATAAAGTGGATCTTCTATGGAGTTTGTATTCTCACTAGATCTGAAGCTCCATTCTTGGTGTGTGTCTCCCCAAAAATTCCCAAGGCTTAGGATTGACCTTAAAAATATGTAAAAAAAAAGATGTAAAATGTATTATCTGTATACAGGTAAATCATATGCATGAAATACATAAAATGATTTGAACTGTTGAACAAAAATGTGAAGTATTAAAATAAACAAGTACAGTACTTTTTAGGTCAGCAACACAAATATGGTTCCTGTTGATTTTAATGAGTGTTGGTAACTTATTGTGACACAGTATAGCTATATACATTTACAAGTAAGATTACCTTCTAAACTATCTTTTACATTTTCCTCATCTATGTCACAGATGTCAAACACCAGTCCCCAAGGGCCACATACAGGCCAGGTTTTGGTATTAACAGTGATTTTCAGACGAACTTACTTAATTAACTTGATATATGCTAAAAAATAAATAAAAAAGACCTATACAGTCTGATCCCAGAAAAAAATGGTCTCTGCTAGTTGGTGCTCCAATCATGAGTTAAAGGTGGCAGGGAAGCTACCAGAGGCTGAGCGCCTCTTACATACACAGGCAGAAGGCCTGCGGAATACTCATATCTGGTCCTGGCAAGATAAAAAAAAAATACAATTGTAGCTAAGAAATTAATATTATATTAATGCATTATATTCTTATATTCTCTTTAATCGTGTCCTTGCATGTCCTCACCTATCCAGCTGATACAGGTGCTTCTTTCTTAGAATACCTGGTACCTGATAAAAACTTAACAGACCATGAAATCACAGGGTTTACTAGCTCCCATTACTGTTAATTTACTTTACACTAAGCAAGTCTGCAGTGCAGAATACAATTATAATAATCTGTATTTGTTATCAAGCTACTAGCATTAGTTACTGCTCCTTCTTATCTCTTTTTAGACTCAAGACAATTTAAATTCACAGATGATATCAAGCTCAATTAGTATTACCTTGAAATGACATTTATTATCTGCGTTTGCATTTAGCATTTGCGTTTTTGAACAAATCAATGAAAGAATTATGAAAAATGAATCAAAAAAGCATACACGAAGTCCACATTGTATGCCTCCTGCAGGAATATTGGAATTGCATAAGGTTTTACAGACCATAGTTGCACTTTATGTCTTTAACATCAGAGAAATACTAGACTAGACTTAAACATTTGCAAAAGAAACCAGTAAATATATCTCTATGAGTATACTAACACTTTGCACACAATTCTTACCGCACTTTATTGTACACATACAGTCACACGGTTAGAAGCACTTTCTGCACTGTTCCGATTACTAGCTGTTCTTGCTTCACACATGAATGTAATCTATTATGTATGTCTTTCTATAGAAAGTGAGGAAATAGATGGTTATATAAATGAGGAACAACAAAACTGAGCTTTATTTATAGCAGCAACCTACACATGAAACATCCTTTTCTGACAAATAGTTCTTTCCTCAGAACTCAGAAGTTCTGCATTTTTTTCTTCTTTAAATGTTCATCAAATATTTGGCTTGTGATCTGGATCCCAAGCTTTTTTCTCTTTATGGTAGTCAAAAGTTAGAGAATTGTGATCTTCATCCTTAGAAGACAAGCAATGTGGCAAGTGAATGTTATTAAATTAACTGTGGTCATTAACTTTACATCTTAGGTTTCATGTATGAAGATAAATGACAAAAAAAGAAACTTCCTACTTCTGCAATCAATTAACTGTAAAACAGGCTTATCTTTTTATAGCAATGTATATATAACAATGAGAGCATACTAGAGTTTCCCAATTCTCACAAATCTTTCTAGACAGAAACAGAGCTATAACAAAATCTGTAGGAGGAATGACAACATTTACAAATATCACAAAGTTGTAGTTATTATTGTACGAGTATTTGTTGAGCCCCACACTGGTTCCACAGGAAGGTGATGCCAGATGTCAAAGGGTTTTATCCTCTAAGGGCTTGTTACTGTGTATTTACTGTGAAATTGACTCTAGGTATTTGGCTATAAATTGAGATGGTCACCTTTCAATGTACATCCTCAGAACCTTCGGTAATAGCTGCAGTCTTTCGGTAATTCGGCAATTCAGTAATGCTGCGGTCTTTAACTGTCTTTCTTAGTAAACCTTCCTGACATCGGGGTACATTAATTAGTGTATGAATATAATCAGGAAGGCAGAGAGATGTTAAGAAACAAAGTGGTTTCTTCTTACTTACATGGGCAGTAGTAGAAGATTACCATTTAAATATATATTAGCTTAATTTTCAGCCATGAATTTATAGCAGTAAATATATAGACTCATGACTTTCTGCTTGGTAGAATCACACTCTAGTACAACCCCCTACTCTACTCTATACAAATCTAAAACATAAAAACTTCATTGATGAGCTAGCAAAGGGGGGTACAAATTTTTTGGCTGAAAAAAACGGAGCCTGCATCCCATAATACAATATAGAAATTTTCACTGGGAGGGTGAACGTAGGTCCACCGACCCAGATCAATATGTTCCCCCTGAAGCAGTCAGGGGCTGGGGGACTTTAAAGGCTAAGGTAGATAGGTAAGCAGGTTATATATAAAAATTGACAGGCATTTATTATGTACAGCGTCACAGAAAATGGGCATCAAGCCCTAAAAACGGCATTGATGAGCTAACTTCGCAATCTTAATGGAATGTTGACTCAGTTCTGTACCTCCATTCGGCAAAATCCTGGGTCCATCTAAGATTCCTGAACATTTTCAGTACTCAACACATGTACATGTACAAATGCATTTAAAGCAACCACTATCCTTGTTTAGAGCATACCTGTCAATTTTAATGTGAAAGAATAAGGGTAAATTGCAGGAAGTGACTCCCTGACATCACTTCCAGAATTTAGAATGTGGCACTTTTGCGTTCCAAATGCAGGAAGTGACGTCACTTCCGGTATCAGATTTAGTTGTGGGCGGATTTAAGAAGGAGAGGGCGTTACTCTTCCTGCTAATGTCCCACCCGCACATTATCAGCACAAGCGGGGTAGGAACCTAGAAGGGAGTGTAATGCCCCCTCCCTTATAAATTACCCTGTTTTAAAAAATCTGGGATTTATTGAAAATCAAGATTTGGCTGGGAAAACCACATAAAAAAACATGACCAAAATGGAATAGTTGACAGGTATGGTTTAGAGCTCTAACAAATTGGTTAATTAATCCCAATTTTCTGTGTAGTGAAGGGAGAATGATTTGCTCTTTGTCAACCAATAGCTCCAATGGTGATTCATGTATCAATGAAAGTAATGTGGTTTCTGGATTCAGCAGACTTAAATTACTTAAAATACATTGAACAATCCTTGGCAAGTAAAAAATCATTTGAATTGTGTAATTGATAAACAAATTTGAATGTGCGTGAACTGAGGGATTTACCCAATAAGTATAATTGTTGTATTTGTGCTAAATAAAGCATCTTAAAAATACTTCTGCTCCCTCCACCATTTACATACTATTGTGTCTAGAGTTTAGAAAGAATGGGGCATGAAGCAAGGCATTTTTACATATGTCCAGTCAGATTTCAATGCCTGCAATATGTGGATAGCCGGGTCAAAAAAAATCCTTTGGGAAATAATGGTATGTGAGGTTCACAGCATGGGTGTGTGGTCAGTAAATCTGCAGAAACAGCATACTGCACTACAGTCAGACAAAACCTATAAAGAACATTTCCTGCACCTTTTGGTATCCATCAAGACTTGGGCTTTACTGTTGACCAGTAATGAATAATTGTGCTTAGAAATCAGCTCCAGCATTTTGTTATCGCTATGCAAAAGAAGAAAAGAACTAGAATCTTTTTGTTAGGTTTTGGGAACTTTTCACTTTCATTCTTTGAAGATGCTGCCTGTTGTTTAAACAAATTCATGAGTTGTTCTCAGCATATGGAAGTCCGTTATACATTTTAGTGTTGCTTCTTGTAGATGTCATGTAAGAATAATGAGGTGAACTGTCTGTGTTGCACAAGAAATATTTTGGCTTCTTTCACTTTGCTGTATGCGCTGTCATTTGGGATGTACACATATGGCAAAGTGTAAGTAAGTCTTGCGTAAGTAAGATAAATTAATGTCAAAGTCTGATTCATATTGTACTTATTCTTAAAACAATTCTATCATGTATCTTAACTAATAAGGCCATTCCATAAAATCCCTGATTGCTGGTAGCAGATATTAAAAGAGTATTTAATATACTTTAGGGGTTACCATATTCCCCTAAAGAAGTACAGCAACCCCCTATGATGGCATCATCCTGATTCACCATCTTCTTCCAGAATTGGGATGCTCTTTATGGGAAGACAAAAGCATATTTATACAGCGCCTGTCCAAAAAAAAGTCGCCTCCTGGATTGAACTAAGCAAATAGGTAGGGGTCTAAGGCCAGGTCTAGGTTCAGTATGTGCTCCGAGAATGAGATCAGCTGACTAGCTCAATATACTGACTGACCAGGTTTTCCAATGGATTTTTTCTTCCCTTATGGCACGGGCATATTCCAAGATGACAATGCCAGGATTCATTTTGCTCAAATTGTGAAAGAGTGGTTCAGGGAGCATGAGACTTCATTTTCACACATGCATTGGCCACCACAGAGTCCAGACCTTAACCCCATTGAGAATCTTTGGGATGTGCTGGAGAAGGCTTTGCACAGCGGTCAGACTCTACCATCATCAATGCAAGATTTTGGTGACAAATTGGATGGAAATAAACCTTGTGACATTGCAGAAGCTTATCCAAACAATGGCACAGCGAATGCATGCCATAATCAAAGCTAAAGGCATCTGACAAAATATTATAGTGTGTGACCTTTTCTTTTGGACAGGCTAATCCTTAAGAAAAGAATAAGGGCCATTTTAAACTATCACCATTGTGTTGTGCACCGGCGCAATGCACTGTGTTATGCTCCCATACTAGTGTATGAGAGATGCTTGTGCTGCAGTAATAAAATGTGCCATAAGTGTGAATGGTAAAATAGGTTTTCTATGGAAATCAGTTTACTATGAGCTAACGCTAGATTGTTGTGTTGTGGTAATGCCAAAGTAACACAGCTAATCTAAAAGGGCTCAAACTTGCGGGCAGTTAATACTGATAAAAGGGTAGTACTTCTAAAATAATATATTGTTACATTACATTGTGGCACATATTCCTATATATATTCAAATGATTCAACTGCCTAAAAAAACCTGCATAACTTTACTTTGTTTTAGAGTATTCATTGATAGATGTGGTGTTCAGTTCTGATTTAGCCAGTATTTAAAATATGGATTTGAGATGTATTAGAGTTCCTCGTTATAGAGATATTAAGAATTGATAATTTTTCTAGTGCCGGAGAAGTCACACGTTTTGTTATGTGTGATATGTAAACTTGTAAGTGAAGCTTTACCCAGCTTCTACTTTAGGAGCATCTCTATTCAAGGTAGCAATGATCAATCAACAATCAAAATGCCAAGCAGTTTAAGAAGCAATCAGTTTTTATGCCTAAAAGTTCTTACAGCCTGCAAAGAATTTGTGCAAGCTAACCTGTCAAATGAATTCCTACAGAAAAATGTAGGCCTGCAGGTTTCTTTTATCACTCCTATCTCTTTGGACTTGCTCATCTTTTCCCAGAGGCATGGGAGCATCAGGAAAAATTATGTTCCGTGCAGAGTTTTATGACAAAATATGTAGCTGAGCTTAAAGACGTAAGCCTTCTATCCTTGGAGTCCTTACCTAGAATATGCTTGTAAGGGGGGGAAGATCCGGAAGGGCAGAGGCAGATACGGCGCCATGACGTGAGCGCGCAGGCTCACGCTCTGCACGCCGCCCAGGCACGTCAGCAACAGATGAGGAGCATCGTCTGAGGTCTGAAGCTACACGTGCTGGTGTTGTGGAGAGCAGACTCGGCACGGCGGAGGCACTAGGGGGAGAGATATTGAGGACAGCCGCCGGGTCAAGCTGGCAGCAGACAAGGAGCATTCCCTGTGGTCCGAGGAGGTGCCCACCAACCGAGTGACATGCGGAGGCGCTGTGGGAGAGGCATAGAGATAGCCAGCTGACGCGGTGGGAGACACTGGTGATCCAGCAGGTCTGGTGAGAGATGGGGGGGAGACGCCCGAGGGACAGCACGATACTGCCCTCGCCAACACTGACAAGGAGAGGACGAGGAGGGGGACCATTACAGGAGAGGACTATGGCTCAGTTTCTAACTCCAGCAGCGGTACAACGGAGGCTCACTACCCCTCCCCCAGGTGAATGTGTAACTGCAGTATGCTCTGGACTGGGGGTGGAGGCGAGAAGAGAGGTTGTGAATACAATGTGTAAAATGCCTGAGAATAACACTGGTATAAATACAATCCTGGTATAGAGTGACCAGCAAGTAATAAGAGAAATAGGGGAGCACTGTACCCCTCAGTTAACCCCAGAACCCCAGTGTGTGACGGAGTATCAGGGTCATCAGAGGGCACACTCCACACCCCCCCCCCTTTCCCTGACCCTAGACTGGATCAGAGTCAGAAAAGCACACTGGAAAGCGACCCACCATTGATTAAACATCACCCAGCACCAGGAGAGACCAACAGTGCAGGACAATTAGATAATACAGCATCTTCACTGGATGCCTCAGCAACATCTATGGCAGGGATTGAGGCATTGTGGCAGCAGTACTCACAGTCCATGATTACTAAACAAGATTTTCAAAATCTGGTTCAGGAGGTGAAAAATGTGTGTAAGACGGAGATAAATGTCATTAGACAGGACATACACCAACTCTTCACACGAGTAGACCGACTTGAGAATCACAGTCATACATTGTGCGAGGAGATGGGAGCCCTCCAGAAGGCAGTGACATCTTTATCCCTTACGGTGCGAGATTTACAACGTCAGAATGAGGACCTCGAAAATAGAAGTTGACGTAAAAATATAAGAATTAGAGGGATCCCTGAATCTGTGCAGGAACAGCACCTAAGGGGGACAGTGATTACACTATTTAACAGCATACTGGAAAACCATGAATCTACAGAACTAAAGATTGATAGAGTGCATAGAGCCCTCAGAATTAGGGCAGTCAAGGACTTACCAAGAGACGTCATATGCTGCCTACATGAATACAGTATAAAAGATGAGATAATGAGTAGAGCGAGGAAGAATCCCAGGATTCTACTGGAGAATGTGAAAATCCAACTATATCCTGATATAGCATGGGCAACACTGCAACACCGTAGACTATTGGGCCCTCTCTTGGAAATCCTTAAGGACCAGGGGCTGCAATATAGATGGGGGTATCCTTTGTCACTAGCAGTTCGGAACAATGGACGATTATATATGATCAGATACCCCGAGGATGTCCCAGGCTTTTGTGAAGCATTGAACATCAGCAAACCTCACCTCCCGGGGTGGGAACCCCTGCCCCCTTTTAGAACAGCAGTGGACCTGGGAGCTTGGCAACCAGCCAAGCCACTATTATGAGAAGTATACCCATTTCTATCGTTGGACAGGCATCAGTAGAAAGCCGGAGATGGATGTGAATGTGATGTGTATGCAGCTTGGATGTACTTATATGATCTTATAAAGGCCTACATATAGTGTAATTGAAATCTGATGTATTGTATACAAACGTGAATGATTTTACTAGGAAATTATCTGTACAGTGCCCCCTGATGAAGTCCCATTGGTAGGAGACAGAAACGCGTCGGAACGCACTGAATCTCCTACCTGACCTTATATGGTATACTGTGAAGAATTGATTACTCCGTTTTTGTACTGTTTTGTATT
>CM070032.1:182621042-182631624 GCA_036250615.1 Ptychadena robeensis
AAAGAGGGCTACGTTAAGTGGAAGAACTGTTATGAGAGTAGATGGAATGCACTTTAGTCTAAATAATTGTAAAGGGATTAAACTCCCCTAAGAAAAAAAAACTCTTAATTAGGGAGTGTAAGCAGGCTAAAATAGATATATTGATGCTACAGGAAACCCATTTTGATAATAACGGCTCATTCCAATTTATTCAGAGGCTATTTCCAACAGTGTTTCAAGCCAATAATCCTAACAGAAGGGGTGGGGTAGCTATACTGATAAGTAATAATGTTCAATTCGATATGACCAAACTAGAAACAGATAAGGAGGGGAGATATATAATAATTAGAGGGACAGTGGGAAAAAAGAAAATTACTCTGGTTAATGTTTATGCCCCGAATAAAAACCAGATCCAGTTCCTTAATATAGTATTGGATAGGGTAAAGGTAACACAATATGAGTATCTCATAATAGGAGGTGATTTCAATGTAGTTCACACACCTGAGAAAGATAGGTTGGATATTCACAATAAGGACACCCCGGTAGACACAGTCAAAACTGCCCAAAAATTCAGGCAACTTATGAAAGTCAATATGTTGTATGATCTCTGGCGTGCACAGCACCAGAGTGAACGACAGTTTACGTTCTACTCTAATCCCCATAAGACACACACGAGAATAGATCACTGGGTGGGAAATTTAGAAACTGATGTAATTCAGACCAAAATCGGCCAAATCACATGGTCGGATCACGCACCGATTTGGTTGGTGCTATCATTTGACACTGGTATACACAGGCGTAATCAATGGAGATTTAACGATGACCTAATAAGAGATAAAGAAAGTAGATCACACATAGAAAAAACACTGAAGGAATATTTCACGATAAATGAGGGAACGACATCATCCCAAGGGGAAGTATGGGAAGCACATAAGGTGGTATTAAGGGGACAGTGTATATCACTTATGGCAGCAAAAAAGAAACACAAGGAGAAGGAGAATGAAGATAATAAAAGAAAATTAATTAAACTTTACAGGAACTGGTTCGATCCCCCTTGCTCAAAACATTAAAAAGAATAATAGAAATGAGGTCTAAACTCAAACAAGATGCAATAGAAATAGTTGAACGTAAGCTTTTATATACTAAACAACTATATTATGAAAAAAGTTATAAGGCTGATAAATTACTAGCAAATAGATTAAAAAATAAGAAAGCCGAAGGGGTTCCATCGGCAATAAAAACAAGCAGGAGTACAAATAGTGGACCCCAAAGGAATATTAAAAATCTTTGAAGATTATTATAAAATGTTGTATACTAATGTAGCACTCCACCAAGGGAAAATAGATAGGATACAAGAAAAAATAAGGAGCTTTCTGATGGAGGCCGAACTTCCGAGACTGATGGAACTACAGGCCAATGATTTGAATAGAAACATCACGGTAGAGGAGGTTCTGACCACCATCAGGGAACTCCCAACAAATAAAGCACCTGGCCCAGATAGCCTTACATATTCTTATTACAAAGAGTTTGTAGAAATCTTAGCTCCTTTAATGACTGAAATATTAAGTGATTTTATGCATGGGGGAGATATCCCCGGTCAGATGAATCACTCGTATATATAAATTTTTTTAAAACCAGGTAAAGACCCGACAGATTGCAAAAGTTATCGACCAATTGCATTGTTAAATACTGATGTAAAGGTATATGCCAAGATACTAGCAAATAGAATACTACCATATGTACCAAATTTAATTCATCATGATCAGATAGGGTTTGTTCCCGGAAGGTTAACAGGGGATAACACTAGGAGAATAATCGACATTATAGAAGTGATTAATAAAAGAGCAACCGGGGCAGTGGTGCTGAGTCTGGACTCCGAAAAAGCCTTTGATAGGCTCAGTTGGCCCTTTCTGATAGAGACTCTCAAACAATTTGGAATAAAGGGGGAATATCTAACAGCAATAGGTGCGCTGTACTCAGCACCATCCGCCTCAGTGAAAACACCAATAGGGAATTCAGGAACTTTCTATATCCAAAATGGAACAAGGCAGGGATGCCCGTTGTCCCCTATTTTGTTTGCATTTGCTATAGAACCCATGGCGGCCCATGTTAGAAATAATATGGATATCAAGGGCATAAAAGTAGGAGCATATAAAATCTCTTTATTTGCAGATGATGTTCTGCTGAGTATAGCGCAGCCAATTACCTCAATTCCACCCCTAATGAAAACTCTAGAGCAGTATGGCCTGGTTTCAGGTTATAAAAACAATATTGATAAAACTGAGGCAATGCCCTTAAATTTGGAAGAGAAAATCATAGAAGCCCTTAGAGGAAATTACAACTGGAAGTGGAATCTGGAAGAAATAAAATACTTGGGAGTGAAAATTACAGACAGATATGATAATTTATATAAGAGTAACTACCCACCGTTAATAAAGGAGATCCAGGATGAAGGGATGGAAGAAACATACGATCTCCCTATTTGGGAGAATCGAAGGAATAAAAATGATGGTTCTACCCAAACTTCTATATTTATTCAGTACTCTCCCGGTTAAGGTCCCAAGGAAAAAGTTACAGAACATACAACAAATAATACTAGAATACATATGGGCCTTTAAAACACACAGGCTGTCGGCCAAACTCATGTGCAGACAAAAACATAAACTACTACATAGAAGCCCAATTGAGGCCCCTCGGGGTATGGCTACAAGAGGAGAACCCCCCTAGATGGGTGCAATTGGAAAAAGATATTCTTGGAATGGAGAACCTGAAAGAACTTATATGGGGATACATATGCATGTATCATATACATATACAGATATGTATAAATCATTAGATACAATCGAAACGATAGAACACACAAAAAAAATATGGAATCAAAATAGATATAGGTACGGGTTGACCCACAGTGTCTCTCGACTGGAGCCGATTCATCCCAACCGGGCAATATCAGTCTCCTGGTCAGAAAAGAGGAAAAAAAATGGGAAGAGGCTGGTGTTGGGATATTGGGGGACCTGGTCTCAGCCGAGGGACGCGTAGTTACATATGAGGTATTTAGTGCTAAAAGGACCCTTCCCGAGGGCGAATGGTATGCATACATCCAGGTGTGTCACTACCTCAGGGGCAGGCTGGGAGCGGAGCCACTGCAGGATACTACGTATTTTGAACAGATGTGCACTCAAAAGAATAACTTAAAAGGATTTGTTGCTGTTCTGTACAGGTGTTTAGAGGAGAATGGGGAATGGAGGCCCTCATACATGGGTAGGTGGGAGAAGATACTAGGTAGAGAAATACCAACACAAGAATGGAACCAAATTTGGGAGAATGCTAAGAGAACTTCGATCTCGATAACACACTGTGAGAATATCTATCAAAATACTTTATCATTGGTATTACACCCCTGAGAAGCTACATAAAATATACCCCAAGATGACGGATAGATGCTGGAGATGCGGGGTAGAGGTGGGAACACTGGAACATATATATTGGGGATGTGTGGAATTAGAAGAGTATTGGAATGAGGTAAACCAAATAATAGAATCTGTAACCCAAGAAAAGATATCACTTAGTATAGAAACCCATGTGATGGGGGCCTCACTGAAACACCTGGATAGGCAACAAAGAAGAATAGGAATTTATTATAAAAAAAAAAGACGTAAGCCTTCTGCATAGTAAAAAAAATCAGACTCAAGATGATCCTGAGGACAATATTTAGTTGGTGACACTAGACTAGCAGTCAATGATCTTTAA
Source organism: Ptychadena robeensis (assembly GCA_036250615.1). Classification (NCBI taxonomy): domain Eukaryota; kingdom Metazoa; phylum Chordata; class Amphibia; order Anura; family Ptychadenidae; genus Ptychadena; species Ptychadena robeensis. The sequence continues at coordinate 182,624,772 of CM070032.1, forward strand.
AAAACAGCAGAAACCTGCTCACTCTTAGAGAATGTAAAAACTCTTCTGGCCGGAAGGATGCAGCTCGTTATCTGAATAGAGAGGAGGAACACAGCACGTGTGTCTTCCTGGTCTCCCCATGATCAGGATTCTGTCTGTAGAAGCGTACGGGTGGCTCCTGAGCGGAACAACCCATGTCAGGTGCTGTGCAGATTGACTATCAGTCGCATTTGTGCTAGAGAAAAGTGAGGTGGCCTCTTCCCACTAGAGTGGACAGTTAAGTGGGTGACCGGGAGACGGCCGGGTGGTTTGCCAGGGAGTCCCCAGGGTTACTGTAGAGGAATGTTTACTGTTGTGCCCGTGGTTTGGGCTTTCGACTGTTACAGCATCTTGGCTTCGCGCCACTGCAGTGTGGTGTAAACATTACAGACTGCACCTCTTTCTGCTGTTATTTTCGTTATAAGCTGTTATGCTGTACGCTGAATAAAGTACAAGCTGCATCAAACTGGTTCTTTGAGTGGTTCCTAGTTCACTACCTGATACCTGCTTGTTACAATTAGAGATGGGCGAACACCAGCCCGGAGTGTCCGCGAACAGGGCGGGTCGAACTTTTAAAGATGTCCGCCGTCCGCCCTGTTCGCGGACACATTCAAATTCCCCGCCTCTAGGCGGGGAATTTGAATCGGAAAAACAGGATGTGACGTCAGTGACGTCACATCCGGTCCATGGAACGCATCCTGGAACGCATCGTTCCTGGTTGCGGGAGCCGGATGTGACGTCACTGACGTCACTTCCTACTCTGAGCCGGAATCTTCACTACAAGACCGGCTTCATGCCCGGTCTTGTAGTGAAGACATTCTTCCTCCGGCACGATCTCGCAGGTTCTGATCCTGCCGGAGGAAGAATTTAGATCTTCTTCTGGCCGGCGAACAGGACGGGTCGAACACCCGTACTGTCCGCCGGCGAGGCGAACGGCGAACATGCCGAGTTCGCGGCCGAACTGTTCTCCGGCGAACAGTTCGGTCCATCCCTAGTTACAATGCAACCTAAACATAAAAGCATGTGCAGCTCTGATTTTTTTCTCTCCAGCTTGGGCTGTCCTCAAAATCACAAATTGGTGAAAAACTTAAAAACATACGTAAATAAAGAAATATACATTCTATAAGCTAGCCCAGTGGTGGGCAACTGAGTTGATATGGAGGGCCACAAGTGCGGCCCTCTGCATCACTAAAGGGCCGCACATAACATTAATCTAGACCCCCCCCCCCGTCCACATATCTCAGCAGGCGGTGGACCAGCTCCCAACTGGCAGTCAAAAGCTGACAGCAGCCCCCCCCCTCCTGCCCCTGGGTGCAGCCAGTGGCGGTTTTAGGCATGGGCAACCTGGGCGATTGCCCAGAGCGGCATGTGGGCATCAGAAATTTTTTTCCGATGCCCAGATGTCTTCTCCCCTATCCGCGCTCTTACCTGGGAGAGAGTAGAGGAGACTCACCCCCCCTCTCTCCCCGGGAGTGGAGATGTTTTTGGCGGTAGGGAGGCGGGGATGTGGATAGGGGGTGATATAGGGCCCCCACCCGAGAGTGAGGGGAGACAAGACATCCTTTCCTCCCCAACATACTCACCCCCCTCCCCCCCAGGGTGCCCAGGGAATTGATCTCCCTAGGACCGCCCCTGGGTTCAGCGGTCATATGTAGACCTGGTTTCCCCAGTCAACATTGACAATTTTACTGATATAGGACCCCAAAGTTCCTACGCCCTATGAATTAATAGGTTTTGGGGGCCGCATGTGTAGGACCAAGGGGGGCCACCGAACAACACCTAAAGGGCCGCATGTGGCCCCCGGGCCGCAGGTTGGGCACCTAGGAGCTAGCCTATTGGCTATAGAGATGGTCAAAAATAGCAAAATTCCTTTTACCAGAAATTTTTACGCCCCCTGGGCGAATATCTACCATCTCTATCATTTACAAAAATAACCCAAATCACGTTTATATGTAAAAATTAAACAACCTATAAAACATATACAAATTAAAAATGAAGTGAGTATAGAGGTCTCCCGGACCTCTTTAACATTTCATAAGGCTTAAAAAGGGTAAAAAAAAGGGTAAAAAAAAAAGAACCCAACTGCTATTAAAAAAAATAACCCTTTAAGATAAAATACCCCCAAATACTTTTATATATATATAATGGCTCAAGAAAGAAATTAGGATGGGGAGCGGGGTTTAGGTTATATTAATTTTTATTTTTAATAATTTTTTAATGATGAAATATATAATAAAAAAATTTTAACAGTTAAAACTTGAAATTTAGATGTGAGAATCTTGACTTTCGATGGAAAAGTCACAATCATCCCATGGAATTCTGAAAATAAAGATTTTGGCCATGTCCACTTGGCTATTATATTAATTCATAAATAACCCAGGACACCTATGCAGACCTAACATCTAAATTTGCTTTGCACATGCTTTTTAGGTCAAGAAATTGCTATGTCCTGATATTTCTCTCAGTACCAGGTTGCTTTAAGATAATCTGCCTTTGCATTGCTGTTTTTAAGCAGAGTCTGCCTAAGTTTTCAAGGAAATGGTCAGGTCCAGTAATGTTTATAATTCACGAGTAGCAATGAAACCCTACATCCCTCATAAGTATGCAAAAATGTTGGAAAAATCATTAACTAACCAGACCACATCGATCAATGTAGAGGAACCTCTGTTTTCCTTGGTAAAAATATAGCATGCCATTCATCATATTGAGGAAATCCTGTATCGTTTATTCAATAGATTTTACTTACATGTTGTCATTTTGTTACAGTTTTTCTCCATGGGTATCATTTCTCTTAGTGTGGAAATAGTTGCTTTGTTTACACAGGGCTCTTGTAATAATCTATACATTATGCTCTTATATAATCATGTGTACTATATCACATTATAATACCTTTGAGGGACATACATGGAAAGTTTTCAGGCCAAACCATAGCGCTTCCAAACGGGTTCCTCTTCTGACTTTCTTTGGTTGGGTTAAAACCATTGACAGATTTAAGGTAGCCATACATGGGTCAGTTATTTTGCAATTTTATTTAAAATCATTTGTCAGTTGAACATTGATTGATTGTGTCACCACACAGTGTGATCAATTTCAAACAGATCCAACTGATCAAAATTTACCAACATGTCCGATCCTTTTGGTCAATCGTATCAGGTGCGCAGGAATTGATTCCTATTCAATAAGTGTAAACAGATAAACTTTTTTGGTCAATAGTATGGAAATATTTATCCACATATGGCTTCCTTAAGGCTTAAGCTAGCCACACACGGTTCAATTTTGGTTCAATCTATGCTCGATTAGATCGAGGAATTCAAAAGTCTAATCGAAAATTGATCTTAATCGCATCAACATACACCCCACATTGAGTTTGCGATTGTGGTGAGATTTCGATTCCAAAATATTACTAAAATCGTCGATTTTGGTATGGAAATGATGGAAGTTCAGATTGAAGTGGTCTATGTTATTATATCGAATCTAATCGATCCAGGAGAAACACCACAAACATTGACGATTATAAAACGATTTTGGTACAATCGACGATGATTTTCCAACATGTCCGATCAAAATTCAAAAAATTCATCTAAGCGAGCATCGATTGAATCAGAATCGAACTGTGTGTGGCTAGCTATATAAACACCTAAGGTAACTGTTGGCCAAACATGCTATAGTGATCGTTTCAGACGAATATCTTAAGTGTGTACAGCTGTCAGACACTGCCGGGCAATGTCATTGGCTTATCTGTCAGGATGGATCCTTCAACAACCATCCTGCCTGACACCCGTAGTTTTCTATGCAAAAGGACACAGCAAGATGCCACTCACTCTTCAACTTCTCTCCATAGAACAGTATAAGCATTGTATTATATGTAGAGAACTTGTTTGTTCACTGGTTGTTGGGAACAATCTAAAACAATCACTGCCAATAACTAAAATTGTATACATAGCTTTGAATTGGGATCTGAAGGTGTGAGATTTATTAGGAAACTCAACTCAATTCTTAAAGAAGATGTGTAAAGATAAGTGTAAAGGTTTTAGTGACTTTATGGAGTGTCGTGTACAACATCTCAAAAGTATAGTCTATTCTTTAAAAAAAAGACCGGAAAAGTAGACCATATATGGTCACTGTGGGTATAGGCTAGTAACAATTTCAGCCAGGACTTTAAAGGCCCACAATCAGTATTATAATATCATACAAAGTTACAAAGGTTTTAATACTTCAATATTCCAAGTATTCCACCATGGTAAACAAATGTTTGTACACATACAGATATACAAACAATCAATGTCCAAATACACACCTGATGGGCATGAACCCATAAGTCATGTATTTGGATATTGATTGTTTTGTTCCTTTAAAATAACCTCCAATATATATTGACAATTTCAGTATTTCACTTTGCAGGTAGTCAGCTATTTGCCCACATTGGTGGTAACTGCCTTGACACAATATCTCTGCTGTTGTGTCAAGTAGTTGCACAAATAGCAACTAAAATTGAATGGTGGCTATCCTTAAGGACAACTGCCACTGCAAAATGTTGCGTTTTGTGAGCAGCTGTGGCTTTCAGATAGCCTCACAATGAGACCTTTGGGTAGCTTTAGGTACCATATTTTTCGATTGAAAAGATGCTCTGGTTGATAAGTTGCACCATCAACCGGAAGGTCTTATTTTGGCCAAACAAATACATAAAAAAAGATGGAGCTCCATTCTTCTATCTGTGAGTGCAGAAGTTAAAGGAGGTGAGGAAGCTGTCAGCTTCTCTGTCCCTTTTTCTGCCATATGGAGCAGTGCTTAGTCTAAGAAATAGACAAAGCACTGCTCTGTACAGCTGGAGCTTAAGCTGATATTTGCAAAGCTCCAGTTAACTGTCGTCCCAGCTAAGTGTATTTCTGTGTCACTCAGCCGGGACAGACACACAATCAATCCAGCCGGTAAACTAACTAGTCGGGTGGATTTCTGCCCCACTCTGCAGGTGGCATGGAGCTACCAGCCATCGGCAGAGAGTTGGGGGAGAACCAGAAGGAAAACCCGTTTGCAGGTGGATCTTTCCCGTCTCTGCCTCCACAGCCTCAGAGACGTGCCGAGTAGTCTTTCAGCTGCGGGTGGTCTTGCATTCGTCATATAAGACGCACACACACTCCTGGGGGGGGGGGTGTCTTATGAGCTGAAAGAGTAATTGTAATTTCTTCCCAGCTCGTGCAATATTATTATCACATATCCCTTATTTAGTCCTTATCTTGCATACTTCCATGCCCTCACAATCACACAATATGCTTTGCTTTCTACCAGCAACACACATAGTAGTGTAAACATGTGCATTGCACAGTCCAAATCACATGTTATTGTTCACTGACATAGTATTTCCCAGTGTGTTTTTTTTTTTTTAATACGTATATAACTGTATACATTGTGTGATTGGCTATCACATTCCTGCATTCTTGACTGGAAAAGTTCATTGCTCCATCTCCCATACTTGCACAGTCACGCTAGCTCCACTTACATAATTCCATGACGTAGCTTTCCCATTGCTTGGGGACACAACGCTTCCAGCGCCAGAGAAAAGATTTACGATTTCATTTCCACTCTTAAACAAACGTCTTCATAATTATATTTTATACATTATTTATACATATATAGACAGAGTATTGGCTATGGTGCCTAACTGGCAAAGTCCACTGCATCTTTCCAGCCTGCAAACTCACGCTAGCAGTATTCACATAATCCCTTGATGTTCTTCTCTTATTGCTGGGCAGCTGACACTTCTTTCTTAAAGATTTCCATACTCTCTTACACAAACAAATAGCTGACAAGCTTTGTGCTTTATGTCAAGCTCTTGTTGTTTTAAGCGACCCTTTGTTCTTTTTAGGGAACACCAAGAGGTTTTTTTTTTGTTGGTTTTTTTCAAGGAAACCACAAACTATTTGGCTGGGATTCGGTATCTTTCAGAAAAATCAGCAGTGTGCCTAATAAAATGAATTTTTCTAAAATATGAGACCACATTAATAATATGTGTGACATCCGTGAGATGAAGTGGGACATTTTAATTGCGTTATTTTGGATAGGACTTTAGAGCAATGCGAGGGGTAATTTCAGGCCATGCATGTTAAAATATGTATTTGCTTTCAAAATAGATGCAAAATATTTTGTCATTGTTGGAAATACTTCTGTTTTTATGAGTCTGCTTTACAATATTTTTATGTGCTGTTTAGCGACTTTCATCTATATTGTTGCCGGTTCTGCATAAAACCTCTTTGTTATGGGTTCCATTTTATCCATTTTAGAGTTAATGTTTTATTTAATTTTTCTTAGGAACAAAGAAATAACAGAAATGTGTTCTTTATAGAGTTTATAACCTGCAGAACGTGTAATAAGATGCATGTTTTTCATTCATACACGTTTTCCTTGCAGCAGTGCATTCATTCCATAGCAATAGATTAAGGAAAAAGAGTGTAAAGCAAAAAACATTCTTGATTTCCATTGCAAAGGATCAGATTAACATAACATAACTAAAGCTTGCCATAGACATCTCGATTTTTTGTGCAATTTCTGAGAGATCAACCTATGCGATCGTTCACAATTGATTATTCACAAATTGATGCATGCATAAAGTATGTGATCGACCAAAAAAAAAAAACGATCGTGCAGGGATCAGACCTGTCTGTAAATTTTAGTTGATCGATCGGGAATCGAGGGACATTATAAGAGACATATGATCGTTCCTGTTGATCGACCCATGCTGGCCTCGTCCCACTTCTATCATTTTCAATCACATTTTGTTTGTGTAGACAATCTTTATTTAAGTCAGTGGTTCCCAAACTTTCCTTGCAGCCCCCCCCCC
>CM070032.1:182639779-182650836 GCA_036250615.1 Ptychadena robeensis
CCCCCCCCCCCCATGACACCACTGTCCATCACAAAGTTAGAGAAAGATTTAATGAACAGCAAATTCCTTTAATAATCTGCAGAAATATTACTGCTGGTTTCAAAGAACTAGAAAGCTCTCTACACAGATGTAAACGAAGCCTGAAAAAGATTAAAATAAATGAGGCATGTCCGTTAAACAAAGTTGAATCATCCAGCTTGTTTATGAATCATTCCCAATGTCTGTATTAAAAATGGCTGTAATGAAACACTCTGCTGGGTTGATGTTAGTCACCATCTTTTTGTGGTTTTGAAAGATTGGACTTGTTAAGAAGGTGCTGAAAGTTCAGATTCTTCAGCACTTCAGATTCTTCAGCACTCATAACAATTGTTCCCCAAATCATAGTAAAAGTATCTTTACTACATTTTGTTTGGCTTCTTTAGAAAAAAAAAAACAGTGCAAGCAGCTATAACTCACAATTCAGTAACCAATTGCAGCTAGATATTGAAGTGCTGTAAAATCAAGGGAATTGCAGCCAAGTGTAATAATATGGAGACAGGTAAGTCCAACTTTCAGGGCTTATCTATGAACAATGCTATCATCCACTTTTCTATGTATTCCAGGCACCTTGCTGTGCTCTGTGGCTGAGGAACGTGGTGGTCATATCAGGGTTCTTCATTAGGCATTGAAGACATAAGGCATTGAAGGGAGTCATCCCAGTGCTAACTAATGTCAGCGAAATGAGTACAAATGTTTGAATCCTGTCTAATGGCTTAGTTCATCAAGAGAGCTAAGCTGGGAAGATATAAGAAAATCCTTCCCTTTAAGCCTGTGGGTCGGGACCATTTCACAGCAGCCTCCGAGCTCACTGAAAGCTTCAGAGCTGCTGCTAACTAACAGCAACTCTGATGCTCATAAGCAGGATGGGAATTAGAAGGAAGAGTAATGCCCCCTCCTAACGCTTGTGCAAATGATGTGCGTGGAGGGACAATATAAGGGAGCGGACTTTACACTAAAGCAGGGAACACCGTGCACGCTCACGACCATCTATCTGGCCCATATCTTATGCGGCCAACCCTGTTTTTCTACCAATCCATCCCGCTCGAAAACAGAGATATCGGACATGACTGTAAATCCTGGTCAATGTCAATTGGTTTGCATGGAGACCGCGGGAAACCTATTGGGAGCCAGCACAGAGAGAACCAATCCAATGTCACAGGGGTAACTGAGTCTTGCGGCAAGGCCTGGTCCACTCAACCATTCATAGTGCTTTGGGCAGCCGGTGAGCAAAATAGCATGCAGCTTTCTGGAAAAACACAATTGCAGTGCAGCAGTGATCGAGCAGCATGATCTGAGTGCCTACATTCCAGTGGGGTAGCATTACCATTCCCTGGATCCTGATAAGCTGCATGTGTCGACTCTGACACTGACTTGAAAGGAGAGATTGTAACCCAGCCAACCTACCCAGCCAATAGAAACATAAGTAGTGGTCCTGCATTGTCACACTGCTCCTGACCCTAGTGGAAGTTGTTCCCTGACTGTGCTTCTTTATACAGAAAGACACACAGGCCAAGACTATTTCAGTTAAACCTTGTATTGTTCTGTTGTATGTGGACTGTGGTCCTTTGTTAAAAGTAAAAGCTAAAGTATACTACAGTACTCTACTGTCATTGGTTGATCCTAGTACCTGTATAAGTACATGCCTAAGCCCTCTTCAATGGTGACAGATTATGTAAGGCTGGGTCTACACTAAAAGCGTGGTGGCGTTATGGACATATTGGTGTGACATGTCCATGGCGCACGCCCATTGTTTGACTGCTATTTGGGTGCTGTTTGTGCGAGTCTAGGACGCAATATAAGCCATGTGGGCAATATCTATTAATTTTAATGAACAAACACATTTGTGCCCTGTGTCTGCATGACACCGAAGGACCCACAATGCCTATGGGTAATGATGCGCCAGTATAGACTTGTGCATCATTTCCAATAGGGGAAAGCCTGGGGTGTCCGCACTGCGTGAAAACTTTGTGTAGAGCCAGCCTTAGTAATGCAGCCACACATTAAACATTTGTTTTGCTTTAAAGCTCAGTGCAACTATTCTTTAAAGAAAAAAATTTTCTTCAAATTACAGGAGTTGCTAAGAAAAGAAGATTCTTGAGGTCAAACGCTTCTAGGATCAAATTAAATTTTGATGGAACATTTACACTAGTATTCATTTTATCTCAGGGCAATCATAAATCTGTTCTTTATTTAATAATCTTTCAGTATGTAAATGTTGCTATAAATGTACACTTCTTGGAATATTGCCAGTTGTAGGATTTAGATTCACATCATACTCCACGTACATTTTTGGCTTGAAGATGACTGAAGATTCATTCATTGTGTTTACAAAGTTTAACAATAAATATGAATTTAACATAAAATGATTTAAACAAAACACCAAAATCTATTGTAATAAGGAAAGCAGGTTGCAAGTCTATTAAAGTGTAAGCCTATTTTCATTTCATTATCAATATTAGTCTGGTTTCCCCAAATCATGTATTTCAACCCCATTGCAGCCCTAAAGCAGGGAACACACAGCTCGATATTGGAGCTGTTCGAGGTTCCCTGCATGATATCAGAGGAGCTGGAGACGCAGCTCTACTGTGTCTCCAGCTCCGACGATGCTTTGCATGGAGCCCCATGGTCTCAATGCAAAGCAATGGACATTGACCGTGGTTTACGGTCATGTCCAACCATATCTAAACGTGTGTTCCCTGCTTTACAGTCCTGAATAAGCACTCATGACAATTTCCTATGAGCCCAGGCTATTGTTTACATGGCTACCTTCATAACAACATCCCCCAAGCAGAGCATGCCTCATGAGTGTCAATCTTGTTTACTGGGTGACTGACCTCATGTCATAGTCCATATCCACAGGCTGAATTATCTTTTAAAGACATGACATTTATGACCGAAAGAGACATACCAAACAGAGCTCATACATTGATAACAACAATTTGCGGTTTGTGTCAAAGTTTGGCTCAATTTTGTAATAGAGTAGAGCACAATTAAGCGCTGTGCGCGTTCACAGTACTCGATTGTAATCTATTACAACATTTGAGCCGATCCCGCTCGAAAAAGCTCAGCTGAACAGGGGTTTCCAACATGTTGGATTTCCATTACAAAGAAGCAGCCGATATTGATGATGTATCAGTGCTGCACCTTGATATGGATGAGCGCAATGACGTCATCGTGCTGGCATCGTGCACTTGGCTGGTCATCAGTCTAATGGGAATCTACCTGTGTATGCCCAGCATAATTGTTTACTATAATGCAGAGCTCAAATCTAGGCTTTTTTTGGAGTGGAATAATAAGTTCAATCTTTGATGCGCCTTTTATCGTGTTCTGTTTTCTTTTAGGGGGGTGTAGGTCATTGAGGTTTTCTTTCCCTCATTGTCCTCATGACCCTTGTCACTCTATGAAAACTATTTCAAATTTTTCCAAGGTTTTTTGAAAAGATACCCTAGTTTAAGATAACCCTAAAAAATTTTTTTGCAAGTAATATAGCCATTTAAACTGAACAGAAGTTTAAAAAAATCATCCAATTCTTGGAGGTTAGCAGACATACTCCATGGATCATGTTGAAGGTGGGGATGGCAAATTCTCATAGGAAAAGGTTTTGCAGGTGAATTTTCTCATATTCTTTTATTATATTTTATTACTGCTGACTTATCAGAATATATAGTTATTTCACAAACTGTCTCTCAGAGAAATTGACATTTGGTTTTTGCATGTGTCTTGGGGGGGAAACCAAATAACATACGTCTTTGGAATGTGAGAGTAAACCTGGCACAGTTATGGGGAGGACATATAAACAGATCTGGTACCCTATAGCTTTAGCTAATCAAATTGACTATGTTCTCTTGCATGAGAACTTTTTAGGAGAACTTGCCATCCCTTCTTACAAGAACATAGTGCTGAGTGGACCTAAACTAAGAAAAATTTTTGCTTATCAACAGTGAGAAATATAACTGCTTAAATCATTCTGATTTCGACATGATGTCACATAGTTTCCTTTTATAAGAACTTGCTAACCTATGCTGGAAAACTTGTACTTACGAGAATTATAGTTCTGTAAAGCCAGTATGAGTTCAAGGCAAACATGCTTATTGTTTTACATTATTACTGGCTGGGCTTCTTCTCCTTTTTAATCTTATTTCTGAATATATTGTTGTTTAAAAATTGTTGGCATTTGTCTTTGTATTGTCTTCCCTTGTAAGTGACAGCAGAGATAACAGCACATTAAGAATCAGTACAAAATATTAGGCTCTTGGGAATGGGAAGATTTTGGGGAGTCTTCTCCATCATACAGGGAGACCAGATGAGAACAAGAAAAAAAAAACGGTCCATTAGATGTGTTAAGTGGTCCATTTGATTGCAGTTTCATCATCACTTACCTTAACTCGGTGGTTCCCAAACTTTTCTTGCAGGGACCCTCTTTGATATTAAGGAACATTACCCCCTCCCTATTTAAACACAGGTTAAGAATGAGGGCCAGTGTCCCCCTGGAATACCTTTGCGCTCGTCCCCCAGTTTGGGTACCACTGTCTTAACTTATTGAAGCTTGGGTATATTGCTTTACGAAGCTATCCTATTTCTCATGGTATGTGTGCCATAGGACACACTTTTATGATCTTCTCTGTTCTAGAGCTGGTCATATTTTAAGCTAAAAGACTCTGGCTGTACTATCTTCTAGTACTTCAGAGTATTCTTGTAAAATAAAGAGGACAAAATCAATTTTAATAGAAACAATTCCACAAATATGCAATTAAGGATGTGGTTATGACCTACATTATTAGCTACATGAACTTTACATCGACTTATGTTCTCCGTAACCTTGTACCTTACACTAATTGACACATTTTATCTGCAGCAAGAGAGTCCTGTGCTATTTTATATTTCTCAAATGTACTTTTCAATTCTGATTAATGATGAAGAGTTTGAAGAATATCGTAAATGAAAAGTAAAGCACCATACAGGGAGAAAGAAATCCAGGCTGAGTAACCGCTAAGGAGCGTTGGGTAATACACAAGGCCAAGCCAGGCCATTTCATTTATCCATTTTCTTAAAAGGAAATGAATCTCTTGAAATTAATTTCGAGATTTGTTAGAAGGAATATTGGGGAAGAAGCCATTGTTGTTTATAGCTGAGGCTGAAAATAAGTAGTAGTTAATGATACGTATTCATCACAATTTAGTGTCCCTTGAGAAGCTCAACTGGAAGGAGAATTAAGCTCATCGTTTTTCAGTATGTACATAAATTGTGTAGAGAAATAGATTGAGAGCAACGTCTGGCTCTGCAGACAATGCCAAGTAATACAATAGGTGGAATTCAGAGGAAGATATAAAAATGAGTTACATAATGACAGTATGAGAAATGGGAAAGATATATAGTGCTTTAACCTTAATCGAGATAAATGGTCTGCAATGCATCAGGGTACCAAAAAGGATCTTATCCAGATGATTGTGAATTAATGTAGTAAAGAAATAAAATGTTAAATCTATGCCAAGCTGAACCAATATACTTTAGAGTTATGAAAGAGTAATATAAACGTGTCACCTCCATGTGAATATACAAATCATTCTTCAAATATTTTAAACACAGTGGGCTGTTAAAATTATAATTACCTTTATAGAACTTCAAGGTATTAGAAAAAAGAAAAAACTATTGTTGTAGCCTATAAAGCAATCAGATCAATGTTCTAACTTTTTATAACTGTCTGGTGGGCACTATTCACTTAAGTTTAAAAAAGTGTAGTGGACTGTTCTTATTTTTATTTGTCAAAAGATTACATGCTCAACAGCAATCTTGTCGTTTAGCCCTTGATTCTGAACTACAACATGAATGTCATCCACCTAACTTTAAGCATTTCATCCAATTAAATTCCAGGCCAATTTCATTAGTTTGGATGGGAACAGCAGTCCCCATCTGAAGTAATGGCCGTGCGTGATGATGTCAGATGTCTGCTGAGCAGTTGACAGGAAAACGACCGTCTCCACCCATGTTATGTCTTTAAGCTGGCCATACACCTTTAGATCTCTCTGTCAGATATCCTTTAGATCTACCAACAACAAATAGTATAGGGTCCTCTGCAATTGATCAAAGGTAGGCTTGATTGTGTAAAAAGTCGCTCATATTGCATGGGTTTGGTAAAACAAAAGGAGATCTAAAAAAAATCTGACAGAGAAATCTTAAGGTGTATGGGGACCCTTACACTGCAAGGGGAAGAAGGAAAAGAAGAGAGTTCATTTAAAGAAAAAAAGTTTGATAATATTGCAGTTCACTGGTCCTTATGGGTGGAGACTACATCATTATTAATTTTCTTAAGCTGGGAATAGATGGTACAATGTACCGTCTATTCCTTATGTGATTCTTTGCACTAGGAGTGGCGTGATGACGTCATCACGCCCACCCGCTAGTTCCGAGAATCGGACGGCAGTCTTAATGTGCAGCTCATTAGTTCGGCTTGGGGCAGCTGTCCCCAGCTGAACTAATGGGATCGAGCTAAAATTTACCGTCCTGTCGGATCTCTGTGCGATCCGACAGGATGGCTGATTTCAGCCCAATCCTCGTAAGTTGCAGTCTCCAATTCCTGCACGACCCGATCCTTAAGGGATGCGGGAGCGCGCATGGCATCGGATCGGGAATCGGATCGTGCAGGAATTGGTACGTGTATGTCCAGCTTTAGGGCTGCACTTTATCAATGTAGGAGCACAGTGCTTGCTACTTTAGAGATGAGGTGTGTTAGGACTAGAGACACCACCACTAGCTCCCCATATCTACTTAGAAAATATGTTTTTTGAAGTCCACAGAGACTTTGAATCAATGCTAACTGATTACAGCCTGCATAGGTGTGCACAGAGAGTTTTCAGGTAAATACATTTTATTAAACTTACCAAAGCAATATAACACAGCACATTCAAAGGTATGTTTACTGGCCAAAACGGATCAAATACGTTGTTTGGGGTTCTTATATTTGGATAACTATCAACTTGCCAGGGATTTATTCTGGTATTTAACAATTTTTTGATGTATGCTTTTTATAGGTTACTAATAAAAGTGTTTTAATAAGAAAAACAACCATTCTCATTTTTTATCATAGAAATTCTTAGTTTTATTAGTATACCTAAATGTAAGACATTCCTGTTTGTAAAGGTTTCCATCAAAGTCCTGGCATCACAGGTAATAATCACATTGAGCTGGACTCGTTTAAGATCCTAAAGACTTTTCACTTATTTAGGTGGCGTCCCATTTTTTTTCAGGACTAGCATTATAATTAGACCGATGCTCATATTTCCACAAAGTAACCTGGCATATGTAGGACAGTTGATTGAAAGGTTCAATCATTGATAAATGGTGGACAACACAAACAGCCCAGAAAATACAAGGGTAAGTTGTACAATTTAGAACTCAGTCCATGACACTAACAAACAAACAGTTACAGGTAAAAGAAAAAAGTTAACTTTTCATATGAGTACATGCATTTTTTGTTGTTGTTGAGCGTTTTCCCTTGTTTTTGGCAAATGTTTTTGACAAATGTGTCAATTCTCTAACATAACCCCCTATCTAATTTCATTGATAGCCATCTCCTCTTAAGGCAGTATGTGCTGGCCCAGCGTTTTTTCTTTTGTTCCTTCATATGTTGCTTCCAGGGAAGGAGTATAGAATATAGAATAAGTGACAGCTTTGAGTCTTCTCAACTTGCATGTTGTTGGCACTAGTAATGAGCAGCATAGGCAATATTCGAATTTGCGATATTTCACAAATTATTCGACTAATATTCTATTCGAATTTCGTGAATATTTGCGTGCAAAGTGTATGGCCTTGTATTGCAAAAATATATTCACCACATATATTCACATTGCGAATACCTTCAAAATGAATGGCCACATATGGTATTTATTTTGGCATTGCGAATATAATTCGCAATCCATGGCTATTCGAAATTGCCGCCATATTCATGAAATTTGCGAAATCTCGAATAACCGATATTCGCTGAGCTCAACACTAGTTGGCACCCAGCAATAGTTAAGGCCTGTTTGATGACAAACCCCGGGGAGGCTTTTTCTGGGTAATTATAGTTCTAATATTTGTTACAAAAATTACTTTCAATGATATAAGAATAAAGAGGACTACGACAGTAACCTGCTGGTTCTGCTAATGCCCCGATAATGGAATTGACTTGAGGTGGAAAGAATATTAAGCTACACGTAGAAGGCTTTCTTTGCATCCGGACATATTCCCTTTTTGCAGGAGGTACCTCTGTTGAGAACCATTATTTATGATTTCCATGACTGTTATCTGCTGGGTAGTTTATATGAAAGAATCTAATATTTGTTAGGATGATTTTAGTTAAAGCGTATTGCACACATACATTACCAACCCCTCTTCTTCAGCGTGCATGGAGGTCGAACTGTGGTTAAATCGGCCGCAAATTAAACTGTCTATGGCCACCTTAAACTATGGAAAAAGCAGCAAAATATCTTGTTGTTCACTGATATATAGATTACATGTTTTTGTTATTGCAATCAAACTTTTTTCTCTTTTAAGTATTTTGACGCAGTCTCTTGATGGATGTTGGTAATTCTGAGTATTTTTTAAAACAAGCACACTATGTTTAAAACGCTCATAAAGTAAATAAGCTTATTATAAGGTTAAAGACAAGAAAACGTCTATATGCAGATATGCTCTTTAAACTACACCTAATTAGACAATGTAATTTAATGCAATTCTTTGCCCTTCCTCATTCCCCTTTCACATCCCCAGTGTCACCGATGACACTGGGCATGTGGGCTGGAAAATTTACATTGCCTGCATATAATGTAGGTCAATGGCATCCCCCCTGCCTTGGACCCGGAAAGATTGGGTACTACACTAGGGGCAAACTCCCAGGAGGTTAATTTTAACAAATAGGGAAACAAACCGAATACCAATTCTTTTTTCTGTTCTTGTTTTTTTCGTCTTAACCTCCCTAGTGCTCGTGCAAGGTCCAGATTTCTGTACCAAAAGCGCACCATAGACTGTGTGTTGTAGGCCTGTAACTTGTTCCGCGCCCCCCCCCCCCCCCCCCCCCCCCCCCCCCCCCCGCAAATCATCTGCAAATTGGCCTGGTAGAGGGGTGACATCAGCCAGCTTAGAGCATCAGATCCCCGGGACAGCACAGAACATTGAGTATGTGCTGCTGCCGGGGATCTGAGCTTAGCTGGACGGCTCCATCTCGTCAACTGCAATACTGACGAGAAAGTGCTGGACGAGATGGAGCCATCAGAAGCGCTAGCGGGGTTAAATCAATTTGTAAATGCAGCTGTTGGGGTTATGGTAATGTAGATTAAAGGAAACTATAAAATGGAATCTTTACAAACACTGAGAAGCATGGCATTTGATTTTTTGTTTTGTGGTTCTCCACAATAGCAGTATTGCATTGTACCTGCAACACACAGCATTAACACGCACATTGCAGGTTCACAATAATGTGTTACTTCAATACACTGGGTAATGCCTCCCATACAATTGTGCTGTGGTAGAAAAAAAGTATGTGCTACAGGACATTTGGGTTGTATGTTTATGCATAACACAACATACATAAGTGTGAAGGGAACAGGGTTACTAAATAGAGAAACACGATGCAGGTGTTAAAGGGCCCTAATAGAAAGAAAATATTTATTTTGTGTACAGCTGAGCATTGCACATTGGTCTTGTTAGACAAGGCAAGGTTATTCTATTGGTTGTATATCATTAATCCTGTTATTAATCTATAAAAGGTGTTATACAGACTTCTCCCTGGTGATGAATTGAACTATATTGGTCATGTAACACACATTCTAATGTGTTTACAGTATCTATTATCCTTAAATGTCTTCATTTCAAAAACCCCAATCAACCTTTGGTTTGGCAAGTGTCTGGACATTCACAATGAGTAATTGTGTACATTTTATTTTTAACTTATATCCTACTAAGGTTATATTTTGAGATGACAACTATTTCTACTTGCTACATGTACAACCCCTAGGCTGCATTGGTTTCTAAAAGCAGGTACAACGAACATGTCTAGGATTAGTACCAGTTGAGTCTTTTAAAAAACATATTGAAAATTGTAGGCCAATGGTTAAAGGTTTTGAAAGCAACATCCTTTTTGTTTAAGTTGTATTCACAAACTTATTGCAGAATGTTAAAATGTATTCGTTTTTTGTAAAGGAGACACTACACTACATGCACTAATAATTGTCTGGTTATATGACCCAATACATTTTAATGGTCTTGTATGATTGTTATGTGTATTTATCAGAAGTTTTGTTTCTTTGTATGGTAACAAAATTATATCTGAGCAGGTCAGTTCCCATGATGTAATACATTCCTTAAAATTATTTGTTTACAAAAGTTGAGCTGTCAGTCATCAGGGTGCATATTTCATAGTTGTAGAATAAAAAAAGACACTCCATTACCACTTGGGTAGTGGGCTGCACATGTGTTTCATATCTCATTTAAAAATAATAAATGGTAAAACAGCTGCTCATTAGAAAGGAAAAAATATATTTAATTATTAGTCATGTGCAAAGAACATAGAGACACATTTCAGCAACTTCAATCCCAAAGGGAATAGCAGTTGGTCTTGTTGGATGTTGTTTGCCATTTTCCCCTTTGGATAGGACAGGTGTTTCTGTGTCATCTAGCTCCCCCTTTAAATCCTAAAAATAATCCAACTTCTTCTCCAGTGCTTCTGATGTTACTCTAATACGATACAATACATAGGTAATACATGGGGAAAGTATTCCATGAGGTGAGCTGGACTGCTGTGCAGAGTTGACCATTCCCAGTGGCCTAAAATATTTTATAAAATCAATCGTTTATGTAAATAGGAGCTGAGGAGGGGGTTAAACACCCTCTACAGCTAGGAATATCCTCTGGAAATGCAGAGGCTGGGGGACTTTAAAGACCATCCACACCACAAAAATAATGCATTACATGTAAGTTACACGAGTATGGATGAAGCCATGTTAAAAGAAGTAGCAATTTATTAGTCCATCACATCAGTCATG
>CM070032.1:182650936-182669097 GCA_036250615.1 Ptychadena robeensis
TCATGATGCATGAAACTCAGCCCGAGTTAATTCGGGGAGAACGCTCAGAAGGTTAATCTAATTAGTTACATGACAAACAGAATATTACAATATAATTATTACAGTTATAATATCAGGCAGCTTGAGGGGATTTACACATTACTCTAATGGTGACCATACACAGGTAAATTTATATTTAGATTCCTGAGCGATCGATTGCGGCAATCGTTCAGGATAATTTGTTTGTGAATTAGACACCCTTTCTTCAATTGATTGATCCCACTCGTAAAAATGTCGAACAAGAAACCAACATGTTAGAACCCTGTTTGATCACCATTACTTTAGATCAGGATCGATTGCACAAAGTGGTGTGCATTTATTCGCCCCACGATCAATAAACAAGCACATGGTTCATTGATCGAGTGGTTATAGACCCATGTATGGGGACCCTTACTCTATTGCCATTGTTAAGAAGCTTGTTTTTTTCCCTTAAAAAGTCAAAAGACAACATGTACTAAATAGTGCATGCATGTACAGAGAGCTTGGAAAATGTTTCCAACTCTCATTTCAGCAAGTCCTCAAAATCTCTTTGATAGTAAGTTTTGGTATATTCAGTATAACACTTTCAGAGATAAGTGTACTTAAAATTAAAGTGCATTTATCTTTCCCCCACACACTGACACTGCCTTCTACAGATCCATACTTACATACTGAGGTCTGCCAGCCTTGATCGCAGGGTGATCTTGCAATGCATCTCATTTTCCCTGTCTGGGTCTGAGCAGTATAGTCTACTTAAGCCCCCCATACACCACATACAATTACCATGCAACTTCTGTACAACCAACTTTTCTTCTACCAAAACCATGTAATAGGAGGACCTTTCTACACCTTCCAATCACTATGTATTCTATCAGGGAGGTCACTATACTACATAGTTGTTGGTAGGTCTCATGAAAGTTGTATGGAGGAGTCTGCCCGTCTATGGGGGGCTTTAGACTTCTGTGGAGTTAAAGATGTCTACATTTATACTATACACTAGTGGGCAAGAAAACTTTGTTTCTGTGGCGTGGGAGGCAGGCTGGTGGAAGGATGAAGATAAATATACTTTTAACATTTGTTCTATAATGTTACTTCAACAGAAATGAGTACACTCATATTACATTGGTACAAATTTTGACGTTGACAAATACATGACCTCGGAGGATAAGATTAACTGTCACACCAATCTTAGCACTATGTCACCCAATTCCTCCCCCCTAAAAAAAGGTAATGCACTTCTTATTAGATTATTAAAACAACTTTAAACATCTTAATAAACTTTAATATAATAACATCTACAGAATTTAGTTATTGGTTTTTAGTTATTGGTTCCAGGTCTTTAAAGGTCTTTTGACAAAACATTGATGGCCAGTGTTTGCCACCTTAAGGTAGGCATACACATTTGGATTCTCTCTCAATAGATAAGGGATAGACTGCAGCAAGATGACATAATGCTGCTGCAGCTGGCCCCTCAGCTGATCGGCAGGCACCCTTTGTGTGCCGGGCATTACTCTGAACTCTGAATGGGGACTGCTGTTAAAGTAATGGGATCGGCCGGGAATTTACCGGCATGTCGCATCACTGTGCGATCGGGCAGGAGATTCCTGGTCAATCTCACCAGGTGGGCTCACCCGATTTTTGGCCAAGCGACTGCCGGACAATTGGTGGGAGCGTGTATGGTGGTCGATCAGCCAAAGAATCAGGTGAAAATCAGGCCCTGCATGGCTACCTTTAGCCAACAAAAATGAAGGCCCCTAGCTGCATCTCACTGACTCAAGGACGTCTAAGGCTGCATATGGACCCACTGAGAATGTAACCACCCATCTGGTCAGTTAATATCTGACCAGACTCAACTAGGATACCATACAACTGATGGTTCCTCAATCATTATTTTTACCACAACTGTCTACCTTCAAATTTCTGACCTATGCCAAAATGAAGAAAACCTTATACTTAATATCCTAGCCATCATCATCACTCTTAAATAATCTGTAGAGTGGGTAGAATTCGCCTCTACTGTATCCTATAATACCTGATACCATTATCCTTGTCTCCGCCCAACATGTTGCATGTACAGTACATACAGTACAAACATACATTACATGTACACTGGCTTACTATATCAAGGTTTAAAAAATAACAAATAATATTGAAGCCAACTAGCCCCAAGAAATGGTGGCAACATTAATTAGCTTTTTTAGACTAAACAAAATTTTAAGAAAGTTAGCTGCTCATATCTATTCCTATTCTATCATTGTAATAATGATAGAGAAGTGTTTGTAGGCCAACTCTGGAAATCAGCTTTGGTGTAGCCATTATCTCCAAAGACTGTAAAATATATATTTTTTTAAATGTAGATATATTGTATTATCTCCATTCCTAAATGATAAAGGACTTTTTCTTGTAACAGAAAGCTGTTTGCGCACTGTTTATGATAATAGTTACACTATTTTGTATGTTGGTAGAGGAATCACTCAGACAGATGATTGCAACAGTTAAATGTGAATCACTGATTTCTAGAATTGTTGGACAATGTGATGACATATCTGTTCTATAGTAAATGATCAGTGTGTGCTTTCAAAATGGAAAGCTACACCAAACCTTGACATGATTACCATGTACTTATATTAAATTCCAGTCTTTCAACGGACAAATATAAATTCTTCCCAAGTGCAAACTCACTATACTTTGTTTGGCTGGATTCCTTTTAAATTTAACATTAACACACATTCTTGTAATGTTTGCAACACTAACAATGTTCTAGAAAGTTTGTTTTGGTTTTTGAGGCCCAAATACAACAGAGATAAAAGTGTATCCCAATGAAGGCTGAAAAACCTATTGAGATATACGTAGAGGCATGAGAAGACTTAAACCATACTAACCTAGCGAAGGGAATTGCTCATGGGAATGTCATGTGGTCAATATGAAATAGTTATCATGTTCAAGAAATCAAAAATTGGTGCAAGTGTTTGGATAATTGGCCTTTGTGTCCATGTCATTATCACGAAGAGAAAAGTTACATGGCCCTTTATCAAGTCAACTTTACTATAATAGGAATGTGGAAAATGAGTAATTACTGTTACCAAGCAGCTCTAGGTTTATATAAAGCTCAGAACCATCATTCAGATGTTCTTCCCAGGTTTGCTTTTCCTTGCAGTTACTTTTACCATTTCTCATATTTAGCTTTTTCTAAACACCAGCAAGTCAACTTTGAAGACTACAGAATTGGATTTGACTTGGTATCAGAGTCTTTCAATCCTTTATAATGCAGACTGGGATAGGAAAGGGCAGGAATGGAAGTTCATCAGGTCTCATCAGGTAGCTTCAGTAGCCCATGTGGCAAGCTGGGGGATGAACAGAAAACACTACTTTGTCCTTTCATTAGTGTATACCTTTTACAGAGAAAGTTGGATCACTCATTTAATTGGTTGCTTGGCATGGCATTTTGAATCTTTTATTGGATATAACGGATCACATTTTTTATAATCTGTATATTTATGTTTGCCTGGAGTTCAGCATTAATCCATTATTGTGGAGTTCTTTCCAGGTTACTGCATAGTTTAATAGATTCATCATTAGAAGTGACATAAATCCCAGCTGGATAATATAATTATTTAACTGATTTCAGTGCAATTACACAAACATGTACAGCCTTACTGGTTTTTCCGTATCCCAGTAGAGTGGAAGCATTGTTTTTTATGATGCTCCAGCTATTTCAGAATGACTGTCTCTAATTGAATTCAGATCAGCACCTCGACCTTTGCTTCACTCCATTTGCGGCTTTCCACACGTCTTGACGAAGATTGTTGTTTGAATTACACGCTCCACAAGCCATACATGTGTTGTGTTTGCAGCATCAGACATCAATTATTGTCACGTTTATTTATCTGTGAATTGACTTTTCTTTATGGTGCATATCCGAGTAGGAAGATTCTAGTTTTATTGTAGGATAAACAGGAAAAACTATTTATACTCTGATGATTTATAGAAGTCTACCAGACAGTTTATTGGATAAATGATGTCCATTTTCGGCTGATCTTGCCGAATATGAGCGGAGCAATTTAGCACCAATATCTGTAAACAATGGCTATGCGTGGATTCCAAAGTATTTTAAACAGGTTCTAGATGGGACGTGTAAACTGATCATTTAGTAAATTGAGAAATGATTCTAGCGGCATGTAGCCAAAGTTTCTGATTACCGTTTAACGATGTTATTATTGTTTTTACATTCTTCAGCCCTCTAGCTGCTGTGGGCCTGCTTGCTTTTTGCATTGCGCACGGCCACGCCAATTAATTTCAAACTGCAGATTTGGGAGTTAATTAAAGCTTATACCTAAGCTTATATTTTCTAAAACCAATGGAATGAAAATATTTACTTTATATCATTTTACTTTCTGTGTATGGTTAAAGCCAATCTCTTTTCCCTCTTCCTCTACCCACCATGCTTTTTTCAAGTTTCCTTACCTTATGAAAAAAGATATACTCCTCTTAATCTGCAATCCCGTCCCTTGATGAGGACAAATCACATGATCCGCCAAGGAATGGCAAGATCTCCTAGGAACAGAAGAAGCAAACTAGCAATTAGATTTGCTGATTTATTGATGATCAAATGACCATCAACAGAGAATCCAGGAAGATTAACCCAATTATCTGGTCAAACTGATCACATGCTATTTCAGCAGTGTTACTATGTTCCTGTCATGTACCTTGTATTGATATCACTGCATTTCATTATCTTGAATGGACAGCAGCATTGGACTGCCATTTGGAAATGTTCACTCCATATAGGAAGTGAAATGAACACCCATACACTACTTTATGTATGTATGTATGTATGACCACCTCTAGGTTAATTAAGCTGGGTACACACGGTTTGATGCACAGCCATTTCGAGGAAGCTCCAGCCAAGTGCGATGACATCATCACGCGATGCCCCCGTATCGAACCGCTTCTGCGGCTGGCAGCCCGTCCATTACATTGGATTTCGACCAAGGTTTCCCAACATGTCCAAGAACCGTGGATGACTCAAATCTTGTAACAAATTAGAGCAACATCAGGCGCCGTGAGTGTGCACTGCGCCCGATGTTGCTCTAATCTGTTTCTTCATCGAGCTGTGTGTACCCAGCTTAAAACAGTTATTTGAAGAAGGTTCTATGTCTGCATGTTTTAGCTGTTGTGGGCTAAAGGGCTTCAGTCAATCCAGATATTATTTCTAGAAAGTCAAAATAAATAAAACAATTTTATGCAATCAATTGAAATTTTCGATATAAATTAGATTTTTAATCTGATATGTATTTAATACATGTGAGATTGCAATGTTTGTCTGCCAGACATTGAGATTTATTTTGTTCACATTAAATTCACATTTAATTTGTAGTTAGAAAATTAAGTCTATGGTAGACTTGTGTTCACATTGAATAGCCAATCACATGCTATCATTCACTTTGTCTATGTGATATAATTTATGTCATCAGGCCCCTTTTGGGAATGATAGAAATACAGCATCACTTCTATTTTTGGAATTGCATGTTCAATGTTGATACATATATTTATTGTAACTTTGTTTTATTTTGTGTTTAGTTTTTTCCCCTTCGTTGCCTAATGCACATCCCCTCTTCAGAAAGTTTTGTTTATTCTTGATATGTCCAAATTGCCCACATTCAATTTCAATTATTTTGTCACAGGGAAAACTTGCAGATGTTTTCTTTCAGTGATAGCCTGGCTGACATTAGGGGTGAGAGATTGTAGAGTTGAAAATTAGCTCACAAATTGTTTTAATTCAGGAGGTTTTTTAACGTTATTCATTGACAACTGTATTTCCTAACTGATAACAAGGTCTGTCTATCATGGCAGTCATTGTTTGTGCTCTAAATACACCTTGGCTTGTCTGACACTCAGAAATATCCATTAATTCCAGAACGTTGCATGCCGCAGTATCACCGTAATGTCAATGGTGATAGAGTGCTTATTGATACGTGAAAAAACATTTGTAGTTTGCCACGCTGTAATTATTATAAATGGAGGACTGTCAGCTTATTCCCTCTGCTTTTTAAACAAGAGTTTTTACATGTGCAGCCTATTAACTGTACATTATTCAAGAACCAGATTCATCCATCTCTATGTGTCGTGGATATATCAAGTGTGTAAGGCCATGTTCACGTATACCAGTAAAGCTTTTTTCCAAAAGATTTAGTAATAAAGCAGAAAACAAGCACGGATGTCTATAAAAACATCTGTTTACCATCTAAAATCCTATTTGGCATAATGCAGAACTTTTTTAAAATGATTCTTCATGGCATCATATAATGTTCATTATATACATGTCCATAAACCTATGTTCTGTGTTTTGAATTAAATGCTAAGATTGCTGACAGTGGAATGCCTGTTCTGGCTATTTAAGTCATAATTAAAAGGTAATAAATGCTGATGCTTCAAGGAGGCTCTATCTATCAGTGGTTTGCCGCTGTAATACAAGGCCTTGTACACTATAAAATGAATGTGACATATTAGTCCTGAGATGCAGTTGCTAGGGTAACTCTCTGTTGCTTTTTAGTGATTTAGGCAAAATAACAGCTCCCTATATAGGAGGTTTTCTGTAGACCTCCTATATGTCCTATGACCTCCTATAAGACAATGTCTTCAATTCTTCAAAACTCCCTCGCAGCCATTGCAGACCATTACCTGAAATTAACAAGTAGCCACAGACAGGGCCTTTGGCTTCTTAAACTCGATTAAAGGGACAGACCAAGAGCCTGTAATGGCTGATGGTGTCAATTCCATGCATCGCCGGCATCACTATGAAGCCGGTGATGTGTAATAGGCAACAGCGATGTTGTTATCTTTTTTAATTTCCTGCCCTTAAAACAAATGCAAATTCCTAGAGACTGGTGTCACCATGAGGATGCACCCATATATATAACACCACTGCATCATCCCCAAAGCAACCTTTGGACACCTCTAGGAATTATGTGCACTCACTGCAGAGAACAAGCAGAGTGGATAATCTTTTCAACAAGGTGACAAAAGGCCAAAAAAGAATGCTAAATGGATCAGGTCCGGCCCCAGGGTCCGCGTTCATTTCAGCGCAGATCCCCGCATTGACATTAACTTGACACAGCACAAAGTTTGCCACATAGGAAGAAATGTTGATTGACAAATCCCAGGAAAACCATGTCAACAACTAGCCCATGTTTATCATACACAGTGGAGACATCAGTTCAGTTAAGTGAATAGGAAACTACGTGGGCACAGGATGTATTGTATTGTTCTGGTATTGATAGAATAAAAAAATCGGAACTGGAGTTGGTATGCCATTTTTATACTGCCCCTTAGCTTTGCATATTGGTGACACTCTAGTTTATAGAGGTAGTTGAAAAGTATAAGGGACCCATTCAAATACATATTTCAAAATGTGTCATTTGTATTTGAAAATTCTAGTTGCCTGCTTGTTATCAGTAGAAGCTCTGGAGTATTAAAGCCTGCAAGGCTAATACCATCAAATTCCAGTACTGTTTGCATAAAGCAGTGGTTCCCAAACTTTTCCTACAGGGCTTCCCTTTTCTATTTAGGAAGTTTATGGAGCCCTCCCTCCCTATTCAAACACAGGTTAAGAATGAGGGCCTGCGCCCCCCCCTGGAATACCTTCGCGCCCCCAGTTTGAGAACCACTGTCATAAAGTGATGCATTAATAAATAAAGTGCTGCATTAATAGAGATCATATATATGTCTTCAGGATTCAGGTTTGATCCTCCATAATTGAATGTGTGTATACTGTCATCTGGAAAACCTGTACAATTACAGCCTCGCTCACTATATAGAAGATTGGTTCTAGCCATATATCAGACATGAATAATACATTTTCTGCAACTTTCTCTGCCCACCTATTGTGCATCTCTTTCTTCCTTCTAAAGTGCTATTAATAGCACAACCACAAATTGTTCTGAAATACAGCTCCAGGCATATATCATCTGGTCCTTTGTTCATTTTATATCTGTCTGACTATAGGTCATAGTATATTATGTAGAGTGGTCTATAACATGACAGTGTAGGTGGCCTTCCTGGGTAGTAATACAAATCAGATGCTTCAGCTATGTGCATTTTTTCACAGTTCAAAAGAAATAACCGGTGTTCATATACTCTGTTTCTTAGAAAAAAAAGCATTAATCAACCACCTTTCAAAATGATCTCTGTGTATTAATGCAAAACGTGGTCCACACTGCAGCTCAGGTTAGACCTCTGTGATACTGGTCTCCTTTTACATACATTTCAAAGAACCATCTCTACAGAGCAGACAGTTTGGTTTGTATGTCTTATAGGCTGCAGCAAAGTTTTGTCAGAATATATGTAACCTTGAGCTTGACTTGGGACATTCTGATGTCAAAGTGTCACCCAAGGAATGTCTCTTATCTTGATGTCTGCTTCCAGAAATATCCAGTTATTTGACAATAATGAATATTCACGTTTAGGTGTTGTGTTGTAGAGATTCTCATATACACAGCAATATACTCTTGCATGCTCAACACTATAGATGCCTAAAGATACTACGGAACATTTTTCCAGTCATGGCTTTATAGGTCAGATTTGCGTCTTTGCAGTGTTTTCCTAATCCCTAAAGCTTCTTTAAGGAAACATTGAGTTAGAATGGTTGAAGTGGTCATCTTTCCATTCCCAAAGGTGTAGGCACTTCATTTTAGTTGATATTAAAGTACCCCCTAACTAACAGGCTTGTACATTGTATAAAAGTTAATGTCTATGTCTAGTAGACTGAACATTAATGATAAGGTATGTTTGGATTTACCAGGAAGTATAGACTTATAGACAATTCTAAAGCAGTCTGTAGTAGAGCAAAAGCAAAATAAGAATGCATTGACCCAATCGGAACACAGCACTAACAAATTGAATGAGAAAGTAACCATTGTAAACATCTTAAATTCCAGACAGGACAATTTTTGTATCTGTTTTATGATGGGCTCCTCAATTTTTATGGCAAGTTCTCCTGACACAACCTCAATTCTATTTTAAATAGCTGGATCAAAAGAAAACTTCTAATGCCGGGAATAGACGGTACGATTTACTGTCTATTCCTTATGCCATTCTCTGCCCGCTAGTGCCGAGAATCGGACGGCACTCCTAAAGTGCAGCTCATTACTTCGGCTGGGGGCAGCAGGAAGGCTGATTTTAGCCCAATCCTCGTTGGTTGCTGCATCCAATTTCTGCACGACCCGATCCTTAAGGGATGCGGGAGCGCGCACGGCATCGGATCGGGGATCGGATCGTGCAGAAATTGGAACGTGTATGCCCAGCTTAAGACATCTAATACATTTTGGGCACTTAGCTACCCTCTGCACTCTGTTAATTAACCACCAGCCAGTAATTTACTAAAGAACACTAATGATGAATAAGCCAGTGTATGCAAGGAAATGTGGCACTGGTAATGAAATAGGCAAGTAGTAACCTGTTTTCAAGAAGATTTTATTTTATTATTTTGTGGAATGCTCTGACACTGCCCGGGAGCTTTGCTTCTCCAAGAGACCTGGTCTCTGAAAGGGTTTATTCACACTGTTGCAATCCTAAAGTGCATTATGTACCGTGTTTCACCGATAATAAGACAGTGTCTTATATTCATTTTTGCTCCCAAAGATGCGCTATGTTTTATTTTTGGGGGATATATTATTTTTCCATGAAGAAGAATAAGGCTCTGGGGTTTTAGGGGGAGGGGGTCACTTAAAATGACACGGGGGGATCAGAGAGGGAATCAAAATAGCACAGGAAATCATTTTAGTAACCCCTTCTGATCCTCCTGTGTCATTTTGGTTGCCCCCTCTGATCCCCCCTGTCCAGAGTTACAGTACAGTATCTTCAGGATGCCTTATTTTCAGGGGGTTTGCTTTAAATTTCAGCATGAGGCAAAAATGTAAAGGTGCCTTATTTTTGGGGGATGCCTTATTTTCAGGGAAACAGGGTATTTTAATGTGAATCACAGTTATTTATTCTTAATTCTATGCCAGTGCACCTTGATAGTGGTCTTTATTGGTAGTGATAGTGGATTTTCTCAGACATAGCACAGGTCCTACTTTTTCCTTTAACAGAAGTTTGTTAGGAAGAATCTAGACACCTAGAAACATATTTTTCCAACGTACAGCAATTGACATTTAATCGTGTGTGACTAAGGCAATATGAACTTGAATATAAAAAGGAAAAATATATTTGTGTGGTTAAGGAATTTCCTAAGGGAAGATGTAGCTCCATGTTGAAATTCTGAGCAATATTCTTGGAAGAACAGTAAATGAACCTGAAACATGGATGACACATCAGCCAAAAGCTGTAAGCTATCAGATACGAGGTGTCTGGTATATAATAGTGATTCCAACAGATTTGCTTAGATTCTGTAACCTACAGTGTCTGCATTCACTGTATTCACTGTTTTCTGTATTAACATTTACATTCTACTGATGTTATTACTGAATTACAGAGTCTTAGGGCACCCCACTAGAGTAGGAGACCTAGGTCCCCAAAATCCTAGCCAATGGGACTTTAAGCGGTAGCATAAAATAATGTACAACAGAAAATTCAAAGGTCAAGAGAGAAAGCACAGTTTAATCACTGTAACATTTGGCCAATATTCTCAACGCGTTTCGCGCTCCACGAGCGCTTCTTCAGGAGAAAGCCGAGTATTCATAGGGTGACCAGCCCGAGTAATCCTTGGACCGTATGCTTCGAACCGTTGGGGTGTGGTCTTGTTCGCGGAACGGGGGACCCCCCTATTCCTGGTCAGTCTCAGTGCTTAATTGGGATCGTCAACCCTGACCCCATATAATACAAGTAGACGGGCTGCGACAGCTATTCCAATGTTTCTGTGCCCCAGGAAAGCTAATCCTGGAGTGAGTTTCCAATAGAGTTACTCAGGTATAGGAAGGGTTTGAGTAGGTTTTCCGAGTCCTGCACTAGAGATGTGGCCAATATTGTTCTAGCGGGGTGCCCTAAGACTCTGTAATTCAAATATTATTCGGGATGTTGGTAGCCTATACTAGTGGTTATATGTATGTGTAAAAACCCTTTTCCTTGATGTTATTACTGATTGGTGTAAAAAAAACTGCTGAATTAAAATGTTTCTGCTGCTTGTTTATTGATTAATCTGGCCATAGACGGTTAGATTTGGGACGTTTTCCATGCAGGCTCGTGAAATCGTTCAGACAAATTATGGACATGTCCGTAATTTTTAGGTTGATCTCATTAGTTTGGATGGGGACCAGCAAAGAGTGCAATCTCTTTGAGAGAGGGGGAAGAAAACTGACAGCATTGAGAGCGAATGGGCTGCAGTTATTTCCTCCATTAGCCAGATTGGGTTCTCGCAGAGAGGGCTCCGAGTGCCACCTCTTGCACCCGTGCCATAGGTTCGCCATCACTGATATATAGATTAGACTAGAGTAATCTTCATAATAAATTGTATAACACAAAACATTTTTGGTACCAGATGTATCTGTTTTCGGCAATGCAACCTATTACTCAAACATAGTGTATGTTAGTTGTTAATTAAATATCTGTGTAACCTAAGGGCAGCCATAATAGGTTTAGCTCCAGAAATAACTTTTGTATTTCAGTTAGTCCTAGATAAACATTGTACACTTATTTCAAACACTGAGAACTTTTAACTAAGAAAAAGAATCACTGACATGTATCAGTGGTAAAGAATTGGTGGGACTAATGGAAATATGTAATCATATTTTAATGTTTACATTTATTGTAATAAAGCACGTATTGTACCTTTTAAACTAGAACTGTACTTTGTATATAATTATCCTGCTCCTTGGGCTGCTTTTTATTCATTTCACAGAGTAAAGAGAAGTGTTCCCACATTAGATTCAAGTTGACCCGGTTGTGGGTTAGATAAGGACTTTTCCGTTGCGCTTGCCTGACATTGACTAATCCAGCATAGGCACTAAGAAATGAAAGAAATTGTGTTGTCCGCCATACTTATAAGTGCCAGGTTTTTCAGCTTCTAAGAAAAGCTTTTAGGGGTGTTTAAGCCACATCCCCTGAATGGCATTGCACTGACCACAACACAGGACTGGGGTTAGCAATGGGAGATGGAAGTCTAAATTTTGAGTTTAGGTCTGCCTTAAGGCGATGTGTCCACCCTGAAACCAATATGTGACTTACGCCTAAGTCCACTTAAAACCCTCATGTTCACATAAAGTGTGCCAAAGTCCCAATTTAGCAGCAATTTATAACTGCATCTGCAATTTCCAGCTTCTCTTAGTCTTAGCCTACCAGCGAAGTTTAACGAAAACTCTGCGGTTGAATTAAGAAAAGGATGGACACTCTCATGTAAGCTTTGACAGCTTACACTACACTGGATAAAGCACACGTTACATGGAGTGTCAAATGTAGTTAATCAATTGGGAATTTGCCATACCTTGGCCTGGCAAATCCTTTTAGTGTTTGTGTTTTAGTCACCTTTCTCTGTAGCAGAAACCCTTCCACCGAAGGCTTGTAAAACACATAGTAATTAGAATTAGTACTTGCCATATGCTGAGACCAGAAAAGGGCAAACTGCAGCCTGAGGGCCATATCTGGCCCGTTTAGTCTTTTCATCCATCCTTTGTCACCTTGGTATTAAGATGCTCTGGTTACTCTCTACTTGTTTCCTGCAATAAGTGTAGATCATGCCTAGAAGATGATTTTTATGGTCTCCTTCTAGAGAATTCTAGCCATAGTTTGCCCATGTCTACAATAGAAAATTTAAGTTAATTACCCAAAACCTATTTTGGTAGTATATTTGTATTATTATTTTTTTCTCTATATTTCTGGCAGTATCATTGTTATTTTTTAAATAAGAAAATGTATTAATTTATCAATGTAATTTGTTTACATTTTACACCCAGGTTAGGTGGAAGGTTAATGACCAAGCGACGCTTACAGATTCCCACAAGTCAAGAAGTTTGCCCGCCCCTGGTTTAGACTGTCATACAGGGGTGTGCTTAAACATAAAGTTCAATTTGCTTTCTGTAGGTGTACTGTATGCCTAGTTAGACAAGCTGAAAACCACCATACATTATATATATAGTGTTAACAATATATTATATTAATAATGACTCAAAAAGACAGGAGTGCAACCACGCTTATGAAAACATAAGGTTTCTTAGTGTTTTTATAAATTGGGAAAGAGAAATCTTTAATATGATCCTTCAATTCCATATATTACTAATTTACTACTGTATATATATCAAATAGCCCAGTGTGTGTGTTTTTCCACTTAGACAACATGTATGGCTTTATTATAATCTTTAGCTGTGCATAAGTGTGCTTTGCACAAAATAAAATGCATTTTACATTTTAATTACCTTTTATTTTAAACATTTGCCAAAACAGTTTCCAAAATATGAACTGATATTCTCTTTTAGTCTAGATCGGTCAAATCTATACCTAGAATGTCATTTATCATTTGGATTGGATTTATGTACATGCTGACCTGGGCACTGTGAAAATTTACCTTTATTAATTATTAATATTATTATGGTAAATACCACCCAATGTAGCCTTATGCTATGTTTCCACATCCGTCGGGACCCCCTCCACTGAGTGTATTGCTTGGCGGGTATCCTGACGGAGCACAGGGAGACTTTACCTAAGCAGGTAAGTGAATGTGCTCCGTCAGGACCTCCCGCCAAGCAATACGCTTAGCGGAGGCGGTCCCGATGCATGTGGACCCCCCCCCCCCTTAATGGTCATCATATAAGAAGTTTTAAATCTGCTTCCAAAAGCTTGATCTGATTTCCAATTAAAAACCATTGCTTACTGCTTGCTTAAATGACTCTTTTTTTAAAGAAGCTCTGGTGAACCTACCTGTATTTGGGGTTTACCCGTACAACCAATCTGTGGCAACTGGCAATTCCCAAGCCCCCGAATCACTACCTGCTTTTTTAAGTCGGTTTGTAATAGAACATAGTTTGTAAACTGCTGTATACAGTGCTTTGTTTAAAATAACATCTTTTACTTTTAATAACTTTTACTTGTATTATTTACTCACACTAACCACCAAAGTCATCATTTTTGAAAGACACATGGTTTAGATTTCACACTACATTTAAAACTCTGAAAATCAAATGATTCACATAAACTCTTACTTAGTCAAGCAAGGAGATCCAAATCTGCCTTAAAAGTATCTGTCACTGGTACACAGCTGCACATTGCACAGAATTCTGTACACACATGTTAGATATAGTGTAAAATGTGAACCATACTGATGCTTTACAATTTAGATGCTTTCAGGTCAAAGCTCGTATTCCTCCTCTCCTGTGCATTACTGTCATACAAATGCCATGCATATACTTTAAGGCAGAAATAAAAATAACTTGAATATATCAAAATACAAATAATCAATTTACAAATGCTGAAAAAAACCCATTTCAGAGTGGTCATATGACCAACATAACTGTGCTATGTGTTTCTAGCCACAGTAGTGCCAGGGATATTCCTATTGGTTTCTGTAAGGAGTGGCATCCTGAGAGTTAATGTTTATACAGGGATTTGAAAGCAATGGTTAGCACTGTATGGACTACATTTGACATGTAGCATGGGGAAGGCATACATACAGGCACCCTATTTACAAACCATTGTCAATCCCAAGAATCATAAGAAAATAATAAAATGAATACATTTATTAGCATGCAAAGGCATACAAAAAGTTATATATATAAGGGGACTTGCAGCTTCTGATAATATGGGCCACATAGAAAATATAGCATGGAGGAAGATACTGGCCTGATCACTTTATTTACAAACCATTGGCAATTCCAAGAGTTATAAGAAAATAATCAAATTAATGCATTTCTTAGTACACAAAGTCATCCAAAATTTTATATATAAGTGGACTTGCGGCTTTTGGTTATCATTGCATGGGCCACATATAAAGTATAGCATGGGTGAAGGTACTGGCCTTATCACCTTATTTACAAATTATTGGCAATTCCAAGAATCAAATAGAGAACAATCAAATGAATGCATTTTTTGGCATAAAAAGGTATCTAAATGTGAATGTCTATAAGGGGACTTGCAGCTTCTGGTTAGCATCACATGAATACACTGGCATGATCACCATATTTACAAACTATTGGCAATTCCAAGAATTATAAGCAAATGATACAGCCAATGCATTTTTTATCATATAAAGGCATCCAGAAAATGAATGTCTATGAGGGGACTTGCAGGTGCTGGTTATAATTGCATGGATCACATATGAAGTATAGCATGGGGTAAGATACTGGCATAATCACCTTATTTACAAAATACTGGCAATGCCAGGAATCAGAATCAAATGAAATAATTCATGCATTTTAGCATAGAAATAAAACTGTAAAAAACATATTTCACTAAATAAAGACAGTTTTGTGTCAAAATATCTTACTGTTGTAGTGTCATGGAGGCGCAATGTAGTGCAGCAACTTACACAACCAGATCCTTTTAGATGGATGTCTTCTGCTCAAGCACCGCTCACACACCAATAAATGTCCACACAGCTATTAGGGGCTATTTACAGTTTATTAGAGGACCCAGAGAATCTCGTTTGGGTACACAACTGAGGGAAGCTGCAGTCATCAGGAAAGCCACATCAGAAAAGCCCAGAATGTTCTGAGAAACTAATATTTATTACCTCAGAAAGGGGCTGGCTAAAGGCCTGTAGTTGCAGAGTAGTTGTAATTTAGCAGAGAGCCAAAACATCAGTAAACCCCATTAACCCTGTCCTTGCAAAAGAGGTTCCAGCAACTGGTAAACAACAAGTGTAGCCCTTAAAGGAACATATATTAACTATATAAAGCATTACACAAGTATATATACACAGCGCATTACATACAGTTTGTGGCTCTTTCTCGGGTCACTACACTGTTTGTGTGTTATACTTTATCTAAGTCTTCACAATCTAAATTTATCCCCTGTGATTGGTGTTGTGGGCAGCTCTGAAGTCACGGCCCACATCTGTCCTGTGCCTTGTATCCTTCCTCTGTATCAGATGTTGTCATCTGCCAATTGAAATTAAAATGCTTTTCATTTAGCAAGAAAATATTTACATTTCAAAAGAAGACAACAGCTTGAAATCAGCAGTCCGATGACATAATAGATGTGTTTATTATGTCCATCCCCATGACACATTGCTTTGTAAACACTGGTAGAAATGTTATACATGATTTTGTAATATTTCATGCAGCAGCCATTGAATGGTGCCATTTTTCCTGCGATGGCATTACAAAACATGACATACATTATTAGCATCAACCTCCCAATGGACATTTGCCAAGAAAATAAGAGTTTTGACCTCATAGTACTTGTGGAAGAATAGTGAAAGTGCTTATGTCAACCGGAGATATCGAAGTCTGTGTTGGTTTTTGTTTCCACGAGCGGATTCATGTCTCAAAACAATAGCTTGTAGCACACGGCTCTATTTTGTGGAGAAATAACATCTGGAATCTACAAAAAGCTGTAATTATTTTACAGGGTTTTAAAAATAGCACAAATTGTATAATTTCTTGGCAAGTTATATGTGTTGAACACGTTTTGGGGTATAGTTGGGAGGTTTGCCATCCACACACAGAGCTGTGACGAGTGTTAATTCTGGGCATATGGGTGATACTTTGCATCCAACTTTGTGGTTGTTTGTAGTGTTAAAAATCTTTATATGGAGAAATATGTGACTTTCTGACAAAAGGTTCTATCGCCTCCTGCCCAAATTCCTTCATTGACTTACAGTACTTCAAATGAGTTTCCCACATGATGACATGAGTCAGTAGCACAGTGGTTGTTTCTTGTGCGGTATCAAGGCTGCTGCTGTCATTATTACTCTACATTCTGTCATGTCTGCTATAGCTAATCATTTTTTGCTTGTCAGTCTTCAGTACAAAGGATCATATAGCACCTGATATACTGTAAGTTTTTTAATGCTTTCCATTGGCCAGTGTATACTTTCCATGACTGTTGGGATTGCGGTCATTGACAAGTTCATATCTACAGACCTGAGATTTTTTTTAGGCCAACTCTACTCAATAGCCAAACTTTGGAATCTTGCTTTTTATTTAGATGTCATAAATAGGTAAGTTTGGAATTCCCAATGGTCATTATGTAACATGTGTTTGTAAAAAAGTGTATTACATGTTAACCCTCTGAGCGTTTGGCACGTGGCACGTTTTTTTTTATAACCGTGCCACGGGCAATCGCGGCGGAGCACAATGTGCTCCGCCGTGATTGCCAGCTCAGCTCAGGGATGTAAAAAAAAGTCCGGCGTCGCTGGAGACGCCAGACTTCTGCTGAAGAAAGGCGACGCCCCTCCAGTTTGACGGAGGTCTATGGGGCCGCCTACCCCCGCCCCCTTCGCGTCACCGGTGACGCGATCGGGGGCGGACCCGGAAGCATACATGCCGATGCTCCCGACCGCCGTCCGAAGACGACGAGACCTCGGGCGCTCCTCCGGCTAACTGGGGCTGAGTTTCATGATGCATGAAACTCAGCCCGAGTTAATTCGGGGAGAACGCTCAGAAGGTTAAGAATGAATCTAGAATACTTTAACTAAAAGAAGTGTAATAACAATGTTTTGTATGTCTTTAGTGAGGTCTTAATGAGGTGTTGTCTATCAATACATCTCACATTTACAACTTACTACCTTCAGGCATGCATGTAAGGGTATTCTCCACCATTACAGATTTTTTTCACCTCTATATGGCGTACAATATATATTCTTAATTTAATATAATTATCAACACAAGCAAAACTACGACTAAGAGGAGAGTCCCTCCATACAGTGGAGGACCCCTCACTAATTTTGTAAGTTTGTCCAATGACAAAGAAATGAAAAGTCTCAGAACAGTATCATTTCAATGGTAGGTTTATTGTAACAGTGGCAGATAGCACATCAAAAGAAAATTGGAAAAATAACTTTAAATAAAAGATAGCAACTGATTTGCATTTCATTGAGTGAAATAAGTTTTTGAACCCCTTTCAACCATTAAGAGTTCTGGCTCCCACAGAGTGGTTAGACACTTTTACTCAATTAGTCACCTTCATTAAGGACACCTGTCTTAACTAGTCACCTGTATAAACACACCTGTCCACAGAATCAATCAATCAAGCAGACTCCAAACTCTCCAACATGGGAA
>CM070032.1:182669197-182700366 GCA_036250615.1 Ptychadena robeensis
TTGGACAAACTTACAAAATCAGTGAGGGGTCAAATAATTATTTCCTCCACTGTACACACTGTGGAGTTCTATATACACTGCTCAAAAAAATTAAGGGAACAATAAAAAAAGACATCCTAGATCTGAATGAAATATTCTTATTAAATATTTTTTTTTCTTTGCATAGCTGAATGTGCTGACAAAAAAAACACTCACAAGAATAATCAAATGGAAATCAAATGATCAACCCATGGAGGTCTGGATTTGGAGTTACACTCAAAATTAAAGTGGAAAACAACACTACACTACAGGCTGGTCCAACTTTGATGTAATGTCCTTAAAACAAGTCAAAATGAGGCCCAGTAGTGTGTGTGGCCTCCACGTGCCTGTATGACCTCGCTACAACGCCTGGGCATGCTCCTGATGAGGTGGCGGATGGTCTCCTGAGGGATCTCCTCCCACACCTGGACTAAAGCAAAGAAGCTTTGCTGTGTCTGTCAATGTAGTGTTCAGAGCACTACAGGTTTTCTACAGGTTTCATTTTATAAGTTAGCCTGGTATAAATGGCTATACTTGGCAAACAACAATATTCAGCGTACACAGTTTCACAATTGAATAATTGAATATGTTACTTTGTGTTACCGGAATTAGATCTGTCATAAAAGAGCAGAATATTTGTACAATGCAGTTAATAATCTCATTTAGCCTCAGTCTAAAATATATTAAATTTTCCCAAAGGCATGAAAACCACAGTAGTCACATCTTTGGCTTTCTCCCTGTCCATTTTCAATGGGCTTGTACCCACGATGGGTCATGGATGACTGGGGGGCGCACTATACAAGCAAAATATATTCCTCAACTCCTTGCATATTTCTCTAACTCATTTTTGTGTTTTCCTTGAAAGGATCGTCACGGCAAGGAACTGGAGGAGCAGCTACGGGCCGTATCCAGCATAGACGAACTAATGACACTTCTTTACCCTGAATCCTGGAAGATGTTCAAGTGTCAATTAAGGCAAGGAGGACAGTCCGGCTCTGATTCTAGAAGAGATGATAGTGTTAAATTTGCAGCTGCACATTACAATTACAATGCTGATATCTGGAAAAGTAAGTGTGACAGAGGACAGTTAAAGTGGTGTCAGTACCTAATAAATGTAGCACTGTTTGGGACACACAGGAGACTCATGAAAGTCAATCACAAATACAACTTTGCTGGTTAGGATGTAGAAGCGGCGGTCCCATCCACTGATCACTGTGAAATGATAGCTGTTATCTGCTTATCAATATTACTGCCATCCTATATCAATACAAAAAGCAGATAATAACCGTAATTGTAATATTGACTTTGATAAGGCAAATTGTGATGAGGAGCGCAGCAGCCAATCATTTTTTGAATGAACTTTCTTTAGCAACCGAAAACATGGATGCTCTAATTACTGCATTTCCACTTCAGCTTTGCTCTGTACATTGCTTTACTGAAAGAGACCTTTCTGATTACAATGTATGACGTTATGAAGACCTAATACAACATATATAATATAATATAAAAGAAGTCAAATTGTATCTATACTGCAAAACATAAAAAATTGCAGCTCAAGTGTCCTAGAAGTGTTGACATAAGCCCCCCATACATGCATAGATCCGCGGACGATTTTGCGGCCAATTGATTGCAGTGTGCATTTGTGAGGATCGAACAGGCGAAATTCGGCCACAGATCGAGCTGCCCACTTGGTCACTCCAAACAGCGAGTGGCCAAAGAACGGTCATTTCGTTTTTCTTTTGTCGTTAGCCAGTACTTTTGATGGAGACCCAAGTATTGTATGGGAATCGATGAACACCACCGGTGCACAGCGATTCCCTGTCAGATCGATGGACACTTGATCGTGGCATGATGGCATCATCAAGCGAGGTTGAACGCCTGACCAAATAGCCGCAGATCTATGTGTCTATGACTGGCTTTGATTGCCTTCTTTCAATATTTTTCCTTTTTTTTCTGGTTGTCTTGGCCATAACCCCGACCCACATTCCCCTATGAACATGATGATAACACTCATCTATTGTACTATGTTTTTAGAAGAGCAGCGCAGTCATTGTAGAACAGGTGCATTTGTTAAGCTGGGCATACACGTACCAATTCCTGCACGATCCCATCCTCGATCCGATTCCGTGCGCGCTCCCGCATCCCTTAAGGAACAAGGTGCAGGAATTGAAGGCTGCAACTGACGAGGATTGGGCTGAAATCAGCAGTAAATTTTAGCCCAATCCCATTAGTTCGGCTGGGGACGGCTGCCCCCAGCCAAACTAATGAGCTGCAGATGAAGAGTGCCATCCGATTCTCGGCACTAGCGGGCGGGCGTGATGACGTCATCACGCTGCCTGCTACTGCATAGAATCGCATAAGGAATAGACGGTACATCCTAACGTCTATTCCCGGCTTTAGAACTAAAGAACATGTCCCTCTTTTCTCTTATTCATGATCATCAGCAGAGAGGACAAGTATGCCCAAGTTCTAGCCAAATCTTTGAAGCTATATATTTAGCCCCACGTACACCTTTAGATCACCCCATACAATTTTTATTAGATCTACCAACAACTATGTAGTGCCGGGTCCTCCCTGATAGAATACATATTGATTGCAAGGTTTAGAAAGACCCTCATATTACATGGTTTTTGGTAGAAGAACAAAAAAACAGAAAATCCACTTTAATTTCCAAATGTTTAAGGACATTTTTAATTCAGGAGACCCATAAATCTGTATGTATCATAGGCTTTGGTCATCAATAATACTAGAAAAAAGTGTACTGAAGTTTACATAGCAGTGTACTGGGTTTACAAAACATTTCTATTCATCCCTCTGTGGCTGTTGAACTTAGATAGTGCTTTGTCTGCTTTGTATACTTTTTCATAGAACTAAGTTTCAAGAGATATATTTTATCAAATCATTTATTTACAACATACTACTCTGCAAATTCCTGTACTCCTGGCAACGGAGGGATTAGCAAGAGATCAAACTAGACACAAGCACTGCATGACGACCTTAATCCACCCAAACCTCCCTTAATTGGTGTGTGTGTGATTTATGCCTCTGTTGGATTTAATCACACAGAATTTACACTTGTCTTGCTGTGAACTTCAAGAAAGTTGTGTTTTGTGAATGAAGCTAATTAAAGTGATAATGGGTATTCTTAGCCGCATATTCTTTGTCTTCAATAGTAATATATCGCTTTAAACCAAATTCATAGAATTAGATGGGATTCAATATTTGTGAAGTTCTCTCCTGCCCTATATACTTAAGCTGGCCATACACCTTTAGATCTTTCTGTCAGATATTCTTTTAGTAAAGGGTCCTCTATTGAACATGGTAGACTTGATTGTTTAGAAAGTTCCTCATATTACATGGTTTTGGTAAAACAAAAGGAGATCTAAAGGAAATCTGACAGAGAAATCTAAAGGTGTATGGGGGGCTTTAGGCTGGCCATACACCTTTAGATCTCTCTGTCAGATATCCTTTAGATCTACCAACAACTATGTAGTATAGGGTCCTCTGCGATTGAACACAGGCAGACTTGATGGTTTAGAGAGTCCCTCATATTACATGGTTTTGGTAAAACGAAAGGAGATCTAAAAAATATCTGACAGAGAAATCTTAAGGCGTATAGGGACCCTTAAGCAGGGTACACACATGAAGATATGGGCCAGATCGATGGCCGCTTCGAGTGCTGTGCACGCTCACGGCCATCTATCTGGCCCATATCATATGCGGCAATCCCTGTTTTCGAGTTGGACCAATCAAAAACAGGGATGTCACTGGAAAACAGGGATATCGGACAAGACCGTCACCGCGGGTCTCCATGCAAAGCATCGGCTGAGCTGGAGAGATAGCAGAGCTGTCTCTCCAGCTCCTCCGATATCTGACAGCAGCATGATGACATCACGCTTTCTGCAGGAAACATTGGACAGGTCAAATATCGAGCCGTCTGTTCCCTGCTTTACTCTTCATAGCTAAAGTACCCCTGTCACAAAAATAAACCCCCCAAACATTAAAAGTGATTCCCCTGTATTTATTAAGGAACAAAACAATTGTCTGCGACTCTTGCATGGGACATCCTTTTCTCTCCATGCAGGTTTAATATGGAATAGCAAATAGGTCACAGCAGGTCACAGATATATCCCCTTCAGAATATGCTAGTTGATGGATGGTAAAATACAGGGAGGGCGCGTTGGCAGCTCCACCAATACCATCCCCCCCCCCCCCCGTCAACATGGGGCCCTAAACAAGAACTTGCATAAGGCCCCCAAAATTCTAGAAATGCCACTGATGACAATGATAATGACCTGATTATTGTATTTAATCAGTATATGTAAAGACAACGTAGCTGCTAGAACACTACTTTTTAATGAAAGAGTCTCTTCAGCGCTTTGACTATGGGGGGCCAGGCCCGCCCAGTCAGGTCAGCATGCCCGCTCTATTAGGGTTCCCTACCTATGCAACCACACGTCCGAGATGTAGGTGTGCCCCCTTGATTGGCCAACTGTGCCCGCTTCTGGCGCTCTGGCGCTGACCCTGCTCTTCTACTCACCTCTTGTCATATACAGTGCTGCTTGAAAGTATGTGAACCCCTCAGGTGGTTTGTAGATGTTTCTGTTGTTAACATTGATGTTTCTCATTCTATATCACCAGTGTTTATTCATGAATGTCAGATATATGTTCATCAATTGCACTGAACTGTTTAGTAGGTTTTGTTTAAGTAGCCCAAAAACTACAGAAACTGGACTTAGTGTATGTGCAAAAGTAAGTGAACCCCCAGCTGCATTGGTTAAGTCGAGCAGGTTAAAAGACGCAAGGTGAAACACATTGGGTGCTTAATCAATCACCTAAGCAGACCAATGAAATGAGAATCCTTGGAAAATTTTTTGGCCTGCACTAATTAAAAAGAGAGAGGAAACCAACTGAACACTGTGGCCCATACAAATCAACAATGCCAAGAGCAACGGAGATATCCCGAGGACATGAAGAAGAGGGTAATGACAGCCCATCAGTCTGGAAAGGCTATAAGACCATCTTCCAAAAGATTCCAGCTCCATACCACTGTACGAACAGATAATTACAAATGCAGGGCTTCAACATGACAGCAAACTTTGCTAGAAGTGGACGCCCCATCAAAAATATCACCAGAAGCACCAGAAAAATAAATATACAACCAGGTAAAAGGCCAACCCACACATCACCCTACGAGAGTTGCAGCCATCTGGCAGCATCTGCGACACAATGTGCATGCGTCTACAATCAGACGAAAAATGAAATTGACTACCATGACATTCATGCCCCCCCCACGCCCAGAGGGTGCTAGAAGGAAAGCCCTGCTCCTCCAAAAAAAGCACAAAAAAACACTGCCCGTTTCAACTTTGCCAAAGAGCACTTGGACACACAGAGTCCTTCTGGAAAGTCCATTCTCTGACAGACGAGTCTAAATAGAATATTTGGTCACAATCAAAAACCAACAGTTTGGAGAAAAAATCAACACGGCACTATGACAGAAAAGAACCTCCTCCCAACCGTGAAGTATGAGGTGGAAATGTGAAGTCTGGGGCTGCTTTTGCTGCTTGGGCCGGACGACTCCATAGTGTCCCGAACTCATGATTCTTCGGGTTATCAACAGATTCTCGACAAAGAATCTCCTGCCACCAGTCAGGGAGTTTGAAAGTGGGACGTAAGATGGATATGCAAACAAGACAATGACCCAAGAATTCCAGCAACGAGTACACAAGGAATGGTCAGAGAAAGAGGATTCGCACTCTGGATGGGCCCTGTCAAAGTCCGGATCTTAACCCAATTGAAAATGTTGTGGAGAGGCCTGAAAAAAGTTGGTACATGCCAGATGTCCCTCCACGTCTCTCAACTGCTGAGGTTCTGCAAGGAGAGTGGGCAAAAATCCCCATAAGAAGATGTGAGAGAACTGGTTAGTGGTACAGGAGAGCTGTTAGTTTGGCGTAATGGCTGCAAAGGGCAGGAGCCACAACTACTAACTACACAGGGTCACATACTATGCACATGTAAAATATTTCAGTTTTTGGGACATAAACCTCCTTTGTTTACTTAAATATGAAAATATATCTCTTTGTGTTGTGGGTCTACTATTGGAAGGTGTGCTTACAAATTGGATTTTAGTGTATGTCTAATAAGTTCTTTATTTTTGCACAAACAGTGACCATGTCTGGAGGGTTCACATACTTTCAGGCAGCACTGTATGAACTGAAGATGCTCAGCAAAAATGTTGTGTCCCATCTGCAGTTGGCCATAGGGGGCAGTCAAGGGAGAGTGACTGCAAAATGTTCCTTCCAGCTTAAACACTTCTCTATTCTAGCCCAAAAAGTTTGCTTTTGGCACATTTTGAGTATAATGTAAACTATAATGTCATGTAAGGAGTATGCTATGCAGGATTCGTTTATAAAATATTTCTGTATGCTCCTGGAATATAAATGACTATAATTAACAATGAAATCTATTTCTACCTGTCTAGGTATTGAAAATGAATGGCGAAAGACCCAATGCATGCCACGTGAAGTGTGTGTAGATGTGGGGAAGGAATTTGGGGCTCCAACAAACACGTTCTTCAAACCTCCATGCGTGTCATTGTACAGATGTGGAGGATGCTGCAATAGTGAAGGATTGCACTGTATGAACACCAGTTCCTCGTACATCAGCAAAACGGTGAGTTTTAATCACAGCCAGCTTTGGCCTTCTGCGGTGGAATCATGTGAGTAATCGCTGTAGCTATGCGGTACATTCAGGTACCATAGAATCTGAAAGGTTGTCATATGCTTCAAATGTATTTCTATTTGATTACGTAATTAGGAATACATCACTTTACTCACACAGCTTTGAAGTGAAGTATTAATACCTCAGTGGTTTTGGATGTAGAAATGTAATGTGTTTTGAGTAAACCTTAGCCGTGGCTTGGATTTGTGGATTCGCAGAGATCAAAGCAAATGAAGATATATTCTGTATGTTCACTTCTCTTACACTTCTCACTTCTCTTCTCACTAGAGGCTACATTTAGTACATGTCAAGTTATATTGTGTCATACTGAGCAGTCTCACTCAATCTATTATAATAATTGTGTTATAAGGTAATTGTGTTAAGCAGGACTTACCAGTTTTGGGAAAAAATGTGTTTCTGATTTTGTTTGAACATCATTTTTAAATAGATAGTCCAGGGCTAGATAGACAGGGCTGCACATAAGTGGTACGCAGCTACGCATGCTTAGCTGCAGTAGTGTTACTATGAGGTATGCTGGGTGGCCACAGCTATCAGGGCAGCTGAAGAATCATAGAGGTAAGGCCCCCATACACGTCTAGATTTTTCATCCAATCAACTTAATTCAATAAATTTTTTTGGTTGATTTATTGAAAATCTATGGCAGCCCACATGGTAAGATCAACCTAAAACAATTAAAATTGGGAAAAAAATTTATTGAAAAAGGATTGGACATGCTGGTAAATTTTCATTGGTTGTATTTAAATTCATTACACTTTTAATCGATCCCAAAAAAGTTGATCAAATATCTGTTACTACAGTTGGCAAACATACAATCAATCACCAATTTCCCTGATCCCAAAAAAAATTTATTTTTAAGTTGATTGAACAGAAAATCCAGATGTGTATGGCCAGTGAGGTAAGACATATGCAGCACTCAGTGCCCCTGCCTGCTCCCCCACCCCCATCTTACCCGATGTGTCCATAGCTGTCAACTTAAAAAAAAAAAGAAAAAAGGAAGGGGACATACAGCAAGTGACATCAATTACGGTATGCGGATCG
This sequence comes from Ptychadena robeensis, assembly GCA_036250615.1. Classification (NCBI taxonomy): domain Eukaryota; kingdom Metazoa; phylum Chordata; class Amphibia; order Anura; family Ptychadenidae; genus Ptychadena; species Ptychadena robeensis. The sequence continues at coordinate 182,676,995 of CM070032.1, forward strand.
TGGTTCTTCTGCGTTCCAAGTTCCGGAAGTGACGGCACTGACATAACTTCTGGTACCGGGCTTACCTCTCGGCTGTTTTAGGTTGAAAGTCAAAGTACTTTTCAGATTCCGTTTTTTTTAACTTCAGTCTGGGGCGGTCCTAGGGGGATCGGTGCCCTGGGCACCCCCTCTGAAGGCCGCCCCCCCCCCCAGTCCATAACAGCAGAGTCTCACCTCACGCCTCTCCCCAATGCGAGTGAGGTAAAAGTGACTCACCCCATGAGTCTCATCACCCCTCAGGGGGGGGGGGGCACAGATGGAGTTTCTCTTGAGGTCTATATCACCCCCTATACACATCCCTTCCTCCACCTGGCAAATATCTCCACTCCTGGGTAGAGAGAGGGGGTTTAGTCTCCTTTACTCCCTCCCCAGGCAAGCTGGCGGATAAGGGAGGAGAAATTTGGGCATCGGAAATAAATTTCTGATGCCCACATGCCGTCCCTCAACATGATGCCCACATACCGCCCATGACATGATGCCTAAAACTGCCACCGACTTCAGCTATAAATCAGATTGCAGTTGCTAATGAGGTTTTAATTCAGATTATTATGCTAAAGTTGAGTTTTGATTTGCTTGTATCTCCCCTTCCCTGGTTCATGCCCTTCTTGCAGGTAGATAGATCATGGCAAGTGAGAGAAGTCAGCAGGTTCTAGAGACATAGCTCTTTGTAAAACATGGCAATGCCTACATTTGCAGGTAGAATCTGTTTGGGGAGAAAGTGCTAGCAAAGAACTAAGGAAGTCTCTATCGTACTTCTGCTTCTTCTTTCCTATATACTTACAGTGCTTCTGTATTAAAGCTGAATATGTGCTCCTTTTCAAACATAAGATCCATGCACTGAAAGTGTCTCTGGCAATGGGAACAGTAAATGGTGACAAAATCAATTTGGTATGTTAATCCAGATCCAAGCTCTTGTAATCTGTGTATACAAAACCCTTTCTTATAGCCAGTTCCTCCTTAACATTCCAGTGTTTTGAAAACACTTGAATTGTATTTAGTGAAAAGCAAATGATGTGGTAGCATGCTTCCCTATACGTGGGCTTATAAAGTGGTGCTGTCTGTTCATTTGAGAAATGCAACCACTATTGCTTTCCATTCATTATATTTATTACATGTGTGCTTTCATTAGTGATGTCATTATGTAATTTATTGTCAATTATAACTAAACAGTGTAGACATTTGCCTCCCTAAATTCATAACAATCATTTGCAGCATTCAGAGAAATCTTGAGACTAATCACCCTTCCAATGTTTATTCCGTATTAATATTCAACATTATTTTCTGCTTTATTTTAAATGTTCATGTATGAACAGTTGTTGGGTTCAATAGTTACCAATTCCCCATCTCTTTTGAGACTTTTCTAATACCTTTCTTTCTGATATCTAGTGTTGAGCCACATATGGTATATTCGAGTTCACATAGATATTCGCAATGTTACATAATTGCCTTTGTGTGTAATGCGCATCACCATTCGCAATGCGCACAAACATGCACAATGTATGCCGGTAAACCAAGTTGAAGCAGAATATTCAACATTGCGAATATCCGGAACAACTTTCGCAAAATATTGCGAAATGTCGAATAGCTCATATTCGACAAATATATTCGAATTTCGAATATTCAAGCTACTGATATCTTTTTTTAATTTTGTCTAGACAGGTAAGAGAGCCAAGTAGAAAGCACTTAATCTTAAATGTAATCAGGGAGGATTCCAGGAATCTAGACTCCATATGCTACAATGCTTCTGTCCAAGTCATGAAGTGGTTCTTTTTCACTAAATATAAACCATTTAGTCATGGTAGGAGTGGTGCGGTGCTCCTTTGTTGTGTCAACTATGAGTCCAAGTGTGCCACTTAATATTGCTGCTTATTCTCTTGTTACATTTGCAAGGTTTATTGTAATTGTTTTTGAAATATAAGTGAATCCTGGTAGCCCCAGTTACAAAATGTTTACTTGTTTTTCTTTTTCTGTTTTAATACATTTTTATTTAGTAAGAAAAATTGACAAATTGATTACAAACATACAGAAACCCAAAAAAGAGAAGGGGAATCACTTACTGGGTATCATACATACAATTCACAAAAATTGGAACAATAAGATACAACTTATTGTGTATGAGAGCAAAACACAAAGAAATATTGAACATTCCATTCATGCAGTGGTGTGGGGAATAAGGGTTATAGGGGGCCACACTTTTAAAGTAATATGTTGATAAAACTGAGAAGCCTACATTTTATGAGAAGATACTTTAGACCTGTAAAGAAACATAGGACCCAGTGATGTCACCCTCACCTAAGATAGCATATCAAAGTTTTTTTCTTTTAGGCCCTTGGTAATCAGGGGTGGTGAGGATGCCATACAATGAGCTTTGCATTTATTGTAATGTTGCAGCAATTTCATTATTAAAGTAGTCACAGTGTTTACAAATGGAAACACACCAAACTCCCCCTTTAACATCTTACTCTACTCTCTAACTATTTTCCTGTCCAATTTCTCTTATGAACTCTTAGGTGGATACAAGTTAAACACTTATCACTGATGGGGTCCTTTTATCTTCAAAGCTTTTCATTTAGCTGCTTCCTCTTCCATATCATCTTTAATCTCTCCACTGATTTGTAGACATCTCCCCCACTCTTTACACAAGCAGTAGCTTCCCATGTCTCCTACTACAATAGACTGCTGTTTTTCTTCATCCACCTTAACCCCTGGATTCCATTCTACTGCCATCCTATTATGAAGTTGTGATCAAGATTCACAAAGTTGTTCACAGAATATACAAAATATAAGCAAGGTTTTGGCATGCAGTTGACATCCTTATGAGCTCGATTTTACCTACTGAAAATGGCTGTTTCCAACTGTAGCTCATAATTCCAGTTCAGAGGGCACAGAATACCATTTTCTAAGTGTCATTCAAAAATTTTTTATTTTAACATTATACAGTGTACATGATAGCAATAAAGAAACAATATTTATCTTACATTAACTTGCTACGTGAAGAGAAAAAAAAGGGAAGGGGCATGACACCTATTAGGACCTTTGTCTCTATTATTTACATATTATTTACATATATACAGAAAGTTTAGAGTTTAAGTCCCAGGTGCCCAACCTGCGGCCCAGGTGCCCAACATGTGCCCGTTTGGGTGTTGTTTGATCCTCCACTTGCGGCCTCCAAAACCTGTTAATGCATATGGCATAGGAACTCACTTGTTCACCGATTCTGGTCCGACAAGTCCTCGCCTGGGAACTTCTTAGAGTGGTAAGAGGAGGAGAGAGACTCACTTAGCCTCCAGCTGAGCAAGCTAATTGGCATACGTGAAAGCCAGTAATGGATCCAGACAGCACCTGAATGCCTATGCTTCCACTAAATAACTTTGATAATATCTATAAGGCACATAACCTTTGTTGATGTAAATGGGGCATTCCATATATCACCATGTGTAGTGGTCACACGCTGCTGACCAGGTTTTTGTAATCAACTTTTGTGGTCCTACATGTTATGTGCCGCCCTTTAGTGATGCAAAGGGCCGCACTTGTGGCCTTCCATATCACCTCAGTTGCCCACCACTGGTTTAAGTGATCCCCTTTATTGTCTGAAAAAGGGATCTGAGACATCCCGAAAGCTTGCTTCTCTAATGACTTCAGTTATCCAATAAAGGGGATCACTTAAACTCTAAACTTTCTGTATTTATCAATAGCGTACATGATATAACACTCTACTATTTACATATATATAACACATATTTTTGTGAAGATTTGAAAGTAACTTACAATTAGGAAATATGGGAGCATATCCTTCTTTAGGGAAGATACTGAACATGATATTATTGATAAGATTGCTATTAGAGTATCACTAGCTATAAACAACCCTTTCACCTCGGTATATACTGGGAATATTTTTTCCCAAAATTCGTGTATCATAGAGCAGCTCCACTTGACATTGCCATATTACCCACGCCAACACTTTACTTGATTGATATCAGAAACCTGTGCGATATCTACTGGACAATGATACCATTGAGATAGTATTTAGGACATGCTCTAAACTAAACCCCTTATACTGTATGGGCCCTGACACACAGGTGTTATGTGTATGTTATTCTCTACTCTGTGTTTTTTTTACTTTTGTATGCTACATTCAGTTTGTATTATATTTGTGTTTTAAACTGATTTCTGATTTAAATTTAAACTGATTTGAAAATTGCAACCATCCAACTCTCGACCATGTCGTTTTACTAGATGTAAAGTACAGCTGCTTAAAGTGAAAGTTGATGGGCAGTTTTACAGACAAATTAGACAGTTGAAGAACTGATCTTGCTCACCGTTGGCATATTTATAGGGTGAATATAGGGTTTCTATCCTCTCAGAAGAAAATCCTCCTGAATATCAGAAGGCAAAATGAAAAATTTGGTCAAATAATGGTCAACATCTGCTTATTAAAGTGATCATTGTGTAACTGTTTCTTTTGGCTCTTTCTCTACAATAGAGTCTGAATTTTGGTTGTATGTAAGCTTCCAGGAAGTATATATATATATATATATATATATATATATATATATATACATTGTAACTGAGTTTCTTACAATTACTAAATTAAGTTGAACCGCCCTAGCGGTCGGGACGGCACCATCTCGTCCAGCGCTGCTACTATAGCACTGGACAAGATGGTGCCATCCAGTCCACATCGGGGCTCCGGCAGCGCATACTTACAGTTTTGCGCTGTCCTGGTGTCTCCGATGTGACATGCTGGCTGGATCCTCCGGCTCATCCTCCACAAATTTGAAAGTACATTGCAGGAAATCGGTTTTCTATGTAGAAAACTGATTTCAATGTGCTTCTATGTACTAAATATCGCCAGAATAAAAAGTCTCTGGTGCCCCAGATGTGCCAATTTGCAGCAACACTCTCTTCCCTGGTGTGATTTTACCACATCCATCACACCAGGTTAGAGAGGGTTAACTGCAAATGGGCACATCTGGGGCACCAGAGACTTTATTTGGGCGAGATTTAAAACATAGCAGCATAGCTTTGTGCCCTGATTTTTGTGTTTTCTCATACATTTTATTACAAAAAAAAAAATTATTTTACATAATCGTTTATTTCAATTATTATTATATTCAGGATGTCTATTAGACCCTTGTACTGACATTTTTTGGGAAGTTACAGGCCTACAACATAAAGAAAAATTTACCATTGAAGTCTATGGTGCACTTTTGGTACAGAAATATGGACCTCAGCAGTGCGCTAGGGAGGTTAAATGTATGTATATGCTGTTTCCTTGCTGTTTTCCAACTGTGTTTTTGGCCCTCAACTTTGTCTGAAAATTCTTCCCACCAACTCTTGTCAGAGTTTTTTTTGACGCAGTAAGATTTTTTCAGCTGACCTCTATTTGGTAACTTCAGTTTGTTAGAGCATGACTTCTCCTCGACCAGTTTTATGTTTGCTGTACAGGTGATTTTGTTTTGTCTAAAACTCCATCTGTAACTTTCTTGGACGTATTTAATTTTCCCAAATACAAAAAATGGTGTTTTATGAATTGCGATATTGCCTACTTAATTTTCTGCCTATAGAACACTCCTCCTAAAACTCATAAAAAAACACATATAGAACATTTCCTTGAAACATTTTGCAAGCACAGAAAAATTACTTTTGATTTGTTAGAACAATAGTATTCAGCTAGCTTTTGACAAGAGCGGCTAGCAACTTGGACTCTTCTACCATACCAGTTATGACCCACCGATGTTCTAGACCCAACAAAAAAAAAAGAGATATTAAACACTGAACATAAAAAAGTTTTAAAGGCACCAACTGAAATTAATACAGTGATATGATTATGCATCTGACCAATACAAATAAATAATAAAGTCATAAAACTGTAGGAAATGCACACAAGATATCAAATGAGGCCCTGGGGAAGGATGTGCTAAAAGGAGTGGATATATACATTAGACCATACTTCTGTTTCTGGGGCGGGGGCTCATCTTATATGTATTAGTAGGTGTCTTAGTAGTGTGTAGTAGTAGGTGTCTTTTCACCCATTTCCTTTTGTTTGGTGTTAAGTATCTTTTTCAAGGGTGTGGCACAGGTTTGGACAGGGAGTAACACCTAGGGTATACACCACCCATTTAATTTTTGTACCAAAGAGACACAACAGACATTAACAGGGAAGGCAAATGTGTTCTGAATTCAGTATTGGTTGGAATGGCTCACAAAGGGTAAGCAATCAGTTTAATAACTGTCAAACAATATAACAGCTTTTCTCTGTCAGTGTGTCAGTTGTCAGTTAGAGCCTGGTTGGGGTTAAGTTTTAAAACAATTGTTTTCCAGACTATAAAACTATTTTCAGACAAATAAATTCCGAACTGTCTTTTTCAACATACTGAAACAATCACTGACAATGTACTTAAATAATGTATTTTACCAGTGTTCATGTCACCACATATGTAGCGTTGCATTTTTCTATTATGAAGTGACAATGCAAACAGAATAACACATCTGGGCTCATTCACCTCTATCTAGTGTGATATTGTGGTATAATATATTCATGTGTTAGGAATCTTGGGTTTTCACTTGTCAAAGCCAATTAGAATGCAGTGCATGAATCCAATTTCATTTTATTTTTAAACATGTGATTTTCACCATGTGTTTGACTTGGGATGCAGTTAAAAGGGAAGATATGCATAGCTACAAATATGTAGGAATATGTTGAAGTTTATGCTTTGGTTTCAAAATTTTATGTAAAAAAAAAAGTCAGTCATGCTTGTCTGAAACAAGTTAAAACCAGGCCAGAAACATTTTACAGTTTAAAAGCAAAATTAAAACTATAACTCATAGAATGGGCAATTTCATGAAAAGAGCTTAAGATGAGGAATTGCAAAGAGGAACAACCATGAAGGTTATGGTGAGAAGGGATAAAAGGAATCAAAAAGCCCTCAACTCGAGCAGTGCATAGCTCTGCCCACTGTCCTAAAACAATGGTTTCTACCTAAACTTTTGGGATTTGTGATAGATTGGGCCATGTGAATACCTTCTGTTTTAAAAAGGCTTGATTGTGCTAATGAGAAATTGCAAAAAGACTTTGATCCGCCCTTCGCCGGCAAGAAGAAGCCTATAATACTTCCTACGGCCAGACCGTTCCGCGCCTGGTCCAGCCGGAGGAAGAATTATTTTCCAGGTAGAAACACCCTATCTCTAGTGCTTTCCCAAGGACAGGCAGGAAGTGACGTCCAGACAACATCAGTTCCGGTTTAGGAACAAGGAACTGTGAATTCCATATACCGGAAATGACGTCAGAGACGTCACTTCCAGTATACCTACGAATCAAATCCCCGGCCAGTAGGCGGGGAATTTGAATTATCCCACGAACAGGAGGACGTCTAACTTTTGTTAAGGTCCGCCTGTTCGAGGGGCGGACACAGCAGATGTTGGGCTATCACTAGTGATAAGATAAAGATTTTGGACAGCCATAGAGCTTTATGTTAGTATCAGGCGTGAATGTCTTCCAACCTAACATGAGCATTTACCCTTAAATCACCCACAACACATTATAGTGGTTAGATTGTTTGGACAAAGATTCTTAAGTCACTAGACCAATATAGATCTGGATCTGGGTAATTTGATCTGACATTTTCACTGAAGATACAGGTTTAGAGAAAGGTTGGTAAAATACCTTGAAATGAGTGTAAATATATAGACAACATTCTTACTTAATGAATGCATTAATAGGTTGGATAATGTCAATTAATCCTTTTTGTATTATACTTCTCTATTTTGAGTGCTTTTTCCTTGAATTCCTTTAAAAAATGTGTTGAGAATAAAACTAAATACAGGTACACTGTGTTTTAAAAAGCCACAAATAAAATAATGCATGCAAAATAATAGTAGATGAAGTCATTGAGCTATATGGTATGTTCTGTAAAAAAAAAAAAAAAAAAGATTGATTCTTAAGATGGTATCATTATAACTGAGCTAAACAAGAGATCCTTTTAGGAAAACAGTGCTTGTTTTGCATTCCAAGCAGGTCAATTGTCTAATAATAGTAGTGGCCGCAGAATGAAACATTGTAATTAACTTTTATACATGGTAGGTGCTGTAGAGTAGTGGAGTATCTTGTAAACGTGTCCTAGCTTCACTGCTTGATGTTTAAACTATAACTAAGTGCAGATCAGGCTGAATTTAGAAATCTTACAAGATAGGTTGCCAAATGAATACCAGACAATGAAACTTCAGACTTGCAGATCCTCTGGTATACAAATAACGAGTTATGGAAACCCTAACTTTGTAGTATGCTGGATTTTGCCGGATTTTTTATAGAATGCTTTACTTTTGTAAAAACAAAATGCACAAAAGTGAGAAGGTATGTAAAACTGGCAGTAAAATGGCATAAAAGATATAAATAACAGGTGTTACACATGCAAAGAAGTGTCAGAAAGCTATAAAGTGATAATATAAAAATAACAGTGATGTATGCCACCTACATGAAAGTTCTTACTGTTCAACATAAATAAGGGTGAAGAATAAGATGGTCAAGGTGTGTAATAACAATTACGTTTTCATATAGGACTTATATATTTGCTTCACAGAGTTTTGAGCATTAGGTTTTCTTAGCGCTTACATTTACTGGTCAGAAAGCCAGCTCAACGCCATTGAAACAGCCAGGGCTACATGGGCTACATCGACATCCCTATCAAGGAATGCGCTTAATGCAGAGGGTGTTGACGGAACCCATAACATTGTGGAAACATAACCTAAAACAGCATCCACAACTTTACTACTTCCCCCTGGGGGCACACTATACCTAGAGCAGAATGTCCTGCTCCTCACAACACTGCAAGACTTTGCCGTTGTAGCATGTGCAGAATGACCGAGACCTGACAGGGGGGAGCTGATCCTGTTAATGGCACTGCCCGCACCTCTGCGAGATAACAGCTGTCCAATGGAGCAGATAAGACAGGCTTCCTGCCTTCTTTACCAATCCATGCCAGAATGCATGGATTGTGCAGATAGTAGTACGCTGCATAGCCAAGGCCATCACTATGTCTAATTTTCAGGGTATTCCTTACATTGCGCACGTTTTTTAAAATCCTGCTACGGCTTATTTTATGGGTATGTTTTGTTTTCGGTGAAACAGGGTATTACCACAATTTTGTTTTCTTGAAGCTATGTAAAGCACCTTGCTACAGTAATATCTGCATAGACACTTGGATCTGGATCTTGTTAAGACTGCACTACATAACAACTAAAAATCATTGAAAAACATTTGCTTAACTCATGAACATAAAAGATTAATATAGTAATCTCTAGTAATTTAGATTACAAAATCCTCTCAAATCTGGTACTGCAAATATAAATACACCACCCATCAAAGATGGATGCATCTACTCAGGGCAGCCGCCAGAAGTCATGCGGCCCGGTACAACTAAAAAGTCCTAGACTTGTTGAGCGGGGGGGGGGGGGGGGGGGGGGGGATGGTTGCTAGCAAAGAAATATCACAAATCCATCAACTCCCCCCCCCGACGTGCTGCCTGATCGGTGCAGCAACCTATCAACACAGACTGCCGGCTGCAGAGCGTAAACAGTGGCAGTCCGGGCTGTCACTGTCAGTGAGCAGAGGGTGCTGTGCCGATCCGGGGCCGCCCTAGCTGTCCGGGCCTGGGACGGGAGTCCCTCCCTGACGGCGGCCTTGCATTTACTATTTGGTAGGACCTTCATGATTTTTAGGAAGGGCACCAAGTCTTCTTGGAATAGAATTAACAAGTTTGCGACATATTGCAAAATCTATTTTATTTCAATCTTTAAGAATAACCTCTTAAATAGCCTGGAAGCTGGGTGGAGTGATGCTTCCAGGCTCTTAATGGATTGCTCCATAGGTATTCAAATGGATTCTGATATGGAGACATGCTTGGCCATTCAATAACATTGAAAATTTTACGTTTTCTAAAGTACCCCATACATGCTCAGAACTGTCAACCTTCCCGTTTTGGCAGGGAAAGTCAAGTTTTTTATGTGGTAATACCCTCTCCCTGCTAGATCAGCCAAAAAGTAAGCCACATGGAACGCAGAAGAACCAAGAGGACCCCAGAAGATTGGCAGGCACCCCTTTTGTGCCGGGCATTACTTTGGATCAGCCAGGGAAAACTGACATTTCTGTTCTCTGGTCCATTGCTATTTTTGCCCGGATCGGTCGTTATATGTGGACACCTGTGATCCCCAGGCGATTTTGTTTTTGAACATGCATGCCAGTCCATTGGCCACAAAATCATCCACGGATCACAGTGTGTATGGAGGGCTTCAGATGTGTGTTTTGGATCATTGTCATACTAAAAAACTTCATGATAACAAAGGGCTCAGAGTGATGGTTCTCAACACCAGCAGCACTCATCACCATGGAGTTAAGAAGCAATCAGTTCCAAAAACATTTAACTTGTTCTCATCACTCCAAAGTTTAGAGTCCCAGTATTGTCTATCTTTTTCAGCATTAGGCTTCCTTCATAGATGACATCCGTTTATGCCATCCATCTGCAGTGTAAGCCGTATTGTGTCATGACAAACAGGCTCACCGTGTTAGCTTTCTAATTCTTCTAACATCCAGGACTTGAGTAGAGATTTTCTTCAACTTCTGTTTAGAAGACACTGGTTGAAGTTGAGGTTTTACTTCCATGGTTGGAGTTTATCTTTTGTAAATGTTTTAGTCACTTCTGCAACAGAGTTTGGACTGATAAGTAGTGCTGTGCCGATCTTCTTTTTGCTTTCACTTTTCATCTTTTCTGTTTTGTGTGGGAAAGTCATGCTTTTTATGTTGCTTTGATGGCCAAAACCTCCGATTTCAATTAATCCCAGATTTTCCCAGGGATTTTGAAATCGGGGGTTACTTGGGAGGTAGGGGGCGTTACTCTCCCTCCTAAGTTCTCACCCCGCTTATGTAGATGATGTGCAGGGTGGGACATTAGTAACGTGAGTAACACCCCCTCCCTCCTAAGTTTGGTAGCTACGAAACAGGAGGGCTGGGACTTAAATCTCCCGATATGTGAAGCCGGGAGCCGGGACAAATTGTCGGAAGTGACCTTACATGCGTCACTTGCTGTAATTTTCCCTTATTCGGGGATAGCAAGGTTGACAGGTTTGCTTTTCATGTGTAAAGAAAGTATCCTCTTTCTTAGAGACATTTCTCTTGGCATGGAATAGGAAGGGGAAGAAATAGCCTATTGCCTTCTTATAGTCAAAATGCCTGTTCATGCCTGTGAATGATTTGGCTCACTTATGGTTGATTAATTGTTATTTAATATTTTGAATAAATAAAATATAAAAATAACTCAATGTAAAAAGATCCTGTCTGTTTCTATAATGTTGCCAGTATTTTGTCCTTTTCCTTTATATGGTGTGAAAAAACCCTGCTGTATGTGGTTTTAATCTCTTTCTCTTACAAGCCGTGTCAAATGTAAGGCTTGTATCAGGCTTTCCACATTGGACACAGATGCTTTGCAGAAATGTCCGCATGCCAACAACCGAGGAGCTCTGAACTGCATGACTTACATCATCTCTCATATGAAGTAGAATGTGCTAAACCATTTCTAAAGAGAGCAAATGTTAGCAAAGACAAAGTAAACGTTCTCTTGTTCGATATTTCTACAGGTCATGTTCCTGCGGGTTATGTTCAAGATAATTGTAGTTCTCACCTTTGATCACCTACTGTACTCTATCTATCGAACCCTCACTCTCCCTCCCTCCCCTTCTCTTCAAAAAAAAAAAGTGTGTATATATATATATATATATATATATATACATATATTGTATTTTAAGCACAATAAGACACACTTCCTGTCTCCATGTGTGGTCTCGCCTTCACTCTCCTCACTGGTGGCTCTTTCATCTGCACTGTATGTGAGTTGGGCTTAACCTGCCTAGCTCACATACAGAATCTCTGCCGTTGGGGTGGAAGTTGGGGAAGTTTTAAGAGACAGCTTCCCCACCTCCTTTACTCCCGCTTTTCTTGTCAGAGCTTGTCGTGAGCTGGATATGAAAAAGCTGAAGTATATTTCTGACTTTCTGCTGTACATGTATAAACATAGGTCCCAAAATCCTGACTAACTAACTAAGACTGGTCCAAAGACTTTAGCAGAGGCATAAATACCATGTTTCCCTGAAACTAAGACCTAACCCTGTGCTTCTGATATAAGCCCTCACCTGAAAAAAGGCCTACCCAAAGAAAAAGCCGGTCTATGTTAACCGTATTTTAATCTCAGCTGCTGCACCTGTGGGTCTCTGCATTTGGGGACACATAGTGTGCATAGCCGGGTGAATGCCTCCCCCAGCAAAATAATTAAAAAAAATCCTGAAGCTGTAGCTGAGCTCATAGAATCTGGGAAAAAACCTTAGGCGGCAGTGACATCTTGTGACCATTTTATGTAATAAATCAAACGAATTTAACATGAGTAAACACTCTACCAACTTAGCACAGGAACTTACTTACTTAATATTACTTAGTGAAAATAAGACTTACTTGAAATTATGACCAAGTGCATTTTTGCACCTAAAATTTATATAAGATAGTGCCTTATATTCGGGTAAATATGGTAAATTCCACTTTAATTGTAACAACACACCCATTTATTAATTGTGGCAAAGATAATTATATAGATAATTATACCGTTTCTGTGTACTCCTGATCAACAACCCTACAGCTGGTTTGGCACATAGGAAGTTTGAAGCTGAAAATCTTTAGACCTAAAAACACCACCTTTCCTCTTATCAGTGTTTTTTTACCCAGATTTTTGCTTCAAATAGGAACTGATGATGCACACCATCCAAGATTTTTCCCTTGAATGAATACGGGCAGGGGGACTTTAAGGGCCCTAATTCAAATTCATTTAGTGCATAAAAACAATAGTTTTAATAAAGTCCACCAATGTTCATATTGCTCAATGTACATGCATATTTTCAACAATGTACTAGACAAAGATTGAAATCCAAAGGCGTAGATATAACCCCAACGTGCATTTCGTTGGAAACCTTCCTCTGGGTACAATATTAAAATTCTAGGCCCAATATGAATCAGACTGGTAAGGGAGTATTGTTATAGTGTCCCACTGGTAGCTTCCACTGCGGGGAAACCCATGGGGAAGGGGGGCAAGAAACCAGGCTTAGAACCATGTGGACATTGAGGTCATCTGCCGATCTAAACTGTATCAAATTATTCCATAATAGATCCTTTGTGTCAAGATTTTAGTCATAGATGGTGTGTCAGGTATCAAAAGCTGCATTGGGTATTGCGTCCTCCAGTGCACTGCTGGTGATGGGAAGGATACCCTGCAGCTTTTACGATGCCCTGCAGCTTTTGATAAATTTTACCACCAATCAATGGCCTCCAGCTATGAAAGCATCCCCCTGTAAGACAAATGTTACCAAGTCATGTGTCTCCATTGAAGGTTAGGCTAGGGCTACACTATCCATTAAATCCCTGTGTTGAACGGAGTACATGAGCCACCCATTGACGGCAATGGAGCTTTGACAGGCCTGTCTCCACAGCCCATCAGTGGATGCCAGGGCATAGTGGAGCCCTAGCCTATGTGTGGCAGGAACAATTTATAATTAGTTGTTGTGCCCTACATTGCAAGCTACCTTATCAACAATCTTTAATTAGTGACATAATTTAAACTTTTCTGTTTTTCTACATAGTAATAGTCTATTTTATATTGATAACTGTGTGGCATCTATAAATTTTAAATCAAAATGTTTCTTTTTTTTTTGTCTAGTTATTCGAAATCACAGTCCCACTGTCTCAAGGACCAGTAAAACCAGTAACAATCAGTTTTGCAAACCATACGTCCTGTCGGTGCATGTCTAAGTTGGATGTTTACAGACAAGTCCATTCAATTATTAGACGATCATTGCCAGCAACACAAATACAGTAAGTATCAAGAAGTTATTTCATTTCATTATGTATATGCTATAAAGAATATAGATATTATGTTCCAAAATTGTATTACACAAAACAACAATGAGTAAAAAAGACCACAACTTATTGTCTAAGTTCCAGTCTGTAAACACACTTAGTATATGGTTCCTATGATAAATTCAAAGCTATACTAATAAATATTAGTATATCGTATATGCCGGCGTATAAGATGACTTTTCAGTACCTTGAAATCCTCCCCAAAGTCGGGGGTCGTCTTATACCCGGGTGCACAAGGCAGGGGGGCAGGGGGGGGCATCTAGGGAGCCGGTAAACTACGTATATTGGCTGTCTGTGCTGCGACGCTGCTAGCTGAGATACATTGTAGACGAGGATACATTGTAACAACGACAGAGCAGAGCAGTGTTACCATGGCTACAGGATGCTAGAGAGAAACACATAAAACCGTGTCTAACTTTGAACTTCATAGCAGGAAAACCATTTATAGTATAAGTAAGATGAAACTTTCAGGGTCAGTAATGCTCACCTACACTACTTACACCCCGAGTTTCACCACTCTAGCTATAATACTAAGTTACATTTCAGTAAATTCCAGCCACCAGACAATGCTTTTTCATGGCCAGTGATATACTCCTATATGCAACATTTTAACTTGCCTACATTGCACATATATCTTTAAATCCCTGCATGGTAGTAAATTTTGTGGTTTATACTTAACCCTAAGACTATATCCATGCAAATTTCAGGTCCCTGAGCATAATCCTTCCTACTAATAGCCCCCTAAAAATATGCTTCCCTATTAGCATAAAGCACTACTCTGCTGCATACATGCTTTCACTTATCTATCTTACTAATAAAAAACAGATCGGACTTCTAAGGGTGTTGGGAGATCTGTGGGTTGAAGTCAGAGTAGACATACATTTTTTTATGTGGTGTGCGTTGAGAGGGGGTAGGGGTAGTTTATATGGGGAGTAATAAACAAACTCTATATTTTTATGGAAAAGTTGGGGGGTCGTCTTATACTCCCAGTCGTCTTATACGCCGGCATATACGGTAATATTTATAATAATATAGTATACTATACATTTTTGGGTGAATGTCAGTAGTGTGGTAACAAAAATAAAAAATGTCCCAATGGTGCTGTATTTTTGCTGACCAGGACTCACAGTATTACACATGGAGCTCTGTCCTGTGCAGCCAGGTCAAGGTATCACTGAATCTGGAAGAGAAGAAAAATGTCTGGATATACAAAGTATATGAAGTATATATAAAGGGAATTAATCCTACTAATGTGGCTTCTGCATAAGGATTTAAACAAACCTATAGCTTTATAAACACTGAGCTTTGTTAATATATTGAGATACATAAACCATGTGTATCCATACACTGTACGATCCCCGCCCGATTTCACAGCCTATCAACTGCCATGCGCGTACCCGCCGATCGATCAGCAGTCGCTCAGCCGCAAATCGGATGCACCCACCTCGACAGATCAACCAGGATTGTACTGCAAGTCGGATCGTATGGTGACCATCCAAGTAGTGTCTGGCACAAAATGTGCCCGCCAAACCTCTAAACGACCGGCTGCAGTGTAATTACATCATCATGCTACATTTGGTCGCTAGAGAATCGGGCAGGGATCGTACCGTGTATGGCTACTTTTGGGCTCATCTTTTTCTTGCATGGCCAAATGTCAGAATGGGCAAAAGTGAACATCTTTCAAAATTCTGTTCTGGTTCTGGTCTTATGGGCTCAGAGCTTTTAAACTTCAGGTGCTCAATTCATTGAATTGTTAACCTGGCTATTTTCCTTTAACTTGTTGTGCATGCAATTTTTTATTTTTTTTTTCATTTTCCAGTAGCAATCAAAAATAAGAAAAACAAATTATGATATCTTAATATCTCCCATTACAAGCAATGATCAATATCAGAGCTTAAATATAATACAATTCACATTTACTTTTCATCAGTTCTATAGCAATACAAGTAATGGTTATCTACGCGGCAAGAAAGATTGACCGCCATTTAAGTGTAGCTCCGAATACATGGATGTTTTATTGTTGAAAGTCCAGAAACTACATATTGCTCTTATTTATCATTTTACTAGTGTTTTCCAAAGCCCAATGGAAACATACATGGCAGTATCACAATCCAAAACACTTTTTAAAACATACATATATAATACATTTTCTATCTTAACAACCATCATGTTTAAAGGCTAATGGGTTGTCTGTTTCACATTGCTAAAACACTAGCAATCTATCTGTCATGTACTCACAGTGTTCCACATTCCATTGTCCTGACTTGGTTTTATTTATGTTTGGTGTAACACAGATGGTTCTTTCGGAACATTTTCATTGGCTGCCTTGAAATCCTGACAATGTGCTTTAGTTTATGTTTCAGGGCAGCCCCAGTTTCATGTGTTGAAATCTCAGTAGGGTAGTTCAAATGTTCAGTGGCAAGCTCTTGCTTGTTTGCTAGGTAGAAGTCCTGGAAAAACCTGCAGCATGAAATCTGTGCTTCGTGTTAATGGTTTCGTATAGATTATATAGCTATAACTTGTAAAATAATTATTCCACAAAAGCTATACATTATGGGAAGGCTTTGTACAATAACATATCAGGCTTCATGTTAAGCTCCTCTGTGTCACAAGGTACATATTAGAAGCAGAATTACTATCTTGGGATCTGCTGCAGCCAATCAAAATCTTTTGTCAGAAACATCTGTGCTGAGTTTAAGATAAATGATACTCATTCAGAGCAATGAGATGTGGGATATTGATTGGGCGGTAAAGTCTCACACAGCTCCATGAACACATAATAAATGGGGCCCTTGAGATTTTCTGAAATATCTATATGTATGCGAGTAAAATTGTTTTAGAGTGTTAAGTGATTTGTAATGATTTCCCAAAAACGTTAGATAAATATGTAGGCATTTAAGGTACTATACATGTTGTCGTATACTAAATCCAAAACAGTTGAATGTTGCTTAAAAACATTTTTGGGTAGAAATTAAATATAGCCTTACCTTTCCTAGGTCTGTTTATCTAACCTAGATCCCCCTAGCCCTCCTACATATTTTCTTGTAGCTTATGAAGCTTTATATACTGTACTGACCTAAATCCACTGTCCAGGCCCCTTACTAGTGCCATTTACAGTAAGGGGAACCGTGCTGGTCCTGGTTTTCCAATTATGATGAGGTCATTTCTCTTGATTGCTCAGCAGACAGGACCTGTGTGTGAGAATAAGTGTATGGTAAACTTTTCATCTTTGTCTTGGGCATGGCAGTGGCATAACAGTTAACAGTAAAGGTCTTCTAAAAAATTTTTTCCAGTGTATCTATATCCAAATTTTATAGACAAGTGAGAGGTTAAAAACATAGCTAGGTTTATGTAGTTGCTATAGGCAAACCTGGGCTGGGTGAACATTTAGAGAAAGAAGAGGTTTTACAAAAAGACAATAGTCTAAAGGTGCCCATACATAGATATGTGCTAGATTGATGGCTGCTTTGAGCACAGTGGCCATCTATCTAGTGGGTATCTAATGAGGCCACCCCTGTCTTCAAGCAGGACCAATCAATCCCACTCGAGAACAGGGTTATCAGACATCACCGTATATCACGGTTGATGTCCATTGCTTTGGATAGTGACCGTGGGTCCCCACACAAAGCATCGGCTGAGCTGGATGACGCAACAGTGCTACACCTCCTGCTTCCACAATATCGGGCTCAGCAAGATGATGTCATCGCACTGAGCTCGAAGGCTGATCTATCTGACGGGCATCAACCTGTGTATGGCAACCTTAAAAGAGTGCTTTCTTTCATTTAGACCTGGGGTGCTTAAACTTTTTGTTTTAAGAACCCAGGAAAAAGTTGGTATTATCCTGGTACCCAAGCAAAACAATGGGCTTAAAAAAAAAAAACCCAAACATGTTTGGGATCTACTATAGCAGCGGTTCTGAACCTGTGGGTTGGGACCCCCTTGGGGTTCGAAGATAGTGATGAGCGGCATAGGCAATATTCGAATTCGCTATATTCTATTCTATATTCGGAAATTCGAATATTCACAATATGACCATATATTGCGAAAATAATATTCGCATCGTGAATATCTTCAAAATTAATGGTCCCATGCTATGTTTATTTTCGCGATGCGAATATGCTTTTCGCAATACATGGCTATACCACGAATATTCAAAATCGCGAATATCCGCCAACATATTCAAAATATATTGGCGAATTCTCGAATTGCCGACATTTGCTAAAAATATTCGACATTCGAATATTCAAACTCAACACTAGTCGAAGAACCATTTTACAGGGGTTGCAGTGTTCACTATGACACTCCAAACCAGCACTACTGCTACTAAGCAATTTACATTTAGTACTACAATGTAACCTAGTTACCTTGTAGTACTAAATGTAAATTGCTTAAACATAAACTACAAATCTCCTCATACTCTGAACATCGAAATATATACATATTCTTAACACACAGTAAACAAGAACAGTAAACATGCTTCCCCTGACCTCTCTAGCTGGTAGTAATGAAAGAGTTATTTTATTCTTCTTGATGTATGTGTATTGAAGGGTTACAAGGCTGCCAAGAATATAAGAAAAACATTTCTGTACCTCTGTTGTAAATATGAAATTTTCCAAGAGTTCATCCACATATGTTCTGATATTTCTGACAAGATATTTGATCAAAGTCCTCCTTGTCATTGAGGGTGGGTTGATCCATTTGTCTCTTTTCCTTTGGGTAGCACTGGAGACCCTTTAGGGCCCGGGGCTCTTGGTATTTCCCTTTTGCCTAAAGCTAGCCATACACGTGTCGGATTCCATGGCCAATTGATCACTCACCCGATCGATTTGGCGTGCACGCGCCCGGAATCGATCGTGCCGGAATCCGGTGGGAATCCGACACGTGTATGGGGGCCTTTACACTTGGTAGCAGTGATTATCATTTTCCCCTGCGTCTGACCCATTATTCATATTACACATAACACAATTTTTAATTGGCTCTTTTTTTTTATTCAAAATGTAAGTACAGGCACAGCTAGCATTTTAAAATGAAGTATGAAATGGAATGTATGGAAGCCGTCATAACTAAAGTGAACCTGTCATTAGTCAGCAGTTATGCCCTCCTGTGGCTACTGAGTTGTATGTAAATGTTGAAATACCCACGTGGCTAAAATGCTGTTCTGTATTACATGTACAAAGTCGTGAAATTTTCGAATTGTTTTCATTGCTTGGGGCTGCTTTCCTAGACCTTCACTCTGTATAGTGACAGTAAAATAGCAATGTTATTTTTGGAAGTCAAAAACAGATGTAGCAGAGAACGAAAGTTAATGTCTGCAAATCCGTATTCTTACAAAATGAATCCTGCAAGAGTTCATGTACGTTGTAAATGACTTTTAGTCTATCAGTTTCTATTACGTGATGGATGACTAGACTGGATTTTTAACATTTCAAAACCTGGTAGTAAAGTGTGGCTTCTTTGCAATTATATCTAAATGATTAAATGGACCCTCTAAGGGTATGTGGAAAACTTGACTTACATTTTTTTCTTTTGTAACAAATGTGAAGTTCTGTTGAATGAAGTTATGGAAACATGGGATTTTAGTTGAGCTGAATTAAAGGGAAACTCTTCCTTTGCACATAAAATAGTAAAAGCATTTTCAGGTTGATTGCATACACTGAAAGGAGTTTATCATCTTTAGTTTATCATCATCATCAACTCAGACTGTGCTGGTCATTGTGTATTGACAATACAGTATTTTATTTAATCACATGATCAGGCCCACTTCTGTACCAGGAAAAACTGTGCATACCCAGTTACCTTGTAGTACTAAATATCAATTGCTTAAACAAACAATACAACAAATCTCCCCGTACTATGGACATCAAAATATATACATATTCTTAACACACAGTAAACAAGAACAGTAAACATGCTTCCCCTGACCTCTCTAGCTGGTTGTAATGAGATTCTCAAAAAGTTATTTTATTCTTCTTGATGTATGTGTATTGAAGGGTTACAAGGCTGCCAAGGGTATAAGAAAAACATTTCTGTACCTCTGTTGTAAACATGAAATTCTCTAGGGGGAGCTCATCCACATATGTTCTGACATTTCTGACAAGATTTTTGACTCTCCTTGTCATTGAGGGTGGGTTGATCCATCTGTCTCTTTTCCTTTGGGCAGCTCTGGAGACCCTTTAGGGCCCGGGGCACTTGGCCCCCCTGCCTTACACTTGCTAGCAGCGATTATCATTTTTCCCTGCGTCTGTGGAAAAGGTATTATCCTATCCTCAACATCTTACCTATTACCTAATGGTTACCTAACGTATTATCCTATCTATTACCTAACTTAAGCTAGCCATACACGTGTCGGATTCCATGTCCGCTCGATCACCCATCCGATCGATTCCGGCGATCTCAGCGGGACTCGGAGCTCCGATCGAGCGGCCAATTAAGTGATCCGATCGCTGCATACCACCTTGTCCAGCTGATTCCGGGACGGATCCGTGTCCGATTGTCCACCTCACAAATGGCAACTCCCCCTGATTTGTGCAGAATCAATCTGATGGAACCAACATGTTGGTTCTCTGTCGGATCCGATTCTGAGCCCCGGAACGGACGGACCTGATCGATCGGACAAGGTGGGCTGCACGCGATTCCGGCACGATCGTTTGGCGTGCACGCGCCCGGAATCGATCGGCCTGGAATCAGACAGGAATCTGACCCGTGTATGGGGGCCTTTACTGATTGAACTACAGTTTACAATTTTTAAAACTTGCACCGTGTACCTTCCATGATAAAGGCCTGTGGGTGAAACGGGTTGGAATTCTTAACCCTTTCATGAAATTTCAATACA
Source organism: Ptychadena robeensis (assembly GCA_036250615.1). Classification (NCBI taxonomy): domain Eukaryota; kingdom Metazoa; phylum Chordata; class Amphibia; order Anura; family Ptychadenidae; genus Ptychadena; species Ptychadena robeensis. The sequence goes on from CM070032.1 coordinate 182,697,814, forward strand.
TATGTGCATGTTAATTGTTTTATGTTGTATGTATTGTCTTTTTTGATTTGATGCCCTCTTTCAATATTTGCTGATTAGATTTTTATGATACAACTGTTGATTAAATGGCCCTATGTCCATTTTAACAAGTAAGTGCGATAAAAGCAGATTTGAGTGTTACCTTCCAATATTTAATGTCTCGTTTTAGGTTATGGCACTTGCATTTGCATTAGGGGGAGGTAGTGTAAACTTAATGAAAGAAAACACAGATGGTTCTTTTTGGCAGTTTAGATTCCAGCTTTTGACCAATGATAATTATACTTCCATGAGTTCTTCTTAAAAGTTCTAGTTCTGCTTTTCAGAAAGATTTAAAACATCTATAAGCAAGTTCCTATATGAGTAAAGGCTAAGTTAAAAGTCTTCTACTTTTTATAGAGATTTTATATTAGGAAAGATGCCTAGGAGGAACAATTATATGTAACTACAATGTAAAATACTATACAGAATGTTTACTGAAATGTCTTATCAGATCATATGTGTGCAGAAAACAATATAATGGAATGAAAAATGTTCAAATTACTTTTTTCTAGATTACATGTAGATATGTAACATTATTTTTCCTTTTTTTCAGGTGTCAAGTGGCAAACAAAACATGTCCTCGAAACTACGCATGGAATAACCATTTGTGCAGATGTATAGAGCTACACGATTTGGGGTTTTCATTACATCACGAGGAAACAGGTAAAAGGTTCCCATCATGCTGAATACATTAGGAGAGAATTTTCCTTTAGAGTATCATTAATTATTGGCTGTGCTGATGATCTTCATTTCCTGAAAGAGATGTTTTATCTGTAGAAGAATTGTCATCATCATAACTTATATTCTACATACATTATGTGATGTATAGGATAATTAGGCTTATTAGAGCGCGGTGACGTAATATCACATTACTACTCTGCGTTTTCATTATTATAGATAATGTGTGTAATATGATAATTATTCTTGTATAAGATAAGAAAATGACACTGAGAAATATGATCTACATTGTATTCTTTACCTTAACTGTCTAGAATTCATATGCATGGTCATCTGTTATCAATTTATTTTAAAGAACAGGGTTACAATTATTAAACAGACATTTTATTAGTTTAGGTCACTAACTCTTTATTGGAGTTATGATGCAGTAAAGATTCCATTCAATAATCTTCATCATGATTAGGTTGGTACTGGCTGTTAAAACTATTGAATACAGTAATCAGAATCAATGTATAACACGGTGCCCCACACAGTAAGGCCTGGTGTCCACTGCGTCCCATTCATTTAAATGGGTTAGAATCTATTTGTTGGCACACCAGCAAAGTAAAAAATGCATCCAAATCATGTGGTGTGTTTTTGCACCCATCATACAATGCGGACTGGGTCCTGGGAATGTTACTGGTAAAATAAAAAATTTTAAGGTCAGCAGTGGTTCAAAGGTCAGCAGTGTATACTAACAAAAGGTATGTGAGTTTAGTGAAGAATATTGTTAAAGTGGTTTTAAACTAAAAAAAAACAATCCTAACTACTGGAAAGGTGAAGAAACTTCGGGATACACAACTGACACCACCCCCCCCCCCACACTCCTCTCTCCTCTTCCGAAGCTCCGGTGTATGAAGAGCTCCGGTGTGGGGTTGAGCTGCAGAGATGACATGTGTCATCCTTGCAGCAGCTGGGTGAGGAAAGGAAAGGAGCATCTCTCTTTCCACTCATCACCCATTATAGTCTCACAGATCCCACGAGACAGTCACAGGGTTACCTGGGACAGAAATCCCAAATACCCTGTGTTACGTCAGAGAGTGGGAGGGGAGGTCTGCAAAAAACACCCCTCCTGCTGTCAGAAAAAAACTTTTTTTATTTTCCTTTGTGGATCTTTATTTTTTGCTCCAGCATGGCTGTGCCCAAGTGCAAAAGTCAAGTAAATAAAAATATGGTTTACAGTCGTCTAGGAGTTCCCCCTTAGCTCTGCTAGAGATATTAGGGATACATTGTGACACAAACTACAATCCATGTCTCCTTGTATCATTACTTTACATTAGACTGACTCTTTTTGCTAAATTGGTATACATTATATATATATGAAATCTTGTAGAAAACATTCCCCATAGAGATTACAAAATGGTACAGTTCCAAGGATGAAGGGAGACTTTCCATAATTTTGGAGTCATTTCCATAATTTTGGAATACCATATAAATTATATTATCCACTTGATATGTGATATTTTAACAATGGTTTCTTTGGAGCTTGCACTTAAAATTCGCTTCATAAGATGCCTCAACCCCCCTAAAAAAATTTGTTTGGAAAATGTATGAGCATCTTATAGAGTGAAGGTCTTGATCCCTTCAGCCACACTCAGCAGGAGTCCCAGAAGGTTAGATAGTCTGGCCTGTTACAGGAGGTTCCAGGAAGCTGGTAGGATCTGCACTCAAAGCCACACACAGCGGAAGCATGCACCTCTATTTACAGCTGAGTACAGTTACACAGGACCGGGACAAGGCTGAGCTGAGGCAGAGGCTGAGCTGCCCAAGTGCGCCCCC
>CM070032.1:182700562-182713230 GCA_036250615.1 Ptychadena robeensis
TGCCTCTTCTGCCTCTGCCTTGTCCCGGCCCTGCAGTTACATATAGGGGTGTGTGCCTTTTATTGACTGCAAAAAAATATTTGACAACTTACTTTTTTTTAACTTATTTTGTTTTGTTTTTGATCATAGATTCTGGTGAGGATATTCATGATATTTGTGGACCAAACAAAGAATTAGATGAAGAAACCTGCCAATGTGTCTGCAAAGGAGGGTTGTTGCCCTCTAGTTGCGGGCCTCACAAAGAACTAGACCGGACATCCTGCCAGTGTGTGTGTAAAAATAAACTGCTGGCCACTTCCTGTGGGCTAAACAAGCAATATGACGAAGAAAGGTGCCAATGTGTCTGTAAAAAGACCTGTCCAAAACACCAGCCACTGAATCCTTTAAAATGTGCCTGTGAATGTGTAGAAACACCAAACACATGTTTCCTCAGAGGTAAAAGATTCAATCATCAAACATGCAGGTAAGCAGAGACGAGGTGTGGTTGTCATTATTTTAACTAAGCAAAATGACTTCTTATACAGCGATAAACATGAGACCAAACAGAATATATTACAGAAAGAAGTTGTCTTGAGGCAGGATTTATATGTTCAAAACTTGGGACTGAGCTATCTGATGGCTGTCTAAGGGTGGGCATACACGCTTCAATTTTCCAGTTTCGATCATCCAAAAGTGATCGAAATCAAACACCAAATGTAAATAGCAGTGATTGGTCATGTTGGTAAATTTTTGTTTTAACATACAAGTATCTGACAGGTTGTCTTGGTATTGCAAAATGCAGAGAAGTTGCCAGCATTTGGCGGGCCCTATGCAAAATTGTTGCCTGGGGTCCTTGTCTTAGGTTTTTGAGTTGTTGACCCTATGCATACAATATTTATGCACAAGCTTATGTGCACATGGGGGTACCAGTGCCCCTCAGGGGTCCAAGACCCCTTAGCGCTTGCATACTTTGTATAGCAGGAAGAATGTCCCTGGCAAAATGGATTTGTTTTCAATGGTACTATAGAGCATTGGCACAGGGCTTGGTTAAAGAATTTACCAATTTGAAATCATACTGTGTGGTAGTACAATCAATCAATATTAGACTGACAGTTGATACTTTATTTGCACAAGTCGATCAAATTGAAGATCATTTAAGCAATGTATATGGGCACCTTAAGGCCTTTCAGTCTCACGTTACAATTTCCTTCACATCTACCAGCAACTATGTAATGAAGGGGTCTCTATACCTGGGTACAAATATAATGAATAGTCTAGAAAGTCCTCTGTATTACATAGTTTTAATAAAACTAAGATTTAAAAATTGTACAGCCAGATTGTAATATGTATGGTGAGCTTAACCCATTCCTTAATGTAGCACAAATTTAGCTTCTGCCATTGAAGTTCATAAAAAGGCGCATTAACAGAGGGGCAAAACAAAGGGCTAAGCATGACATAAAGCCTAAAGCATTTACATTCCATAACACGATGGTATATTTATGAAGCAATTAATACGACATTACACTAAATATTTATAGCAGGTAAATCAATCAGTGCAGTATTAAACACATTAAATTAGTAAACCTATATTCCTGACCAGAAGGCAAATAGCTGAGTGTTCATACTGCTTTTTAATTGACATCTATACAAAATAAACACAATAGGCTGCAGATGTATAGAATAGTCTACACCTACAAAAATACGAGTGACAATGTCAATGTTTTCCAAAAATGCCTATATACACAATCAAATGAAAATGTTCTTGTTGCTACAATGTGTATAGTGATACAGAAAGTGATTAATTGATTTGGCATTTAATACTCCTTTTCGTTCTCTTCAGTTGTTACAGACCACCGTGCAAGTCTCGACCGAAACGCTGTGACCCCGGTCTTTTCTATAGCGAAGAAGTGTGTCGCTGTGTTCCTGCATATTGGAAAAGACCATAAATGAACTGATTTCACAGTCAGAGGATGTGTTCAGTCTGCTTTGGAAAGTAGAAAAGACTTTGTCATGTTCTGAGCACCGGATAAACTTTTGCATTACGAACTCTTCACAATAGAGACGATGCACTTTGCATCACTTACGTCGAGGATCCATACATAGAGATCGGCCGAGCATTTTTCTTTTCCAATTTTAAGGGCTTGAAAGGACATTTTTCTGCAGGCACACAAGTCCATGTTTTCCCTGTGATTTTTTTTTTATCAAGATAATGACTATATAATTTATTTCCACTAAAAATATTGTGCAGCCTCTCTGTTTATAGCAATATCATTGTAAAAGCGCACTGTGAGTAATATTTTTATATCATGTAAAAGATGTTTAATAAAAAAAGAACAGAAACTTGTACTATAAACCACCAAATATGTCCAGCTGGACTCCTTTATGCACCTCCAAAGTATGTAAGTCATTTTATTTTTTTACTCTATGTGTTTTGGATTTTATAACTAAGAGACTTATGGAAGGTTACAGCATACCTGTCAACCCTCCCGTTTCGGACGGGAAAGTCATGATTTTTATGTGACTTTCCTGGCCAATTCCCCATTGCACAAAATCCTGGATTTTGAAATCAGCAGAGGTAGGGGGGAGGCGGCGTAACTCTCCCTCCTAAGTTGTGCAGATGACATGTAGGGTGGGACATTACTAGAGAGAGTAAATGCCTTCTCCCTCCTTAGGGCCCATTCACACTATTTTTTTTTTTTTTTTGAGGCATGCATTTTTTATAGGCATGCGTTTCCGCATATATGCAAAAACGCATGTGTTTTTGACATTACATATGCATTTGTGTTTTTGAACAAATTGGTGGAAAATTCATCAAAAATGCATACAGCAGTGTGTTTTTAAAGACACAACGCATGCAGTGTGAATGGTAACATTGGTTGTCTATGTAAAAACGCATGCGGTAAAAAAACGTGCGTGTTTTTAAAACGCACCGCAACGCATATAGTGTGAAATGGCCCTAAGTCAGGCAGGAACTGAATAGGAGGGACGGGGCTTTAATCTCCTGATCCTGGAAGTGGTGTAACGTATTCCCGACCACTGATAGTGACAGCTATGGGTTACAATCAGAAATGCACTGGCGTTGTTTTTTCTAGGTCTAACAATGCAATTCTACAATTTTATTTCCATTCATAGTATAAGAGGAATCATCAACTATGTAAATAGTATTTTATGTATTTCATACTTGGACAATGTTTGCCTCACTCTGTCTACAGACTAATTTCACTAAAGTCTAATGATTGTTATTTGCTATGAATATTGTTATTTTCATAACAGTCAATTACAGAAATAATTAATGTTAAAGCCAATAATTCTCATTATATTTTGCTGAATTAAGTCTTATGTGTTTAGTGTCTATAGCAGGGGTCGGGAACCTATGGCTCATGAACCAGATGTGGCTCTTTTGATGGCTACATCTGACTCGCTGCCAAATCTTTAACCTCCCTAGCGTTCATTATGAGCCCTGGTCATCCGGAATTTGTTTGAAAAACAAACTTCGGATGAGCTGGGCTTGCATGAACCCTGCATACCCCCGGAAAGCTTTGGCGATTATTTCTGCAGCCGCCTCATTTCTGGGGTTGCCCAGCCCACATCATCTGCTTCATTAATGACGCTGGCGATTTAGACAGGGGTGGGGTGGGACATTAGCAGGGAGAGCAACACCCACTCCCTGCTAAATCAGCCATGAACTAAATCCGATACTGTCAGTGATGTCACTTCTGGCATTTGGAACGCGGAAGAACCACATTTTACATACCAGGAACAAGTGACGTCACTTCCTGTATTTCATAGCTCGCTTAGCCAAAAAGGTTCCTGACCCCTGGCCTACAGGTTTCAGTTGTGCCTATGAAGTATTTTTTTTGCACTAGAACACTACGCTGTAATTTCAGGAAAATTATGAAATGACATTTCATATAGTCATAAATCATTCAAAAGTTGCACAAACTATTTTGAAATATCTAAAAATAGTTTTTTAAAATACGTTTGGTAAATAGAAATCTATTTAACCTGGCAACGTGTAAGTACATGGAAACAGAATTTAAAGGTATACCACTGAGCTGTTAAAGGATAAATAACATGCCCAAATATATGGGTCAAGGTAAGTATTAAATTATTATACATACAAGATGATGGTGTTTTTCTGGTACTTTCTTACAAAATCATATTCAAAACTAGTTGCAACTGCATCTTCAACTTGTTATCAAATCAAATACAATGACTATCACTTTAAGTCAGCAAACCCTATTTTTTATTACCTGCTCTCCAACAACTAAGATTCAAGCTTGGCCTGCCGGCAAGCAGATTGCGTGCACATATTTTCCCCCGACTTCCGACCGAAAAAAGACCTAGAATGCAGTATTCAGATTTCTTAGTACTCCAGGTACTAGCATAGGTGCTGTGAGCGTTTCAGGTACTCACTTAGCTGCAGACTATGCAGACGGTCTATTTATGGGAATTCTGTAGTATTCACTTTAAGCTAACATTACCATGATTATGTATTTGTACATATGTGTCACATTCATCTTGATTAGGTAAGCAAGCCCAAGTGTGGCTCGTGGTGATCACTTTTGGTCATGAAAATTTACCCAAAGATACAATCTGGAATACCACCAGAAAGTATAAGAACATTTCTATCTGCAGCAAATCTTGCTGGGGCCTTGGGATCCCTACAATTTATGATGATGTCTGATCATATATATAGAATTCTTGTGATTTCTTCTCCATATATTTGTATTTAATTTAAGAAAATATACCTTTGCAAATGATAGAAGATCATTGAAATTGTAATTTTTGTGCAGAAAATATTAGAACCAAATAATTGTCTATGTTTTTGTGAATAATGATATTAAATATACAAAACATATTGCAGCTAGCACTTGTGTATAAAAAAAAGCAGAAAGATCATTTAAATTTATAACAATTGTGCTCATTAGACACTTTTATCCTGTTCCCTGGCCATTATCAATCTACCTTACTTTTTTTTAAGTAATTAAGGAAATGAATGTAATGTTGATATCATTTCTTTGACAGAGATTTTTAAAATATCTACTATAAAAGCTTTTATGGTGATTTTTTTTAAGTGCAAATACAACAATAAATATTTAAAGAATAGTCTTAGGAACATATATTTGATGATGTATGCTGTATATTAAACTATGGTGTTCATATAATTTTAAAACTGTGTATAAATGGTGAATACCCTAAACCAGTTGCAGCAAAAAAAACCTGAGCTGCTATAAATGACCTACCCAAATCTCCATTCAAATAGGAGAACCGGAATTCATCTTCTCAAATCTGCCAGGTGTGGGAGGGGGGGGGGGGGGGTTACAAGGGGCAGTTGTCACCATCTGTGCATTTTTACCATTTCTATTATGTACAGTAGATATGGAAAGTCAAAGAAAACTGATAAACCCGCCTGGATTTATTGTAATAATTGCACAATAATATTGTTGGTCTAAAAACTTGTCCATGAGAGTTTCAAAGGTAAATATAAAATCCTTGCACCCTTACATTGACAGGAAATTTCACTTCTCATCCTTTGTTGTGGACATAGTGCCCAAAGGACCTCTGGGAAGCAAGGAACTACTGCCAAAGTGCACTCTGTATATCGCTGTGTATAGATAGATAAGTAAATCATTTTGAACAAATAAAATATAGTAAAATATATTACTTCCAGTCCAAAGGGCCTTAAGAGATAATTGGGCAGCTAAACCAGTACCATACCCCTTAACCTTGTGAACAAGGTTCGTTACAAACTCAAATTTCCTGGTTTAATGCAGTGTATGGGTGTTCATGACATTGGGTGGGGGTGCCCACTCTAACCAATAATAAACATGCAACCATGTTCCAAATTTATTGGAACATATTGGAATTTAGCTGCTCATAGCTCTGATGTATAGGAAGCATTCTATACTTCGTCCTATGGCTGAAAAAGCTCCGTCCTCCGACTGGCAAAGAAAGCGTTAAAGAGGAGGAGAAACCTCTAGCCCTAGCCCTGACCGGCAGAGCTGTTTGTGAAGTGGGCAGCTTGTGCAGTACAGATGAAAGAGCCGCCTACGGGAATCTCTGCCATCTACATCTGCCACTGTATGTCAAATGGGCTAAAGCAGCCCGGCTCACATGCAGTAATAATAGCATAATAATAGAGTTGGTCTAAAACACCCATCGCCTCATGCCTGCGGAATATAAGATAAAAGTGGGTTTTATAATCCCATAAATACGGTAATCACTAGGCCACATTAGCTCTGACTGTGTGTGAAACCAACTAACCCAGCTCACACAAAGACAACTTGTCAGCTTCCAAGCATGACCTATTCCTCTCTTTATGCTAAAGAGCAGATCTACTAGCTACTATTGGGCACAGCTTAGCTGCGGCCCCAGTGGTACCCTGGCCCCCAGTTACTTGCTGGGTTGTGTGTAGAAAGGCTGGGTTGTTAGGTAGAAGTTATATGTGTAAAACTGTTACTACTTATGTTGCTCTCCCAGTTTTTCTGGGAAGCAGTCAACTTATTGAGCTAGATTGAGATTTGTGCAAATCCTTATTTTGACCCTCTTTCCACAATTTTTATTTCTGCTTGGAGATTTATAACTGAAATGGATGTAAGCTTTTTGTTGCGGCTGTTGCCAAGTTTCCGTACTGTCCTATGTCCAGGAGGTAAAAAGGAAATGGAAGGAACTCCACTTTATTTGCCTGAAATGGATGTGTTCGCATTACAAATAGCAGAGTGTGTAGTGTAGTGTAGTGTAGTGTAGTGTGAAGGGACCCTTAGAGTTGTTCCATTGCTGGCTGACACTGTATAATCTTGCCTAGAAACCAAAGAACAAGGTCTCACTGGTTAACCAGAAATCTAACAATGCCACAGAAAAGGGTACTGTATATACTCTTCTATTATACTGTGTATAATCTGAATATAAACCAAGGTATCTAATAAAAAAAAAAACAAAGCTAGGAAAACTGAATGACGCAATTAAAAGCCTAGGATGGGAAATGCAGCAACTAAGGCAATGAAACACACAGCAAATATTTTCACACTGTCCTTATTATAGAAGTTTTAACTAGCTGATTTGAGAGCTCATTGCGAAGCCACTGAACATTACATCCTCACCAAAATTGCTGGAGTTGCAAGGAAACTTGTTGTAGTTGTAGTTTTTAGACAAATAAGTTCAAAGGTAAGTCAACTACATATGCAGAAACTTTTTTTGTTAAATGTTCCCACTGCCCTTCCCTACATTGGCTTGATTTTCGAATATTTAGCTTGAATATCACCATTTTGCGAATACCGTATTTTTCAGACTATAAGACACACTGGACCATAAGACGCACCCATTTTTTAGCGCAGAATTTTTTACACCTATTGGGTTAATGCAATTACTTAAATATATGCAATATTCAATTCGGTCAGTAGATGTCACAAGCAGCAGTACACACACACAGCACATCACGTCATCGAAGGCTGCCCAGTCTTCTCTCCTCTGCTCTCCCTCTCCTCTCTAGCTGTTCCTGTGTCCGTGGGAGCTGCAGAGTGATTGCAGTTTCCACAGACATGGAGAGAGGGATAGATGCCAGTTCATCTATCCCTCTCTTCATTGCTTATGCAGCAGGGCTTTGGGCTCTGTTGGCATAAGCAATTATTCAGTTCAGATGGGAGATCCGGACACCAACCGGCATCTCTCATCTTGACAGCTCCTCCAGCTCCCCGGCTAATCTCCTTGCTGGGAAGCCAAGGAATGACCACCCGCGACTTCGGGCCATAAGACATAGAAACTTTTTCCCCCCCATTTTAAGGGTGAAAAAGTGCATCTTATAGTGCAAAAAATATGGTATATCATGGGATATTCGCAGCCTATTGTTTGTGATTCCCTTCATTGCAATGGATTGCGATGATGCATTTTTTTTTATGGAAATTACAAATATTATCCCAGTCGAATATCCGAGCTCCATTGACATGCATGCATTGCACATATGTGATCGCATTGTGATTTTTAGATTGCGATCCATGTCCACAAATGGGCATTTTTGAGATTAGGAATATCAAATCGAATATCATTGCGGGTATTCACGAAATTATGCAAATTCGAATATTGCCTAGTCGCTCATCACTATTGGCAATTGTGATGATATCATGTTCAGGGGCTTTGCAATTAACTCATAAATAAACTAGTTTGTAATGTAGAATAAAGAAATGGGTAAACACATTTCACTGAAGACTCTTCAGAATTGAAGCTGAGGCACAGTCTATATTAAGGTGTTACCAAGAGACATTAACACATGGTGTGGTTAGAGAGTTGTGATATAACAATTTTGCTTTGGGTGGAATAAACATTAACCTATCTAGATTGTGATTGTTGAGTAGGAAATACAATGCAGTTTTGCTGTCTCATGAATGGTATTTGTAGGGTGCAGTTCATGTCACGTAATGTTTCATTTTCATACATTTCTTACCAAGCCCAAACTAGACCATTAGTTCACCGAAGAGGTGATGTATGTGCAAGTATTTCTAGCATCTCCTGCCAGCTGCCACAGCCCATTGTGAGTATTTTCTTGCCAAGAGAGTTGTTTCCAGTAAATATATCACAATACTTTACAATTCTTTATACTTTAAACAGCAGGGCTACCTCTGCCCCTGTCTGAGTGTGTGCATAAATCCACTACGTGTCTTATATTGTAAATGACCATATAACCTACATTCATTGTAGTTTTTACAGAAAAAATGTTCATGTTGTTTCCTTGCTTTCTTGAATCCATTGGTCTCTTAATAAAGTGTTTGGTTGTTCATTTAGAATATGCAGTTTTTATGCTGCCTTAAAGCAATGCTGTAATGTAAAATAACAGAATTCAAAACACATATTTTATAAACCCGCTTTGATGCCCCTGAGCACATAATCACAACCAACACCAAGAATCCAGGTAGCAGTCTTTCTTGGGTAATCCAAAAACAAGACATGGGGCATACACAAATATCAGTCAAAGGAAGCGCGGTACAAAAGAATAAGGCTGGAGACTTGGCCAGGGACAATTTTCAGGCAAGATCCAAATGAGGCAATAGCAAACACAGAAGCACACTGCTTCACATAGGATATAATGGGCAATGGAGTGCAAGGCAGAGTCCCATAAATGGGCAGATTGCCCAATTACATTATGCCACCTGGTGCTATAGGATTGGTAAGCGAGTACAGCCTGGTTGGGCTGTAGGAAATTCAAAATGAACGTGTCCACCTGGGCGGAGCTAGTATGGTGACTGGAGGTGAAGCTCTGAAGTTGGCATGATATGCATCCCACCACCAGGGGACGGAAAGACGTACCTGCAACACAACCGCATGTCTGGGATGCCACTTGGCTGAACAGTAGTCTGGGCAGAACAGATCCCTACGTCAGAACAGCAAGGCTTGGTTTAAACCATGAAGCTGAGATTGTCTGCAATCCTTGATTTTATCAATGCGGGATTGCCGGCTGGGTTAGCACATTGCATCCGCCTTGAATAGTTTTTAATGCATTTTCTAATTCAAACCTAACACCTATTTTAACTGCCACAAGCTTGAGATTTGTAGTAGTTCTATTTTTTTGATGACATGTTGCCAAAATGACAAAAATCATTATTACTTATTGCAGGGATCCTATCAAGTCCTATCAGCTCATGTTAATACACTTTTTGGTTGGCTGCATCTGTAGACTTGCACCATTTGCAGGGTATTTTATTACTTACTGTTGAAATCTTTCATAGCAAATAAGTATTTTAGAAATTTTACCTGATACCTTTTTTTTTTCTTTATATCATTATTTTTTTACATAATTGTGTGTTTCAAACATTATTATATTCAGGATGTCAACTAGATGAGTGATAGGCAAACTTATTCGACCAAAGAGCCAAATAACAACAGTGCAACACTTGAAATATATGTTGAGAGCCGGAAATCTGTTGCCGAGGGGGTTGCAGGGGGTGATGAGTTTTCTCTAAAAACATTACCTAAAATGAGCTTAATAAACTTAATAAGTCTTAATTAAACTTAAAACTTATAAAACAACAAACAAATTTACTGTGACAATGACTGACAAGCCACAGAGTTTTCAGCCTTAGTGGTAGTCACAAAGCCCCCCTTTTAGGCAGCTCCAGACCTCCTCTTACTGTATCCTCTGTCCCTCACAGATCTCTACTGTTCTTCAGGACACATGCCTCTTCAATTGCAACCAGAGGAGAGGAGGGGGCGGAGCTGCGCAGTACGAGTCTCGACTAACAATTAATTGTTGGGACCAGAGATTAATGTGCTGGTGATAAGGCAAGACAAAATAGTCCCATTTCACGGCTCTCCTGCGACTCCTGAACCACCAGCAGGTGGGGGTAGGCATTCGATGACAGCATGGGGATTTTGCTGTGGGGGTGCCCAGACATAGGGAACAGGTGCCCACAAATAAAGAACAGGTACCAGGAACAACAGGTCCTTGTGCCACTGAGCCAGACTGAAGGGGCTAAAGAGCCACATATGGCTTCCAAGCCGCACTTTGCCTACCCCTGTACTAGACCCTTGTATGGAGATTTTTTTGAAACTTACAGGCCTACAACATTAAAACAAATTCCATTTAAGTCTATGATGCGCTTTTGGTACAGAAATCTGGACCTTGCAAGAGCGCTAGAGAGGTAATAAACCCACATCTGACTTGGGTAGAAAACAAAAGTAAATGAGCAGCATTGAGAGGTCTGGAGTGTCTAGCTAAGGATTGTGCTAACATATATCAAAAGTTGAGGGGAAACGTGTTTAACATAAATACACAAAACATCAAACAACAGGCAAAGCTCTGCATTAGCATGGTGTTTCTTCTGCTGTTTAGCTGTTTGTCAAGAATCTGTTTTTTAAATCAGGATACTGATTATTTGTTCAAGTAAACCCCTTGTAGGTTTTCTCTCTTTTTACTTGGATTCACCGTCACTTTCAATCCTTGGCGACTTTGGTGATCACAGCAAATAAAGAAAGAAAGTTTCCCTTCTAGACACACAGAAAGCAACAAAAACATGACAGTAGTTGAAACCCTTCACTAATCAGTTCAACTTTAAAAAATAAAGTTTAAGTTGTACTTTAATGTAACTTTTAGAACTTTTCAGCTGAGAGTCACTTCAGAGGCGGTAGACATGCTGATCCTTTATATGAGTCATTTTGTCTTTATCTAGATACGTTACAGCACAACAGATTTGTTTACATTGTCCCATTTGTTTTTTGGGCTAACACTGCTTGTTGAAACTAATTAGGCTTTATACAAATACCTTTGGCCAATCTTTGCCAAAATGACTCACTTCTTTTAAACAGTATGATTTAAAACTTTGACAGGTTTTTATATACTTTCAAATATATTCCCAGCTTAATAGTCTATTACAGAGGTTTCCAAATCTTTGCAGCTCACAAAAACCTTAGTTCCTTGATAATGTGCTTAATGTATCTCTTCTCTAAAACAAGGATCTAACACCATTTAGGTCTCTCTCTGCATCTGTACTGACAGCGCACATGCCTACAGACAGGGCTCCAGGGGGCCACCTCTGCCTCCTCCTGGCTATCCCATTGGTATGCTCCTAGGCAATACCTTTGTGCCCCCCAGGTTGGGAACCTCATTCTTAATGTATTCCTCTAATAGCCAGTTGGTACGCCCCCATGCCCCCAGAAATAAATAGAGAATGTTACTCCAGTTGCTCTTATCCAATTCTACATAGCTGGACAAAAATAAAAAAAAAATAAAATGGAATTTTAATTTTGGTTCAGTGTCCTGCACGATTAATTGATGTAATAGGCCATAATATTCTCATAATGATCCTAAAGTGCTTAGTAAATCCTGTGAAGAGATAGAGTCAGTGGACAATGATGGCACAATTTTTCATGTCATTACACTGGATCATATGTTTATGTAAGATTGTTCAATCTTTAATAATAATGACATGCATAAAATAAAAAATATGCAAGTTATGTTTCTACTGTGTGCAGGAGTTCAAAATAAACAAGTGTAGGGGTCAGGAGAAAAAAAGGGAGCACAAGGACCAGAGTGACCAATAAATGCTGTACATTTCATCCTAACTTCCTAATGGTACCAATGACTTACTTACAATTTATAGAAGTCTTATTCGCTACTTTAATGACCTTTCCAGAAGCAGTCCACATCATTGTTTCCTAGGTTCTTCCATCTTGTAGCTTGTACGTGCAGTCCTTTAACACTGTGAGTTTCATTAAGTGCTTACACACAGTACCTTAATTATATAGTGAGAAAATTCACTCATTGCTGCGATAATCCCGGGAATGTTTTACTTAACAAAGCACACAAGTCATTGGATGTGGTTGTGTGGCATGATTATGTAAACCAGATGTTTATTTTTTTGAATTACCCACTTTACTAAGTGAGGTTAAATACTTGTAATGGACCATTTGATTTACAACTCTGCTGAATGGTCACAGATTAGAATACAGAACTGGATTTCTAGCCAAGGCCGCTGAGTCTTGCTGTGGAATGAGTGAATAAAGAATGTCATGTGATAAAACTACTGGCTTGTAATTATTAACAATTTTTTAGTTACTGGTTCACATATTAGCCTAACATAGATCTAAACCAATCATTGAATTCTCATATAAGCTGCATATGTTAATGTTGTTGTAGTTAATTTACTCTTAAGCTAGCCACACATGGTTCAATTGACTGTACAATCAATGTAATTCGATCA
>CM070032.1:182720687-182743350 GCA_036250615.1 Ptychadena robeensis
CCCCCCCCCCCCCCCCAAAAAAAACTGTGGGCCTAACAGCCTGTAGTTTGAGGACCCTGCTTTAGGATGGCCACATTTTTTTTATAAATATTCTTTACTATATTTTAGATCTTGTCTTGGGATCATTTTAAGGAGACTGAAGCCTATCAATCGACCTAATGATGTCCATGGATGGAACCACTATGAAATTTCGTTTTAGACACCATAGGAGTGCAGTAACAAGAACTTCCAGATGTAGGAAGCTCTTGATATATTTAAAAAAATCCATTGATTCTAATCTTGAAAATTCTCTTTGTAACTGGTGGCCAATCTTGGCTTTTTCTTTGAAGAGTTTTCAGACATTTGTCTATTGTTGGCTATATTAAGTAAATAAAAGCACTTCTGAAATATACATATCAAAGGGTGTCACATCGAGATTACATTTAAAATTATGAAGAGGATTTAGCCTGTCCACACCCTGTATTTAAGTCACTTGTAACCAGGATGGAGCCACCTCCTATGTTTGAACATCTGCTAAGAAAATGTAAACCATGCATTGTTCAGTTCATCTCTGTGTATCATAAGTATCAGTAATACCAGACTTTGTTATACCAGTCTGGGGAGGAACCAGCTGTTATTCTATCACACTGTGACATATTCTAAAATAAGCAAAATTGATGCATTTGGAAGGCTGAGAAAGAATGAATGCCAAGGAGGGCCTGTAGCAGTAGTGTATTTTTACAAAGAGTGCTTATGTTAATACAGTATATAGTTTTTGCATATATTTAACCAAAACAAGAGAATAGGCATTGCCCTGAATATTAGAGCTCAAAAAAGACTAATGAAAACTTTGTATGTTTTTGTTTTATTGTGTTTTGCATAAATGTTATTATTGCTGATGCGATAGCTAAACAGTATAACACAACTTAGGGCTTGTTTCCACTGATGCGGATTGCTGCGGTTGTATCCGCATGGCTACAGCCACTCCCGCCCGCACCCCAAACTGTTTGTCATGCGGATGCACGTGGACGTCCGTGCGGTCGGATGCAGACTCTGGGGAACCCCCTAATGTTAAGGGATGCGGTTGGTTGCGGTTTCCGCACGAAAATGCTGTAGCGAGCGCATCCACATCCGCACCACATCCGCACTCGGCCGCACCAGTGGAGCCTGGCTGATGCTTTGCCTATGGATGCGGTCGAAAGGGGCGGCAGCTGCGCGGATACAACCGCAGCAAACCTCATCAGTGGAAACAAGCCCTTATTATGTAGGAGCTCCACTAGTGAGTTCAAACCTGACTGCCCATTTTGTCAAGACCTGGTCCTACAGAGGTTAAGCTAGCCATACACGTGTCGGATTCCATGTCCGCTCGATCACCCATCCGATCGATTCCGGCGATCTCAGCGGGACTCGGAGCTCCGATCGAGCGGCCAATTAAGTGATCCGATCGCTGCATACCACCTTGTCCAGCTGATTCCGGGACGGATCCGTGTCCGATTGTCCACCTCACAAATGGCAACTCCCCCTGATTTGTGCAGAATCAATCTGATGGAACCAACATGTTGGTTCTCTGTCGGATCCGATTCTGAGCCCCGGAACGGACGGACCTGATCGATCGGACAAGGTGGGCTGCACGCGATTCCGGCACTATCGTTTGGCGTGCACGCGCCCGGAATCGATCGGCCCGGAATCAGACAGGAATCTGACCCGTGTATGGGGGCCTTTAGAAGACAAGGTTCTGCATGTGCAAAACAGGAGAAAAGTTGACTATCTCTTAGCATCATTTAATATGTTTTAAAAAGTAAAAATAATTAGATTAAAATTTTGTAATGAAAAAGGAATGCTGCCGAAATATTAATTGCTACACGAATGGCTTACAATTACACAAGCAAAATCATCACTGTTCATTTTTTTAATCCACAACTGCAAAACAGAACTTCTGTACATTACAACAAAAGAAACTCCTATACAAAGTGAGGAATTCATAGTCCTATGAAAATTGCTTGGTGGAAAAAAAAATAAGTAACAAAAGTTATTTAGATGGATGGGGAAAGACATAAAAAAGCAGGGACTAGGTAACTAGAGACTAGATGACTAGAGACTAGATGAGGCTATCTAAATGGGCTAAGTGTACTTGCTACAGCATTAAATGTTTTAGAAAATGTGAATGCCTTGTGTTATAATATAATAGGCTACAATATAATTTATATTTCATCCTAACTGTACTATGAAACATATTTTATTACCATTTGGCCTAGATGGCCAGTAGAGATGGTTAGAATTTTTACAAAGCTCCTGGACATGGTATCCTCATCTAGTACAGTGGTTCCCAAACTGGCTGGCGCGGAGGTGGTGCAGCTAGGGAGACAGCAGAGGTGGCACTTGGAACCCTTTATGTGAGAATTGCACTGTCAGCCAGAGAGAGGGGAGACAGAGATCTGCAGAACTTGGCTGCCTATTGGCTCTTACCGCTGTCAGTTTTCTACTTCCTCTGGGGATTGTACACAGTGCACCCACCCTCCCCTATCACCAATCAGACAAGCCTGGGAGATGGGCAAGAAGACAACCATGGGGAAACTAGTAGGTAGAATGCATGTAATGCGTGTGTCTCTTTGTTTGTTTGTCTCTATGTGAATAAGGAATGTGTCTGTATAATTGATGTGTGTATATGTGATGCATGTTTTTGCATAATTGGTGTGAAAAAGCGAGTGGTATGTCAAATAAAGCTTGTGGGCCATTTCACACTAGCCATGCTAGTGCTACTGCATATGTTACTTTTAATAAAACCCTGTGTTTCCGCATTGCACTGGCCCTCATTCTGAACCTTCTGAATAGGGGGGTCCTACAAGGAACGTTTGGGAACCTCTGATCTAGTATATTTTGCATAAATTTTCAAGCCTGCAGAATCACCAGCAGATGATCAGCAGGCAATTGACTAGGCGATTTTCACAGGCAATGAAAAAAACCCGGCACAATTATAAAACAAATTGCCTCTATAGAGAATTAATGGGCGTGATTTTTGATCGCCTCCATTCATGTCTATGGGTGTGATTACAGGAAAAAAATCGCGTCTGCCAATCGCCGGCCTTCAGAACATGGGGAGCTAACTCGGTGAGCTGCGGTTTGATCTGGGCCCCAATCGCGCGTGATCCTATAAATGTAGAAAGGCCTATTGAAAGTAGTGTAGGCAATTGGCAGACAATTCTGCTGGCGATTGAAAATTGCCTAAGTGGGAACATAGCCTTATTAATGTTATGTAATGATACCTTATTCAGGGGCCTTTTAATTAAATCCAAAATAACCTACTTTTGTGACCATCTTTAACCATTAGGGTTCCTATATCCAGAGAAGGAATTGGAGGAAGCTGCAATATTGCAATTCAACTTCTTTTCCAATAGACCTTATGAATCCTTAAATGTTGTTCCCCGCCCCTTATATGTGGCCATGTATACCCCCATGGCTAGCGAGCAACCTGACACTTAATTTTATTCTTCCTACTTTTTGTTTACCAGAATCGACCCATACTTATACAGGGAAAGAGTGAGCATGGCATACAGTAGATGTACCTAAACTGGTTACCTGGACTGTCCCTGACACTGATTTGTGGGACCGGGATTCTTGGCAAGTATGACATCTATATCCTTGTTACACTATATTGAGCAACCGTGGAGGTATACACTCCATGGAAATGAAATTGTATTTGGGGCTTTATATTTAAATGTTTTTTTCTCTTAAATGTAGTAACTGATTTCCTGTTTGTATTTATCTAGATAATTACCCATTGGACTCTTTTTACTACTGCACCATAACATTTAAGTTGGGTCTCCATCCCCTCCTGAGGAGCCGACGTTAGAGGGCCAAAACGCGCCAAGGGTTTCTATGGTGTTTAGGGAGGACACTTTGTGTGTTGTACTCATTTTATGGTGTATGTATAATGTAAATAAAAAAGCTGGAGATGAAAATTAGGTGCCCTCCTTTCTGTATGTATCATAGATACAGATGTGCACCGACATTCTCTTATCTGCCTGCCTGTTGGAAATTTTAAGCAATGATTTTTCTGCACCCATGTTATAATGATCTGTCACAAATATCAAGAAATTGGCAATGTTTTTTTTTACTGTTTCTTCTTTATCCATTTGAAGTAGCAGTGATGTCCGCTCATAAGTACAGCTTAACCTTCTTTGAAATGTCCTTGCTCTAAGGTAATAATAAGGAACAGTAATCTCAGTTTCATAGTTAAAGTCTGTTCTTTTATCCAGATCCAAATTTACTTAGCACAAATTAGTAATGATGCTTTCATGTGCACTCAACCTGCATCTTTCCAAATGTTTTCAGTACTGTCCATATATGTCCTATAAAATCAGTGACACATTCTTCTTCAGCTTGTGCCCAGGCAATCTTTTCAAGGCATTACTAGTATAAGCTATGTAGAAAGAAACACCTTACTGTCCCAGTAGTATACTTAGATAGCGAAAAGACTATAGGACATAGCCAAGAATGACATACAGTGGATATAATGTCAGGTTCCTGTGCTGTACAAAAAAGAGACAAAGATAAATAATTTCAGAACATTTCCACCTTTAATGAGACCTATAAACTGTACCTCTCAAATCAAAAACAAACTGAAATTTTTAGGTGGAGGGAAGAAAAAATATAAAAATAAAATAGTGTGGTTGCATAAGAATGCACACTCTTAAACTAATACTTTGTTGAAGCACCTTTTTATTTTATTACAGCACTCGGTCTTTTTGGGTATGAGTCTATCAGCATGGCACATTTTGACTTGGCAAGATTTGCCCACTCTTCTTTGCAGAAACACTCCAAATCTGTCAGATTGTGAGGTCATCTGCTGTGCACAACCCTCGTCAGATCACCCCACAGATTTTCAATCGGATTTAGGTCTGGGCTCTGGCTGGGCCATTTCAAAGCCAATTTCAAAGCCATTCCTTTGTTGAGCAGGACATTTAATAAATACCTTATAAATTTTTATATTTTTTTATTATCGGCCAGCAATATTTAATTAGGAAAAATGTTCCAGAAGATATAAAAAAACAACCATGTGAAGTCATGGCTCATTATGAGTAAGTGACTTACCGTCAGCCTAAAGCAGGAAGTTACTAGAGATGGTCGAAATGAAGTAAATTCCATTCAACTTAAATTTAAATTTCCCTATCGAATTTCAATTTGATTGCGAATTTTGGACTTTTCATGTGACTTCCGACTTAAAAGTCTTGAGTTTTCATGTGATAGCATTGATTGTGAATTTTTATTGCAATCCCAAATAATCGCAACATTTTCAACTAATATTCACAATAAATATTTGTGATAGTGTGACCACGATATGCGCTGTCAACACTATAATATAGACTTCCGGTTCTGGCGCCACATGACCTGGTAACGCGGCTCCCGGGCTCCCGCGCCTCCCGCTAGAAACGGCGACATACTGTGTGACCACGCGTGGCACGGGGCGCAAACGAGGGCGGAATACCCGCCGAATGGATAAATACTTGTCGGCTCATCCACGCTTGAGCGGTACCGGAGTAAATCGGCAGCAACAGAGCCGGCAGCAGACGGGCAAGATGGCGGATCCGGACCAGAGCGCGGTGGCGCCAATCACAGAGGAGAGGTCAGTGACTCTGCTACATGAGAGCTGCTCCACAGTGGTGGACCACGACAAAATTGCAGCTGCTGTAGCTGCTATTTTAAAACCGATGTTCCTGGAGGCTATAGATCAGGCTGTCTCAAAGGCCATCCTGACTCTGCAGTCAGATCTGGCAGCCCAGGGCAAGCAACTGGGAGAGGCTGAGCAACGTATATCGGCCCTAGAAGATGAACTAGGCACATATGCATCTAAAGTGACAGACCTGGAACATAAAACTGCCTATCTGGAAGACAAACTAGACGACCAGGAAAATAGGTCACGCAGAAACAATTTAAGAATTATAGGGGTGCCAGAATCCATATCACCTCAAGCACTGACCACGTTGTGTGGCACGGCCATTCCATAGCTGTTGGGCATACAGCATCCCCTCAAAGTGGAGCGAGCACACAGACTGGGCCTGCCTAACCCAAACAGACAAGGACCGAGACCGGTTATCGCCCGATACTTGGACTATGCGGACAAAGCGCAATTGTTTCAAGCCTATAGGGCCCAGAGGTCCCTTCATCTGGATGGTCAAAAGCTATTGATATTTGCCGACTATTTGGTCGAGCTATCCAAGAAGCGGAAATTATTTAGCAAAGTCTGCTCAACTCTGTTCCAGAAAAATATACGGTTCATCCTGGCCTATCCAGCAACCCTGCATATCCGTGACGACTCGGGGGCCACTCACTCGTTTACTGATCATATGGAAGCGGAAAATTTCATGACTCACATCTCGGAAGGAGCTGAATCCCCTATGGCAACTCGTTTGGAAACCCCCCCCCCTCGCGAAGAATGCTGCGGAACACGGCACCATCGCCACTCCTGCAAAGGCTTCGTCAAACTCCCAAACGTCAACAGGCTGATCACGACCGGAACACCAAGTATCGCAGATGGCGCTGAGACGGCCCTTATCTGCGATATTTTGGACTGCCCATGGCGAAGATGCATCACTCCATGGACCCGTCTTCTCGTCTGACGGACTAAGTATAGCCCTGTGTCGCGTTGCTACCTGCTATTCTTAAGTATAATGATTGCTATATGTGGTCCCCACTCAGGCGTTGCCCCGCAGGATTCTAGCTAATAGGAGCGGTGCCTGAGAGGGGAAATGTCGTTACATTATTCTTAGTTATGGGAGGTTGGGGAGCCATACCTCGTTACCAACTTGTGGAAAAAAGGAAGTCGCCACGGTTCACTGGTTAGACGAGTCCCTAAGGACTCTGATATGTGTCTGTTAACACTTCCCGTGACTACTGAGAAATGGTTGATTCGATTGTTTTTGTTCTTATTAGTTGTTAGTTTTTTAAGTAACTCGACAGACAGGTTTTTGGTACCAGTGGATACTTCTTTGCTGCACTACCAACTCTATCTCGCATATATGTGTTGTGCATGGTTGGGGACCCCGGGGATGTCTCTTGTGGTTCTGCCAGGCACGTTGCAGCTGGGGCGGTACCCATTATTCCTGGCACTATATTCATTCAGTGTACCCATGTTAATTTACAATGGTTAAAATTATTTCCTGGAACATAAAGGGACTTAGAGCCCCGACCAAGAGAAACATGGTATTAAAACATTTAAAGAAGCTGAAGGCTGACATTGCATTGCTGCAGGAGACACACCTGGGAGGAGGGGACGGAGATAGGTTGCGGAGGAACTGGATGGGAGAGGTTTTCTCTTCCCCAGCTAATGGAAAGAAGGGGGGAGTCTCAATTCTCTTGCATAAAAACTTACAATATGTGGTCCGGGCACACGATACGGACTCTAGGGTAGGTTGGTTGAACTACATCTGGTGGTGGGAGGGACAGAGCTCAGCATTTTTAACGTTTACGCGCCAAACGCACCCACACAGTCTTACTTCACACAGCTAGAATCGATTATAGCTGGTGCCCCGACACTACACAGGGTGGTGGGGGGCGACTTTAATATGGCCATGTCTTCGCTTCTCAATAGGAGAACGGAGGCAAGGATGGGAGGAGACCGGAAGGGCACCGCAAGTGGCCCACGCCCCTCCTTTCTGGAAACTTTCACGACTTCCTTGACCTTGCAAGACATTTGGAGGAATTTCTACCCTCTTGACCGACAGTTTACCTTTTGTTCGCAGGCACATGTTTCCCTATCCCGAATTGACTACATACTTGCCTCCCACTCCCTGTCACCGCTACTGACTAACCCCGACATCCACGACTTAGTGATATCAGACCACACCCCCATAAGTGTAGAACTGCGTAACACGATACCCAAGGGTACTGACATACTGTGGTGCTTCCCGGCCCAATTGTGTAAATGTCCGGATTTTCAGGTCACCCTAAGAGACGCCCTGAAAGACTATGCGACACATAACTTGCAACATGCTGGCACTCCTATATTGTATTGGGAGGCCGAAAAAGCTCATCTCCGAGGAGTGGCCATAGCGTATTTGTCGGCCAAGCGTAAATCCACACAACAAAAGTATCAATCAGCGCTAGCTAGTCTGAAACAGGCCCAAACAGATATGGCACACAGGCCGACCATGGCCGCCCGCGATCACTTGCGGACAGCCAAGATCAATTTCGATCACTGGATGGAGCAGCAGGAATTGATACGCCAGTCTCATTGGGAACTACATTATCATAAATTTGGTAACAAGGCAGGGAAACTGCTAGCCAATATGGTAAAGGCTTCACGTCCTGCTGCTCACATCTCCACCCTCAGGAAGGTGGATAAGGAGTTGACATCAGATCCTAGGGAAATAAATGACACTCTAGCTGAATTTTATGTTTCACTCTATTCCTCAGACCCTAGTGACCCGGTCGCGCAAGAGGCCTTTCTAAAGGACACGACCCTGCCGTCCCTAACATCGGACCAACTTGACTTTCTTAATGCCCCCATAATGGTGGAGGACATTGATGCCACGATCTCCTCACTTCATAACAACAAGGCACCCGGCCCAGACGGCTTCCCCTCGGAGTTTTACAAACTCCTGAGGGAGGACCTGCTGGATCCTTTATACAATCTTTACCGGCACCTTTGGAAGGAGGAAAGTTATTTCCCGACTGCCAATGAGGCGTATGTTAAACTCCTCTCTAAACTGGGTAAGGACAGTACTTCCCCAGGTTCCTACAGGCCTATTTCGCTTATTAATATTGATGCGAAAATTCTCTCAAAAATCCTGGCAGGTAGGATAGCGTTGTTGTTGCCTGACTTGATTCACCCGGTGCAATCAGGATTTGTTCAGGGTAGAAATGCCGTATCTAACATAAGGAAGACTCTCCTGGCACTGGAGTATGCGAAATCCCATCCTGCGTTGTTGACGGTGGACGCCGAAAAGGCGTTTGATAACGTTAGCCTGACTCGGTTGTTTCGGGTCCTGCGCACCATGGGTTTCGAGGGACGGATACTGCAGCTGTTGGCAGCAAGGTATAAAGAACCAACGGCCAGGATAGCCACCCCGGGATTTATATCTAAACCTTTTAGACTCTATAAAGCGACTCGGCAAGGATGACCACTTTCTCCTTTACTGTTTAACCTGGCCTTGGAACCCCTGGTGCGCAGGCTAGAGGCTCACACGGCTATCACAGGGATCCCGCTCCTCTCCAGTTCGTTGAGGTCTATGTTTTTTGCGGACGACATACTTCTGTTTACAGCCACCCCCAAGACGGACATTCCCCTGTATCATGCACTTCTCTTAGAGTTTGGCCGGCAAGCCGGATTTCAAATTAACACATCAAAGAGTGAAATCCTTCCCCTAACTCAACGTAGACACCAACACTGGACCTCGTTACTGAGTTTCCCAGTGGCGCGCGAATATATTACCTATCTAGGGATTAAGATTGGGAAGACGGCATCGTCCATATATAGCCTAAATTTTACCCCACTTTTTTCAAAGATCATAGCTAAACTGGAAACCTGGCACACGTTACCCCTACCACTTTTTGGTAGGATTCACTTATACAAAATGGTCCCATTCGCCCAAATGCTTTACCCGCTCCAAACCATTCCACTGCTGTTAACGCACAAAGATGTTGCACTGCTGCTCAAGGCACTAGCTCGTTTCCTGTGGAAACTTAAGCCCCCGAGAGCGTGCTTTAAGACGCTGTATCTCCCAAAGCAGCAAGGGGGTGCGGCGTTACGAGACCTAAGACTGTACAATTTGTCCTGTCTCCTCCGCCATGCGGTGGATTGGATCAAGGGAACGTCCCACTATTCAAACACCAGTTTGGAGGCGGAGATGGTACGACCTTGGACCTTACCAAATATTCTGCATTGCCCACCGGGTAAACTCCCTCAACCGCTCAAACACAATTTGTTAGTCAGAGATACGGTACTGGCATATCGGGAGACTCGCAAGTTATTGCATCTCCCGGTTATAATCTCGCGTCACACTACGCTAGTAGGGAACCCACTTTCACAAGCGGTATATGGCATATGGGCTGAGAGGGGCCTGAGACTGGTTAAAGACCTATTTGATGAGACCACGAAATCTAGGATCCCGTGGCCCAAGCTCATAGAGAGGTTTGACCTATTACCGGCCCACAGCCATCCCCTGTTTCTTGCACAAGTGGATCATTATGGGGACTCTCTTCCCAGGGATGTATCCTCTCTATTTCTGACTTCTAGGCTGGACTCTGTTATATCCTCGCCCTCACATGGTATTTCAATGATATATGGCTCTCTGTAGCAAGCCTGTATGAAATCATTAGACGCCACCAGCATGTCTCATTGGGGGAAGGATTTCCCCCAAGAGGGCATTGCGGACAAGATAAATGTAGGATATCAAGCTGTTAGGAGACACATGGTATCGGAGACCTGGAGGGAGACTCAATTTCGGTTGGCCCACAGGGCGTATAAACTGTGTATGGAAGATGTTGGAAGCATCCCCAAGGGAAGCAAACCACGACCTACATGCCCCAAATGCCATACCCCCACACCATCACTGGCTCATTTTCTGTGGCTCTGCCAACACATGGTGGCTTTCTGGACATTGGTTCTTCAATATATCAACTCGATCCTACAAACGAATATTGTCTTGGACCCTATGCTTCTGCTTTTTGGTTATGTTTCACCGGAGTCCCGCATGGTTACATGTAGCACTTCTGATGACCAGATGAGCCATTATGCACGAGTGGATTCAACCGAGCCCTCCGACGATTCTACAGGTTAAAACCCAGCTCAAGGCTCTTTTCGAGAAGGAGCTAAGAGAGATTAGCCAGGGTGCTGCTAATTTCCCTTGGCGGTTGTACAAACGGTGGAAACCCTATATCCACTCAGAGTTGCCCCAAGAGGATAGACTGCGAATTTTGCGGTTCTTGGAAGTTGAACCCTAATGGATTGGGCTAGACAGAGAGGGGACTAAAGGTAGGGAGGAGGGGAAGGGGGGATCACCTTACCTGTTAATGATGGGGAGAATTGTACTACTTGGGAGATTGATGCACAACCAACAAATTTTTGCGAAGGGTATCCACAGGGTGTAGCTGTTTTATTTCTGCCAGCATTGTTTGGTACCGTATGCCTGTCTAGGAGGTTCGAGTGTTAGTTAGTTTGTTATTGTTATCCGGTTAGTATGGACTAAGTACTGTAAATCTTACTTTATACGCATATGCATTATTCATGCAAGTTTTTACTTCGATTGCATCGAAGTTTGATGTCTGCCACAGTTTTGTTATGGTTGTTTTATTTAGAAAATTTTGAAAAACTCAATAAAGAAATTAAAAAAAAAAAACATTATAATATATTTTAACATCGAAATTTCAATTTTTGTCAAAATTTTGGGTCAAAAAGGCCCTGCTGAAATTCAACTATGCAGAATTTCGGTGAAAATGTCGAAACTTCTACTTAAAATTTAGTATTGCAAATTTTTTCGACCACCCTTAGAAGTTACTGGAAGGATCTCCTACCATTGCAACAAATTAACAAAAAAAAATTATTTTTTAATCTGCACACAATGTGACATTATAGAAAACAAAATGAAATAGATATACAGTTTACAGAAAACCTAAATAACAGATTTATATATGTGGCTGATAAGTACCTTAAGTGGAAGTCTCAATAGCAATAGGAATATTTTCAAACCTATGCACAGTTTAAAAAGCTTGACGGTCTACGTCAGATGCTTGAAAATATCTCCTAAGAGATTTCACAGAACAATTAATTCTGGCATCAGGAAGTGAGGAGGAAGCACCAACCCAGTGGAAATTGCACATTAAATTTTACATTCAAAGGCTGCTGAAAAAACAAATAAGCTACTTATTAAACAAGGCCACAGTGATGTGCAGATATCATTGCTTTAACCTGATTTATTTACCAAAGGTATAAACTAGGTCAATAAAAGAATCGGGCCATTGCACCCAATGTTAGGACATATACACTAAAGAAAGAACTGATATACTGCACTCTGATTTCAAATGAAAATAGTATTTTCAATATTTAGTCTTGTAAAACAAATCAGCTTGATATACTATACAGTATAAACAAGTTTGCCTGCAGTAAAAATACGTGCTCATTATATATTCTAAATTGTTATAAGGTTTGCAGTACTACATAAAGGTTGTGTATTTTTGTTCTTTTGTAAAATGCTGGTGTATCCGTTGTCATTTAACAAAACAAAAGGACACCCTGTGTGCATGACATCTGAAATATAGTTGGTTCAATGTTTCCAAAATGTCAACAGACTGCCTATGTGAATTAATTGCAAAGCCCCTGTTCATTTTATCATCACCAAAAGTGTTGGGAAGGTAGGAAAGGGTTGTGGAAAAGTTTTTTTAAGTTCAAAGTTGAAATTTTGACCCAAATTCTTTTTGATTTGACATCAAATTTACAAAACTGCAAAGCTAGAGCAATACTCCTTGCTGTTACTGTTACTTTCACCCTTCTCATTTTCACGAACCTGCTTGGTGGATTTCCAAGAGGTCAGACAAACTTTCTGTCAGCTCCCCATAGCTGGCCAAGCTGCAGTTCCAGGAGGGTGGGTAGTCCACGAGGCTGGTTCCCCTGATGCGCGCCATGTGCCAAACTTGCCTGACTTGCCTGACTACCCTTGCATGCCAGGGATGTGTTTGGCAGGCCAAGCTGGCCGTGGAGCTCTGTGTGGAGGATGTGTTGGGCACCGGTGTCCAGGAGCCAGTTTCATGAGGTGGGGCAAACTGTCAGGCAAGCTGGAGAGTGAGAATGATGGCTGGAATGCGATGAATGACAATGACCAGATTTAAATGTTGTTTTTCCTTGTTCTTCCTGGGTCTCTTATGCCTACAACACAGAGAAAGGGACTGATAAACACTCTTTCAATGACAACATAAATGCCTTTCAGGAGTCGTTTCCTGGAGGGGGCTGGCTCATGGTGTCTTCCAACTATAACCTCTGTGGGGAAAAAAAGAGCCATAAACACAGGGCACAACAAAACATCTGTGATAGTAGCCAGCCAGCCAACTCTCCCCATCTGCCCTGAATCCACTCCAAGGCATCCCCCAGTACCTGTGGCAGAAAAAAATCAGCTCAGAGACTGCAAGCAAGCATTCCAACAGCTTCCTTCCTCAGGGTGTTGGGAAAACTGCAGGAATGCAGCCTGAAGGCAAATCAGGAAATGTATTGTCCACTAATCCAGCTACCATAACCTTATGATTGTCCAGGCTCCATACCCATTGCAGGCTTTACAGAGCCTTCTATACACAAAGAAGCATAAAGCCACCCTAATACAGGGGTCTACCCTAAACTACACAAGCTAGACACAAATACCTTCAAAGAATTAGTGTTTATCTAGAACAGTGTCATGAAATGATTCTCTTTATCCAAGGCCACATTAATAAGAATACTGCACAGGAAAGGGAGGTGTCACAGTTTCATCCTGCTTGGAAAAATATGATAGATAAAATCAGGTACTCACTTGGTGGGAAATGAAATTTATTGAGTAATAATAACTGGAAAATTGTCTCCAGGAGAATTGGATGGAGCAAATGTGAAAACGTCAGCTGGCTATCTCTTCTATGAATGCTTTCGTACCCGAGGACAAGCGTGCAGGATATATAGTCCGAGCTTCTGGTCTGCATTCTTGTCCTTAGTAACTGGCTTGGGAAGTATTGAAGCCATACTTCATGTGCACAAGACAAATAGAATTGTCAGAACTACAGTCACGGCAGCGTCTGTATTTCTCTCAGCTTCAAAGAGAAAATCCTGTTTGTCCTGAACCAACTTACTATATTTTTTATCAGAATGAGCTCATGTCTCAAACTGAGGAAGATTTACCTACACTATCCAAGATGTCAAAATCTTTTATTTTTGTTTTAGATGAAGAAGGCAAGGAATTAACAAATTCTGTTATATTTTCTACTATGACTATTTGCTTACCTCTCAAAACATACTGTGAGCTAACAAACAGCA
The DNA here is from genome assembly GCA_036250615.1 of Ptychadena robeensis. Classification (NCBI taxonomy): domain Eukaryota; kingdom Metazoa; phylum Chordata; class Amphibia; order Anura; family Ptychadenidae; genus Ptychadena; species Ptychadena robeensis. The sequence continues at coordinate 182,734,654 of CM070032.1, forward strand.
ACAAGGATACAGACATACATATAAATCTGACAACTGTTTTGGATGTTTTCTTTTATACTGAATAAAAGTATTTCCATTGTTTCCTATCCTTGTCTTCATAGCAAGTTCTAGTAAAAAAAGGTTTTCCTGCAAAACAACTTATGAAAAAGCAAACACTCTTTTATTAATTTGACCAACTAAGCGCAAGATATGCCTTTGGACATGATTGGTTAGCTGAAGTGAATTATTTAATTGTTTCTTTAGCCTAGGTTTCTGCAGCATTATGGGCGATACCCCCTGCGTTAATCGCATGCCGTGATGGGGTTGTCGAAGCAGCCTATCCATATAAATGATTACCACACTGCCTGTTTCCACGGCTTTCAGCCGGGCCGCAGGCGGAGAGGTTAACAGTGCACTACGTCAACCTCTGGCCGGTGGACTGGACCTAGCCTTAGTTGACCAATCCCATTGTTTTAAACACATATAAAGCATTTGCTATGAACTATATTCTGACATTTATCAAAAGGCAGTACAGGAAATTACTCATTTGGAACTGGTTGCTGGACACGGCCAGCTTGGCCTGCCAAACACATCCCTGGCATGCAAGGGTAGTCATCAGGGGGACCAGCCTCGTGAACTACCCACCCTCCTGGAACTGCACTAATTACTAATAGTAACTGATAAAAGGTAGATAATTAGGGAAACATTAAACTTTATGTATTCCCTATATTTTATAACTTTAATTATAACAAATAGATACTTGAGGTTGGCTTTGAAGGATACAGGAAACCACTATGTAAACCATCTAGTTTGTACTGGCCTCTTTATTAAAGAATTATGCCTCAGTTTTTTCGTCTGTTTGTTGAATTTTTAAGACATATGTAACAAATACTGTTGTCAGATAGTACAATAAACAAAGAGCAAAGGAGAACATTAGATAGGGGTCATTTATAATTCCACAGACTGGGATGTGGGCAAATATTCTTTGTAAAATGCATAGTGTTCATAAACCACCCAGTACTTAGTGTCTTATTCGGAGGATGGAAGAGTTTTAATAAGAACTGCTTTGGTCATCTTGCCAGTATTATGTGTACAAAAAAATATGTGTGTGTATTATATATATAATATATATATATTCATTCACACACATACATACTTTAAAGCAGATCAGTACTATAAAAAAACACAACATATACACATTGCATAATTGTCAGCTGTCTTGGCCGGGCAAGATGCTTTAAAATTAAAAAAACGATATCCATTCCTTCCCTTCTTCCTTGTTCCCGAAGCCGACATCCTTACTGAGTCCTCCATTCTCCAAGATGGTTATTGCAGACTCTTCCAATCTTGCTCACTCCACCAATCTTGAAATAACACTCCAGTGACACCATGGCAGGGCATGCTGGGCAGAGGGAGGCTTGGGAAGATAGACATAACTATAACATCTACCTTCCCAATTCCCCTCGTGCCTGGGGTCCTCTGTGGCTTGACATCACTGGATTTAGATTATTTTAACCTTCAAGATTGTTTTGGTTTTTTTTGCATATTCCTCCAGAAGTCCTGTATCAGGCCACAAATGCCATACTGATATAGTTTAGGTCATAGGTCCAGTAAGAGAAATATAGGAAGCATTGATCACCTGTCCTGTAAAATTACAAACCCTCCAGCCCAACAATTTAATGTCCACAAGATTGTGTCTTCTGTATTTAACCCCAAAAAATACATATCAAAGCAAATTAATACAGAAGTAAATAAATTAGTAAAGAAAAAAGAAATACACTATTGCAACAATATATATGCACCTGTTTATAGGGCTGATAAGGATTAAAGTGTTTCTAAGATCTAAGACCAAACACCGAATGTATTTCAGTTGCCATTTAAAGTTGATATGTTTGTTTTTTTATTTCTTTATTAATTATAAACCAGTGATCTAGTCAGTATTAAACACTCCACTGGCTCCACTGCATATGGAGAAAAATAGCCACTCTTGTAATGAACATTTGACAATAGAACTGTCCATTTAACAATAGAAAATTAATTAGATTAATATATTTAGTTGTATTTTACTTTAGGTTACACTGGTAATTGTAGAGACAGACTACATCATATATGTTATTTTTTGTATAATAAAGTTATCCTTAAGTGTTATATTTTACAATTGATTTTCTTTGTAACTGTCCTTGATTAATAGTTATTAAATGGACAGATCATGTCAAGATAAGGCTGATATGACATACGTTGATTAGGGTAGCTGTCATGAACCGAGTGGCACATGTAGTTTATCTAACTTTTCCCATGGAGGATTGACAGGCTGAAAGGGTTAACACATTAGATGAACTGAATACGTGAATTGTTTAAGCCAATGACTGATGACTTAGCATAGTGGATAATTACCAAAAATAAAAACCATATTAACAAGGACAATGCATCTTTTATATATTGTCTGAAGTAAATTAGTTAGCAATGAGTCATGAATATGAACCAAAAAAAAAGACTGGAAAAGGTCAAACTAAAGGTCAGTTTGCTTCTTATCTTTACAGCTTTGCCTAATTTTATCAATGTTTATTTTGTTTTGTTTTTTAAATCAGCTACCTAAGCTGAGTTCCACCGCGTCAATTACACATCTAATATTTTTGGATGCATTAATGCTAGTGTTGCCTAAAATTAGACATGGCCCAAAGGTCTAAGAATATATCCCTTACTTGTCCTCACATGATACCCAGCCACTAAATAAACTGTATAAATTGTGTCAGGTGAGGTCAGAGATTACACTGTGTATTTCCCCATCCATCTAATTATGGGCCTCGGAGTAGCCAGCTCCGACCTGACATTCTTCAAAAAGGGCAGAGGAAGAATGCAATTACAAATTGTGCACTTTCACCACTATGTGAGCAATGAAGAGCAAGCTAAAGTTATTAACGGCCTCCTCAAAAATAGCAGGAAGAATTTACCAGTTCCTGGTAAAAAAAACTTAAAAGGGCAATACCAATCATGCAGACTAGTGATGGCCGAACATCGACCAGGAAGTCCGCCATCTGCCTGTTTGCAGGCAGATCCAAATTCCCTGTCTCTGGATGGGCAATTTGAATCCGAAAAACCAAAAGTGATGTCAGTGCCATCACATCTGGTACCTGAAATGCATAGTTTCAGGTTACGATAGCCGGATGTGACGTCACTGATATCACTTCCGGGTTTACGAGCCGTCTGCTCAGTAGAAGACCGGCTTCATGCCCTTCTTCTAGTGTACAGATTCTCCATCCGGCAGGATCTCGCTGCTCCTGACCCTGGAAGAAGGGAGGAGGAAGAAAAGAGATCTCCTTCTCGCCGGCAAACAGGGCGGGTCGAACACCCGGCCAGAAGGAGGGCGAACATCCTTGCGGGCAGTTTGGCCATCACTAATGCAGACAAATGCATCATAGAAACACACTGTTGGGGTTTGAACCCATGACCGGCTCACTAGGCTACCGTCCTCTCTGGACTACTCATCCTTAAATCTTCCTGATCTTCCTTGTTCCTGCCAGCCTAGCTAATTACCATGATCATTGACACCTGCTACTTCCCCTATAAAGCCCAACCCTCTGCTACCTTCCTTTGCTGATTATTGTTGCTTCTAGCCTTGATCCTCCTCCTCTACTCCTCTGCAATTACTGATTAACCGCTGCTGACCTCGAAACTGCCCTCGACTATTCTATTGCCTGATCCCTCACTACTGTCTGCCTTTACTGCTGTCAACCCAGATTGCCTGGCTTAGTGCTTCCTGCCCTGACCTACTGCCTGTTACCTGAATACGCCTTTGCTCTATCTTGATACCAGCTGCATCCTGCTGTCCTTGCCACTAGGCTTCACTCCACTCTCCAGCCTCAGTGTCCTCAGACTCAAGTGAGCCTACGGACCTAATACACACACACACCAATCATGAAGACATGCTTCATGTACATACATACCAATTATGCAGAGATGCATCATTCACATAGACAAATAGAGACACAGACACACACAGATGAATTACATACACTACATAGCCAGTTCCCCCATGGTCCTCTACATCAACTTCCTGCATATCCATCCCCCATGCTTCTAATTGGCTGGCAGTGGAGGCTGGGGGCACAGACAGCTCAGAGAGCCAATAGGCAGCTTAGTGCTGCAGTTCTCTCTTCTCTCTGACTGTGTTGGCTCACAGCATGACCACCTGACACACATGCAGTTTGGAAACCACTGAGCTAGAGAGTATAGGCAGGTTGGCGATCCTTTTCTGCAATTAAAGCAGACCTATATACAAAACAAAAATACATTTTACTTTCCACAGACAACAAACAATATATCATATACTTACCTGCTGTTCCCTCATGTCCCATCAGTTTCCATTTCTATTATTGCCAGTTTTGTAAATCTTCCTTTAACACTTCTTTATGCAGTACCTTTAATGGTCATTAGATGATGCAAGATACTGGTTTCCAATGCTCAAAGCATTGAAAACCAGTTCTCTAAAGTCTTCAGAGCATCGTAAAGTCAGTGATGTCTCCCTTTCCAAGTCTCTCTTCATCCTGCCAGTCACTTTGTAAATGTTGTCTGTATAATAGGATGTTTGACTGTGAGGAACATTGTGTATATTAGGTTATTTATATTAGGGAAAGTTATGTGGACAATGATGGAGTGACGTCACGTGATGTTTGATTGACTTGTATTACTGGGTCTCATATTTTGTGTTTTATGTAATATGGAACACAATTGTTCACAAAGATTCGCAAACCAGCTTTACAGCCTCTCTTTTTCATAGCCAGTACGAGCGCTGTGGGTATCATTCGCAATGTCCACAAACATGTGCAATGTATGCTGGTAAACAAAGTTGAAGCATAATATGTCAAATATTCGCCATTGCGAATATCCGGCACAACATTCCCAAAATGTCAGATAGCTAATAATTAATATTTTTTAAATTTGTGCTCAATACTACTAAAAAGATGTTGGGTGTAATAATTTTTATTTTCAATCTAAATATTAATAGTTGGTGGCAAAATACAATGTGGGTAAAAAGCCTGTTAACCACTCTTGAACATAAAAATACTATGGAGTCATCTTCTCTTCGGAAAACTATCCTAAAGGTCATTATGTCATCATCAGCCACAATCAAGCTTCAAATGTAATAATTATAACTGGATAGTAAGCTTGATTACTGAAGAATGTATTATGGGTGATTTACTGATTGCTACATAAATCATGCTAGACAAAAAGTAACATGTAAATGGTTATGAATGACAAGCCCAAATCATCTAGAATCAGCAGATGGGTACGGATGGGTATCATCATTCCTGTTTAACCATGCTGACCTTCTCATATATCCTTTTATGTTATTCTTTAGTTTCTTTTGTACCTCTGACCCCAATCAAATAGTTCATACATATAAAGAAAAATATACATAATATACTAAAAACAATAGGAACTTTGAATTACATTGAGTTACTTTTGAATGTATGCCAAAGTTATAAAAAAACTATTCCACAGACAATCATAAGCTCGGGGAGATCATGCTGTTTCATAACACCACATAAAGTTTTAATGCAGTTTGCATATTTTATTTTCTGCATGTTTCATTGATATATGTTATTGATGGCAGTGCCCAACATCTTATGCCATGTTTGACAATAGAATGCTTTTTATCCCCCAAAATTGGCCAGCATTTAAAGACAGGATACGCCTAAAGACTTCAATGGTATTCATTATTAAGTTTAGGTTTGCCCAGTATCAACCAGAACTGTCATTTTTAGACTAGACAGTTCCAGAGAAGGGTAATTTTGGAAAATTCTAAACTTCCAACTTTGGACAGTTTGTGGCACACCTCTTTTTAAGCATGTCTGTACCCCCAGGCAACAAGCCTCCGTCAAGGGATGGTTGGTGGGCTTGGTGTGGGAGAACTAAACATCAACAAACATCTTTGGGAATAACTAGCTTAAATAGAATGTATATTGAGGCCAGGCCTTGTCATCTGACATAAACAAATTAATTCACAAATATCTTATTATATTCTTATATCAAATATTTCCAAAATGGTAGCACATAAGGCCATTAGTGATGGCCAAGCTTCGGCCAGGTCCGTTTTCAAACATGCGGATTGGACTTTTAAAAAGTCCAACATCTGCCTGTTCACGGGGAGATTCAAATTCCCCGCCTGTTTGCGGGGAATTTGAATCAGGAAAACCAGAAGTGACGCTGATTTTTCACTAGAAGAACGGGTTCTCTACCCGGTCTTTAGTGAAAAGATTCTTAATCTGGTGGATTCTTACTGCTCCTGATCCTGCCAGTGGAAGACTAGTAAGCTCCTACTCACCAGCCAACGGGGTGGGTTGAACACCCATACTGCTTGCCAGCTAGAAGGAATGTGGACAGTTCGGCCATCGTTAATGGCCATAAAGACTCTATAACGATGCTCATAAATGAAGAATAGGATGCTACAAATGTTCCTGTAGCTACAGATGTACCAATACATTATTAAATATAGAGTAACTGAATGCACCTTAGGGTATCAACATATCTTTTAGGCTGTCAGGCACCTGTACACTATGAGCAAAAACTTTTCCTAAAGTAGTTATATTAATGGGCATCAAGAAAATGCTGTTTTTAACCTGCATGGATTCTACATCTGAAGAAATGTAGTACAACTCAGAGCAGATCAAACACAACTTCTGACTTTCTACATGTAGTGTTTCTAAAGTTTTATGGAATTTTGCTGACCTTCATATCACTATGTTCCAAACTCACATCAAGTGATAGGAAACAAAGCTTGTTGTCGTAAACCCTATAACTAGTCAATATAGCAAAGACAGAGAAACTGAAGAGTTAAGTTCTTTGTTTAGCTATCAATAAGGAACAATAACAAAAACGGAAATCTTTTGAATTTGTTATTTCTTTTCAGAAAAAAGACCTCTTCAGAATAGCAGTTTAATAGTAATTACACATTATTGTTGCAATAATGTTTTCATAATGAACTCCATGTTTCAGACACCAGTGAAGCCAGCAATGTGCTGTTAGTGTAACATTCTTCCTAGTCAGCAAACATCTGAAACAAAGCACAGGCAGGCATGAGCACACCTTTTAAACAATGCTATCTTCATGACATTCTGACGGAACAAGTTAAGCACGTGCATGCTACAATCTGGTGGAATTTGAAAAAGTGTAACATCAAACAGATGGTTGCATATTTAAACACGAAATAAAATGAGTTATTTTAACATCAAAATGTACATGTGAACTGACTTGCTGGACACGGTTCAAGGTCAGATCTAAAATGGCCAATCAACATCCAATCCCTCGCAGAAAATTAGAATGTTCAAAACAGAATTCCTTCTGCTCTGGGGAAGGAGTGGTTGGTACTATTAAGGTTATGGAAAAAAAAAGGTTTTGGATCTACTAACATTTTTAATATACCTTTGGCCTTCATACAGTATTTGTATGCCAGCAGAAATGGCAAAAAACAATAAGAAAATGAAATACAGTTTTTGATTGTGGAGTGACTTAATAAACTAAGGATGTAGGGTGGGTGTTATCTGCTTCAAAGATTTTTTTTTGTGTACAGAAAAGTAACTCACTGAATAAACCATTCTATAAAGAAAGAACAATGCTCTGGGTCAGAAATGTCAATGTTGTTCTCATAAATTTCATTTGCAATCTTCTATTCAATACATATGTAGGTACTAAAGCATTTCTAAATCATGTATACCAAAACCTAAACATTGTCAAAACACATTGTGTTATCTGTAGCAACAAGCAGTAAGAGCAAACATGTGATCTAGCAATAATTTACGCTGTTGGTACCCACCAAAAATAAGGTACACTTGCAGATACGGTACTGTAACTCTGGACAGGGGGGATCAGATTGGGCAATCAAAATGACACAGGAGGATCAGAAGGGGGTTCTAAAATGGTAATCCCCCCCCCCCTCTGAGTCTCCTGTGCCTAATCCCCCTAATCCCCCCTGTGTCATTTTAAGTGATCCCCCCACCTTGATACTACAGTGCCAAAATGGGAAAAAAGACATCCCCGAAAATAAGATGTAGGGCATCTTGGGTAGCAAAAATTCATAGAAGACACTGTCTTATTTTCGAGGAAACACAGCAGTACCATAAGTAAGGGGTCATAGTCTTTTTATTACTATCAGCTGTACATGTTCACAAGATCAACCAGATTAAATTGGGTGCACTATGAAGAGATCCACTTTAATGTTTTTTTGTTCTCTTTATTCCTAGTGAAATAATTAATTTACAATAGTGACCATTCTCAGAAAATGAGGCGAAAAGAGGTAAGAGAAAACTTCTACTGGTGAGAAATGGTCAATGGCCATTTTTTTTTTACAACATACAAAGTCTCTAACAAGTTCTGCATGATAGGGTATTGGAGTAGGATTGCTGGAAAAAGAGTCTCAAATGGAGGTGCCAGTCTTATGGTATTATTCTTTATTTTGTGAGTTAGCTTTGATGCATTTCGTGTGCTTTTGTCACTTCTTCATGGTGTATAGTTAAAATTGTCTTCCTTTGCTGTGTTAATTGGTAAAGGGACCAATTGTTTTCAAAACCACTGATAATTTGTCAAAGAAAACGTATCTTCTTTTCTCAGTTCTATAAGATTTTCTATTCATCTCATCTTCAAATAAAGCTCTGCTCATGATGCTGAGTATGCAGCTTCAGCAAGCATACCTCCTGTGTCTTGACTGATGCTTAGAAAACA
>CM070032.1:182743450-182765009 GCA_036250615.1 Ptychadena robeensis
AATAAGAAGAATATTGCCGAATGCGAATATTTTCCGAATGTTTTCCCAAAAATTTGCGGCGTGCCGCGAATACGAATGTTGCCTATGCCGCTCATCACTAGTGATTACACATAAGAACAAGTACTTAGTGTATATCTATAGCTTGCAATATATATAAACAATACATTACATTGCCAAAGAAAATTTTATTTCACCAAATAACCCCCACCCCCTAAAAATGAATATTAAAGTTATCAGTATATTTGTATCAGGTCTGAAAATTCTCATTATCCAAAAGGCTGGGGACATACCTAGATAGTAAAATGACTGAAAAACACCCAGCAGAAGGGGTGTTTTTTTTAGAGACCGCCCCTCCCACTGTCTGACGTAGCACCTTGGCTCTACATCATACAGCCACACGGGCATTTGTTAGTGTGAGAGGAGGGTGGAGTTGGTTGGTTTTGGCTGCTATGAGAAGTGTGCATCTGGAAGTGGCTTCGGTTTGCCAGTAGTTTATATTGCTTCTGCTGAGAATGAAAAACATGATGAAGGTAAGTAGGTTTTAATTTTGGTGTAGCAGTTTTTCAGGATCTGAACTGATGAGAGGTAAGTTTTGTGTCTATTTGATGTATGTGGGTTTTTATTCTTACTTTAAAATCGCTTTAAGACTTCCGGTTCTGGCGCCGTATGAGCGAGTAACACGCCAGGAGAGCTCCCGCTCGCCCCCACGATAAATCTGCTTTTTACAGCTGCATCTCGCCAACCGGGCTCCTCATACACAGCCAGAGGACGAGACTCTCACCCCCTGCATGCACAAATACTTTGGAGTGGGATCCCAGAAGCGCACGTCCATGAAACACCCGCCGCCAACACCGCGCACGCTGCCGGCCGCAATGGCGGCTCCGCCATCTTCCGCTGCTGACCCAGTGACAGACGATGCCGCCTCCCGAGATGCCCTGCCACGCCAATGGATAGGTGACCAGCCAATAGTTGTGGACCATGACAAAATAGCGGCCGTGGTAGCCGCCATTCTCAAGCCCACCATCCAGGAGGCCATAGACCAGGCCCTGGCTAAAGCTCTTCAGGCTGTGCGTAATGATATAGCGGAACATGGCCGCAGGCTTGTGGCGATAGAATCCCGCGTTTCCAGTGCTGAGGACGATTTTCTTGATTTTGCCACAAGAATCACAGTGGTGGAACAGAAACTAAAAGTATTGGATGATAAGCTGGACAACCAGGAAAACCGTGCCAGGCACAATAATCTGCGGATTGTGGGGCTGCCAGAATCCGTGCTGCCACACCATCTCCCTAAGCTCTGCGCCGAAGACATCCCTGGTCTGCTGGGGCTTCAATCGCCTATGAGAGTGGAGCGGGCACACAGGCTGGGACCCCCTAATCCTGAACGAACGGGCCCAAGGCCTGTAATAGTGAAATACCTGGACTATTCTGAAAAAGCCCAAATTCTCCAGGCATTCTGTAAGCAACGGGACCTTCAACTCGACGGGCACCAACTGCTCATATTTGCTGATTATTCAGCTGAAGTTTCCACGTGCCGCCGTCTTTTCAGCAAGGCTTGCTCTCATCTTTACCAGCACCAGATTCGCTTCATGCTGGCATACCCTGGCATACATGCTGGCCTCATCTATGGAAACTCCCCCCCCCCCACGCAGGATTCATACCAGGGCTAACCCTTCGCCCTTTGCACGCCGCATTCGGATGCCCACACCGAACAGGTACTCCTCTAAGCCTGCCTGGAAAAGATGATTCTGCTTGTATCTGCATGGGCCCTGTTTTCTCTCCTTTCTTCCTGCCCTGGCCAGGTTCCGCACGTTCAAACTCTTAGCACTCTGCCATCTGGGAGATGTCGTACTCCGGCTATCCTTGACCGATGAGACTACTGCGAGGACTGGTCTAAGTATAAATGCTTTACTCAATGTCTACGATATATGAGTCGGTTATAACCTGTGGTGGCCATTTGGATGTTGTACTCAGAACTCTGCCTTATGTGGGATGGTATGGGAGCAGTTTGCCGTTACTTACTCTACGGAAAAAAGGGAGCCACATGCAACCTATGCGTATTATTGCCACAGGATGCCTTCGGGCTTCCGGGCAACTATGGTTTCTTTGCTATTTTCGTAATGTTAATTTTTCTGTGTTTCGTTAGATTTTTGTGCTGTTTTTAACTCTGTTACCTGGGCAAGGTTTTCATAGACTGGGGAGGATGGCGGGGTGTGCTGCTTGGGAGGTGCCAAATGGGTTAGAAGGGGTGGTTGTGGGCTTCTCAGGGGTTATCACGGACCTGTATGATCTCCTCACTGTGTTATTGCTATTTTTCATTGGTATGTTACCTGAATGTTACTTACTGATATGCCACTACGACTAATATCGTGGAATGTCAAAGGACTTAGGGCTCCAGCAAAAAGGAATATGGTCCTCAAACATTTAAAGAAATTAAAAGCGGATATCGCCTTGTGTCACCGTCCTTACTGGGTCCAAGCTGGAGTAAGGAGAACGACCACAAGGGGAGGAGTCTAATCCGTAGAGTAGGACCTGGTATTCTACCAGAGCCCCCCAATGGAGATGGGACGATGTGTCCCAGGAGGTGGCACCGGTGGTGTTTCGCGCAGCAGACAGGTCTCCCCCCCAAAAAAAAGTGGTCGTTAGCCCACGTAGGAGGGGTGGGACTGGTGAGCCTGCCCCAATCTAGAAGTGGCTAATACCACTAGAATTGTCAAGGTCCAAATTCAGTAAGTAGTACACAAGGGCTGGAGAATCAAGGATCGTCGGGACAGTGCAACGGTCAGGCAGGCATGTGCAATCGACGAGGTTAACCCTACAAACCAAGCAATAGTCGGGATCCGGAGGCTCGGGTAGACGGGGTAAACAGCCAAGGTTGGTACACGGGGGTCGGCAGGGTAGGGTAGGGAATCTGCATAAAGATCAGGGTTAACGCACAAAACTGCACATTCAACAGGCACTTGGCTTTGTGCTGTTGCTTGGCTTTTTTTATGGACCAGCCAATTGATTAATCACCCCTCCCCTTCTGCAGGAAAGGCCTGCAGAAAGGAGGGGGTATGTTCCTTTAAATGTGCCGCACTGCGTTAGGGGAAGCGCCGGCCCGCCCGTCTAGGAGCGCCGGCCCCGAGCTCTATGAGCAGATGCGCTAAAGGACGGCGCCACGCTCTGCACGCTGTGGCTGCGTTGGCAGAGCCTATAGCATAGGGTACCCCCAACAAACACAGTTAGTCGCTGGGGGAGAAGCTGAGACACCCGGGGACCCCACTAGCCACACTGGGGACCCGGAGGGTGCCGCAGTCCCCCCAGGAGACACAGAGGGCTGACACCTTGCTACAGGAGACGCACCTGCGGCCTGGAGATACTGCACTCATGTGCAAGATGTGGGTGGGTGAGGTTTATGCCTCTCCTTCTGAGGGGAGAAAAGGGGGTGTTATGGTTCTCTTGCGGAAGACCATACAGTACAAGCTGGTGTCTTCACACCACGATCAGCAGGGCAGGTTCCTCCATGTCCACTTGCAGTTGGGTGGTTTAGACGTTAGTGTATACAATATATATGCTCCTAACAATCCTTCTAAACAATATTTTACTGACCTGCTAGGGCAGATATCCAGCGACCCTATCCCCCACAAGATTATCGGTGGCGACTTTAATACGACCATGTCCGACTTCCTTGACAGACGACCGACGACCATGACCCGACGACAGACGCGCCTGCCTACGTCTCCTCCTATATCAGCGTCCAACCTGGAATGCTTCACTGAATCCTTGGCTCTAAGCGATGTCTGGAGAGATTTCCACCCCCTTGACTTTCAGTTCACATTTATGTCCCCAGTACATGCCTCTCTCTCCCGCATCGATTATATTTTTGTTACTGACAATTTGCTGTCCCTGGTAGATGCTCCTGAGGTGCACGACCTGGTCATCTCCGACCATACCCCTATTGGCCTGACTTTGAAGGACACTATTAGCAGGGGCTCTGATATCATTTGGCGCTTTCCCGCTACACTGTATTCTGACCCCGACTTTAAGACGACGCTCTCGCGGGCCCTGAAAGATTACACGCACAATAACTTGCAGCACTGCAGCACCCCGATCCTTTTCTGGGAGGCCGCCAGAGCTCACCTCAGAGGCACAATCATTTCATATCTCGCATTTAAACGCAAGTCTACGGCGGCTAAATACTGTCAAGCTTCGGAGGAAGTATGTCAGGCCCAGAGGGAGATGTCGCGTCATCCCACAACAGGAAATATGCGGGTGGTGCAAGATGCCAAAAGTGCTTTTGACCACTGGGTTGAGCAGCAGTAATCCCTGAGAAAATCGCATTGGGACCTGCATTTTCATAAACATGGTAACAAGGCAGGGAAACTGCTAGCAAATCTAGTCAGGGCATCATTTCCTTCATCTCATATAGCTGCGTTGAAGGATAATGAGGGAGGTCTCGCTACAGAACCCAAACAGATCAATGACATTCTGTCTGTTTACTACCAACAACTGTATGCCCATGAACCGACGGATGACACGGACCAAGCCACCTTTCTGGATGGAGTCCCCTTACCTCGCCTTGCGCCGTCACAATTGGAAACACTGAATGCGCCCTTGACTGTTTCTGAAATTGACCGTATTATTGCATCCCTTCCCGACCACAAAGCCCCAGGACCTGACGGCTACACCCCAGAGTTCTATAAGCTCCTTAGGGAAGATCTCTTGGATCCCTTGTACAATATGTACAGGCATCTTTGGTCGGAGGGGAAATATTTTCCCACGGCCAATGAGGCCTATATAAAGTTACTTCCAAAGAAGGGTAAAGACCCCACGTCCCCTGGCTCATATCGCCCAATATCTCTCATAAACTTGGATGCTAAAATCCTCTCCAAGGTCCTGGCAGACAAGATGGCTGCAATTTTACCGACTTTGATTCACCCGTCTCAATCGAGGTTCGTGAAGGGCAGGAGTGCAGTTTCAAACATTAGGAAGACAATGATGGCCCTGGACTACGCCAAAAACCATCCACACTCTGACACTGTGTTATTAGGTATCGATGCTGAAAAAGCATTCGATAATGTCAATATTCCTTGGTTGTTTAAAGTTCTCACTAAGATGGGCTTCTCGGGGCGTATTCTTCAACTCCTGCGAGCTATGTACCTATCCCCCTCTGCAAGAATCTGCACTCCTGGCTTTCTGTCTCGCCCCTTTCGATTGCACAAGGGCACGCGACAAGGTTGCCCATTGCCGCCGCTATTATTTAACCTAGCCCTGGAACCGTTGGTTCGCCTGTTCGATACCCACCCGGGCATAGAGGGAATCCCTTTTCAGGACAAATCGTTGCGCTCGGCCCTTTTTGCAGACGATATTCTCCTGTTTACGTCCTCCCCGACAAATGATCTGCCCATTTATACACGACTTTTGACGACTTTTGGCGAGTGTGCGGGCTTCAAGGTAAACTCCACTAAGAGTGAGATCTTGCTGTTGACTTCCCTCCCCGACAGACCCTGGCTCAAGGACGTTGATTTCGCCATAGCCCCTCACTCTATCACATACCTTGGGGTTAAAATAGGCAAAACACCCTCATCTATGTACCAACTGAACTATACTCCCCTTTTCACGAAGATAATCCAAAAATTGGAGTCGTGGCAAACGCTGCCACTGTCCCTTTTCGGGAGGATACACCTCTACAAAATGGTGGCATTTGGGCAACTTTTATACCCTTTGCAAACGTTACCTATCCTGCTAAGGCATAAAGACGTTGCTTTACTGCGCAAGGCATTGTCCCATTTCCTGTGGCAGGGGAAGCGCCCAAGACTAGCCCTTAAGACACTGTACCTGACCAAAGAGAATGGAGGGGCTGGACTGCCAGGTCTGCAATTGTATAACATTGCCAGCCTGTTTCGCCATGCGGCGGATTGGCTCCGACAATCCTCACAACATTCTAATTATGATCTAGAGACATCCATGACCTCACCATGGGCCCTGCACAACTTGCTCCACTGCCCGGTAAGCAAACTGCCCCGACCCCTCTGATCTAATCTCCTGATAAGGGATACAGTGATAGCCTTCAGAAATATCCGGAAAATGCTCAGACTTCCAATGTCAGTATCACCATACTCCACATTTGTAGGGAATCCTCTGTTCCCACCAGGTACTGAACACTCTATCTATGCTACGTGGGAGGCTAAAGGGACTAAGTGTATTAGAGTTATCTATGATCCTGTTACTTCCGAATTCTCTTCTCTTCCCTGGCCGATACTATAGCGTTGGCACACCCTCTATACCAAATGCAACTTAAGGCGTTTTGCCTCACGATGCCTTTAAATATGTCATCATTGTTTCAAAGGTCGCTATTCGACTCAATGGTTACACAGACGGGCAGTAGTCTGTCTGTAATATGCAAGGTGCTCAAACCCAGCTTCACTAAGTCTCTCTCCACTTCCACAGTGTCCCACTGGAAAACAGATTTTGCGGAGGATGATATAGCATCCAAAATTAATAAGGGCTACCAAGTTACTCGCAAATATATGATATCTGAGACATGGAGGGAGACTCAGTTCAAGTTAATGCACAGGGCGTATAGGGTATGTGTATTGAGAGATGAATCCCAGGTCCCTAGGGAGAAGCCTCGCCCTTACTGCCCCAAATGCGATACCGATGCACCGTCACTTCACCACTATCTGTGGACTTGTCCCGAGATATCTGAATTCTGGAGGGCAGTGGCACGGTTCTTGGGTCAAATGTTCAAGACCACGATACCCAGAGATCCCATGCTTTTCCTCTTTGGTTTTGTGGCCTCCAATGCTAGCAGGGCTTCACCTGTGCGACACGAATGCCAGGCCAGGAGAGCCATCATGAAAGAATGGATATACCCGCATGCACCGACGCTCTCGCAGCTGCTCTCAAATGTCACAGCTTTATTTCATAAAGAACTCCTGGGCATTCCCAAACAGGCGACGAAACGATCCCTTAAATTCCACAAGTGTTGGAAACCATTTATATTGCATGTCCTCCCGCCCCCAGAACGATATTGTATTCTACAGCAACTACAGCAACTATGATCAATGTCATGTCACTGTTCAGTGATGGAAAACAATGGAAAATATTGGCAGCCCCCCCCCCCCCCAGAGCACACCCCCCCCCCCTCCCCCTTCCGATATGGCTCAAGATGGGTTTTGATGGGACGGCTAAAATCCCCTCCACCTTATCAACAGGATATCACGCTATTGTACTACACCCGGTTTTTGCCCATGGTTTCGCCTTGCCCAAGGTTTGACTTTTTGTTGTTTGATGTTTGTAATATGTTTTGGAAATGGCATGACGGATTATAACTTCTGTCTGCTGTAATAATTGCTTTCTCTTGCTGAGCGGATATTACCGCATTGTGTTATTTTGGTTTCTGTAATGTTGAAAAAGTTATAAAGTTTTGTGAAAAAAAAATTGCTTTAAATGATTGTAACAAATGGGGGGATTTAGTTCTCAATTATAAATGACAATAAGGGGAAATTTCATACTGGAACCTTTACACATCAATAAAAAAAATGGTAAAATCTAATGAAATAAAAATCTAAAGATTTTTAGAAACATATTTATTGTCTATCATGATTATGGGCAACTGAATTGTTGAGTTTGAAACAGAAATACTCCCTATACATTAGCCTGCTCTGCGTTGACTGTCATGTATGTTTACCCTGGTACTAGAAAGCATCCCATTTACAATAACAATTCAGTAGATTGAAAGCCATTCCCCAAACCCAATGCACTGTTGTTCTTTTACTGGTGGGATAAATCTTAACATAGAATTCTAAAACAGTAAAGTCGAGGCACACATGGCTTCAACTTTACTGTGGACAAGCTGGCCCGAATCAAGCCGAAGTATTCCCCTTATCACAGGATATCACGCTATTGTACTACAACCCGGTTTTGCCCATGGTTTCGCCTTTGCCCAAGGTTGACTTTTTGTTGTTTGATGTTTTAATTATGTTTTTGGAAATGGCATGAGGATATAAATTCTGTATGCTGTAATACTTGCTTTTCTTGCTGAGCGGATATACCGCATTGTTTATTTTGTTTCTGTAATGTTGAAAAAGTTAATAAAGTTTTGTGAAAAAAAAATTGCTTTAAATGATTGTAACAAATGGGGGGATTTAGTTCTCAATTATAAATGACAATAAAGGGGAAATTTCATACTGGAACCTTTACCATCAATAAAAAAAATGTTAAAATCTAATGAAATAAAAATCTAAAGATTTTTAGAAACATATTTATTGTCTATCATGATTCATGGGCAACTGAATTGTTGAGTTTGAAACAGAAATACTCCCTTACATTAGCCTGCTCTGCGTTGACTTCATGTATGTTTACCCTGGTACTAGAAAGCATCCCATTTACAATAACAATTCAGTAGCTTGAAAGCCATTTCCCCAAACCAATGCACTTGTTCTTTGACTGGTGGGATAAATCTTAACATAGCATTCTAAAACAGTAAAGTCGAGGCACACATGGCTCAACTTTACTGTGGACAAGCTGGCCCGATATCAAGCCGAAGTACTTCTGTGGTCCCCATCCAAAGTAATGGAAATTGAACAGGGGTTTACAATATTTTGGACTGTTCGACGGAGCCCTGTGAATGAGCACAGTGCTCAATTGTGTTCATGTCTATCAAGCCGTGTACACATCAATAACTGCAAAGTGGGGTGTGTGTAATTATTCAGCCCCCTTTGGTCTGAGTGCAGTCAGTTGCCCATAGACATTGCCTGATGAGTGCTAATGACTAAATAGAGTGAACCTTTGTGTAATCTAATGTTAGTACAAATACAGCTGCTCTGTGACGGCCTCAGAGGTTGTCTAAGAGAATATTGGGAGCAACAACACCATGAAGTCCAAAGAACACACCAGACAGGTCAGGGATACAGTTATTGAGAAATGTAAAGCAGGCTTAGGCTACAAAAAGATTTCCAAAGCCTTGAACATCTCAGGGAGCACTGTTCAAGCGATTCAGAAATGGAAGAAGTATGGCACAACTGTGTAACTTACAGGCCAAACAAGGAGAGCGTTGATCAGAATTGCAGTCAAGAGGCCCATGGTGACTCTGGATGAGCTGCAGAGATCTACAGCTCAGGTGGGGGAATCTGTCCATAGGACAACTATTAGTCGTACACTGCACAAAGTTGACCTTTATGGAAGAGTGGCAAGAAGAAAGCCATTGTTAACAGAAAAGCATAAGAAGTCCCATTTGCAGTTTGCCACAAGCCATGTGGGGGACACAGCAAACATGTGGAAGAAGGTGCTCTGGTCAGATGAGACCAAAATGGAACTTTTTGGCCAAAATGTAAAACGCTATGTGTGGCGAAAAACTAACACTGCACATCACTCTGAACACACTATCCCCACTGTAAAATATGGTGGTGGCAGCATCATGCTCTGGGGGTGCTTCTCTTTAACAGGAACAGGGAAGCTGGTCAGAGTTGATGGGAAGATGGATGGAGCCAAATAAAGGGCAATCCTTGAAGAAAACCTTTTGGAGTCTGCAAAAGACTTCAGACTGAGGAGGAGGTTCACCTTCCAGCAGGACAACAACCCTAAATATAAAGGCAGGACAACAATGGAATGGTTTAAAACAAAACATATGTGTTAGAATGGCCCAGTCAAGGTCCAGATCTAAATCCAATCAAGAATCTGTGGCAATGGGCAAGGATTTCAGTCTCTAGATGTGCAAAGCTGGTGGAGACATACCCTAAAAGACTGGTAGCTGTAATTGCAGCAAACAATGGTTCTACAAAGTATTGTCTCAGGGGGCTGAATAATTACGCACACCCCACTTTGCAGTTATTTATTTGTAAAAAATGTTTGGAATCATGTATGATTTTTGTTCCACTTCTCACGCAACAGGTCTTCAACAATTAACATAAATAAAGAGAAAAAGATCTATGCATTGACATGGTGGAGTACCCAATCATGTCTACTTGATTAGATAGGGTTTTATTGTAACTGCAAAGTCAGGCTCTAGGGCCACCATTCTATGAAGAATTGTGGCTCCATAAGCTAAATACTATGTGAGAGCTCCAATTATGGAAGCAAATAACAGAGAATAAGAATCGTGGGGTTTGCACCTACAAAAGTATTTTTGAACTGTGTACTTCACTCTTTATACCCTGACAGGATCCCATTAAAATAAACCAGTACAATTCAGGTCATGTTTTAAATCTTTGAAAACATGTATTTTTTATATTTTAATACTCATGTCTCTATGATGCATTCCAAGATTTGTACCTGACATTTGTTTTTAATATGTGTGGTTCTTCTCAAAAAAAGCCATTTATTCTGGGTGTAGTCTTTAATATATCATGCAACATTATCAAAGCAGCAGGTTATGGGTAACTCATGTCTCCGGAGATTCCCACCCTCTATCCTCTACATCATTTACAAAATTCAAACTGAGCATTATAATTTTAACCTTATGGGTGAAACGAATGTGCAAATTTGATATAATCAGGAATGCCATGGACCTGGTGTTAATATTTAAGTTTTATCAACCAAAAACAAACATTTATATATTTTTTTCATGAGTAGGACTTCCATATTTGGGTTTTTCAATGTCCTGTCCTTTATCAGCATTTTTAAGGTAATACGTTTTTTTAATAGAAAGATTTTGGAGGTGAAGGTCATCCCTATCTTATTATCATATTGAGAAATAGTGATGAGCGACTAGGCAATATTCGAATTCGCGTAATTTTGCGAATATCCGCCATAATATTTGATTATATACGTAATCTCTAATATCTGCATTTGTGGACATGAATTGCGATCTAAAAATCGCAATTGCGATCACATATGCGCAATGCATGCAAGTCAATGGAGCTCGGATATTCGACTGGGAGAATATCCGTCATTTCCATTTTAAAAAATCGCATCGCGATTATATAAACGCGATCCATTGCAATGAATGGGATCACGTCGGATATCTGATTGTATATTCGCGAATATTCGCGAAATGGCGAAATAGCGATATTCGAGCTAAATATTCGAAAATCGAATATTTGAGCTCAACACTATTGAGAAACACAAAAGGATTTTAGATGGTCCTACCCATCACATATGGGGGAGGTCTAAAGACAGGCTTTTAAGGCACTAACTCACAACAATATTTTAAAACAAATTACATGATTTTATTTAACACACAATTTAAAACACATGATTTACATATAAATATCACACATTTTGTCAATCAATTATATACAAGAATTGTGTCAGAGCTCTCCAAGGTGAAAATCACCACTGACGCGTTTCACTTTAATAGATTCAGGGGCTTCATCAGGGAGTATTGGAGTGCCAGAATATATTTGATTGTGTCCAGTAAACTGGTCTAAAAACAATAAAAGTCATACGTCCCCAGTCACAATCTTACACTGTCCTTGTTTCCTGGAAACAGAGGTCTAGGGTAAGGTGAAGTAGAACGAGGTAAACCTGCAGATCGTCACAAGACCCTGAGATGTGGTCCTCGCTCTTAATGTTATCAAGATTGTCTTAATGACATTCACATTCCCATCTCTCCCAATGTTCATTTTAAGCAAGAAAGAAGAGTTCTTCTCCACGGGGTAAACCCCCACAACAGGAGTGGTGGGTACACTGCTCCACATAGGATCCTATGTTAGTTTTCCCCCGGGTCAAACAGACATCCAGATCGTCTACTTTCCTTGTGCGCTGTGGCGTACTGTGTCCCAAAATAGTTAATTAATAATAGTAGAGTGCACACATCATTGTGTATAGATACATAGAATATATTGTAAAATAAACATACACCCAAACATATTGTAGTGTAATGAGAAAAATAACAAACCAGAGTAGATAACAGCATCTCATAGTCATTATTACCTGCAGTATGTGCATCAGGGCAAGAGGGGCAAGGGGCAAGAGAAAGATAGTGAATTAAGGACATGAATGGCTATAAAAACCTAATACATGAAACTCCCATTTCACATTTATGCTAAAGTTAATACCAAAGGGAGTTTTGGTATCTGCAGTTTGAGTTTCTGCTGTATTATGACCCATTGCTACAGTCAAGTATGTCAGTACCAAGTTTAAGATTAAGATTCATTTCTTCCACAAATGTTTGTATGTAAAGGCAGACTGCATGGCTAAAGGTAGCCATACATCAACTTCTTTTTGATCGATCTTTGGTCGATAGTACTGCCACATAGTGTGATCAACTGAATCATCAAGTTCCTTTCCAAAGTCCTAAGGCTGGCATACATGGGCCGATACCCATGCAATTCAAGGCGTGACAAGCGAGCTTCATCTATATTAAAGCACAGCACTGCTGCATCATTGATATCGGCCACTACTTTGGGTGGGGACCAACAGTTCCCTTTCAGTGTAATGGAAATCGAACAAGGTTTTCCAACATGTTGGAAACCTGTTCGGCCGTGCTTCTTCAGCATGATTGATCCCACTATAGATGCCTGGATGGCTCGACTTTTGTAATAGATTTGAGAATAATCAGGCTCTTTGAATGCGCATGGCGCTCAATTGTGCACAGATCTATTGCAAAAACGAGCCTTGTATGCCTAGCTTTAGGAAACCCATCAGATACTTTTACAATCTACTAAAATTTACCAGCATTATCCAATAGTGGCTCAATTGATTTAATGTATTATAATTCAATGTTTATAAGAAATGTAATATATATTGTGACAAAGTGAGGGTTAAAAAACCACTCACTTTGTATGAGATTGGGGTAGATGAGAGATATATCGGGAGATATAGACACTACATGTTGTTGCAGCTCCCCAATTGTCCTGCAGACTGGCCTGTTGACAACTGTGGACAATTTGTGGTTTGGGTCTGGAACATACTTATCAACCTTCCAGTTTTGTCAAGGAAAGTCACCTTTTTTTGTGGCTTTACTGGCCAAATTACGATTTCAACAAATCCTGGATTTTTTTAATTGTGGTATTTGATCTGGGAGAGGGCGTTACTCTCCCTGCTAATGTCCCACCCCGCACATTATCAGCACAAGCAGGGTGAGACATTAGCAGGAAGAGAAACAGCAGAGAACTAAGCCTGATACTGGAAACCATCAGTGATATGTGGAACTGAATTTCTCCCGTTTTTTTACAGATCAAAGTTGAGAGGTATGGTCTGGAGCAGAGCATGGAGGGTGCTTCTGGTCTGTAAATACGGGGTGGATCTTGGTCAGGTTGTTGGACCTACCCATTAGCTAATGAGAAGGTGAATAGAACCTGTGATGGGGAATAGAGAGAAAGAGAGAGGTTACACACACCAAGCAGTATAAGAGACTAGAAAATGTGTTTTGTGGTCAAGGGAACCCTGAATAAAACCTCCCCTCCTGATTATCTGCACTATATGGACTATTTTTGCTTTGTTTTTAGCCAGCTGCACCGTGTGATATGACTATGCCTCATTAAAGTGTTTCACCATGCTTCAGCCTGTTTTGCCTGCGTAAAGCCTACGATTTGTTTCCCACAATATATGTATATATATGTATATATAGTTTCATAGTTTTCATTTTTTTCCATAATACTTAATCATTTATAGCAGGGGCTACCTCACTCTTACTTTACATCACACTTACAAAGATTAACAAACAAAGACTGACATGAATTAATGACCAAAGATCGACTAGCATTATCTGACAATAAAGGTGGACAATGACGCAAACTATGTGAGTAGTGGAATCTAGACCGCCAACAGACGGATACAAATTGTCATCAATGAACACACACGGTGGCAGATGAACTTAACTGGTGAAGGAGGAATGTAATATAAAAATGCTTTGCTGTTCTTCCTTTTCATGTATCATCAGATGACTCGGCTCATAAACTAAATAAACAGTATGAGTTCATATTATTTTTTTATATGTCTCTGTGTTCTTCTGGTAGTACGTATGTTAATAGCCACAGCTTACACCCATGGACATCAGAGCCTAGTGAAGTAAATGCCTGGGCTCAGTGTTATGTTTAGTCTATATAACAGTCATTTTTGCCATCATTGTATGTTGTTCTTCTTCATATGCTTGACAAGCTGCTCAGTATTTTTCCAGTATAAATCACTACTTATTTATCTTCACCAAAAATGTTTCAGCAACATGTGCGGTGGGCAAATTGGAGGAAGAATGTGGTGTCATGTGTCCAAGGATGAGTTCTCATTTAAAGTGATCTAAAATCATGTACATTTGATCTAGAGCAATATTTTAGTACAGATGGTACACCAAGATATCAAGAATTGGGTGTCTATATGAGCTAGAACTGCCAGAAGTAAAACAGAATAGGTCAAACTGTCCTCATGTTTAGAGTTTGCAATATATCATCTGGGCTGTGAAGGAACAACAAGCAGAATAGCTGATTTAAGTAAAATCAGACCGTGTTAAATACTTGGTAATTCCATAAATCTGTATTGTATTTCTTCCTATAAACATTATTATTGAGCACACATTTGTGTAATAAAAAAATAAATACCTTAAACAGAATTAAATCAACTGTCTGTTTATATATTTCAAATGAATGCATTTTGCCATCCGTAAACTTTGTGCAATTGTATAAAATTTGCAATAAATTGTTAAAGCGGCTTTCAATGTAAATATCGATTTTTCTTTTTGGTTAACACCATTTCTTTGCACAGCTTTTAATTATTATTTTTTTAAAATAAATTAAGGAAATCACATTTTGATAATGAAAAAAATAACGATTTAAACACTGGCAATTGCTAAAAGAGTGTCAGTAACTCCAAAATATATATTTTCAAGTAACTGTTAAGCCATACACAGGTCGATTTGTCAGCGATCAAATGCCGATCGATTGCTGATCCAATCTTTCCAGGCGATTTGGAATCGGCGATTGATCAGATCAGGAATCGATGCAACATCACCTTGGGAATCCGAATTGTGGCTGATTTGGACATGAGCCAATCTCCAAAATGGCCGATTCCACAAAATCCATTGATCAGAAAGGCTGCTGCATAGGGAGCTATGGGTCCACCAACATACTCCGATTGCCAAACGCCCGACCAAAAAACCAACATGTTGGTTCATTGTCTGATCCGATTTTTAGTCGATTCCGATTTTTTGGGGAACTCATGAACGGGCGCAGTGATCGATCGGTCAATAAACGAGTGGAAAATTGACCTGTGTATGGCTACCTTTAATGTGGAGATCTTTTAATGTAAAGCGAAAATATCTGGTGATCCAGACAGTAGTTTGCTTTTCTTCATTCTGGATGTCCAAACTAAGAAGCATGATATTCCTTCTGCAGCAGTGCCATCAGTCTGAACATGTTACAGTCTCACACACAGCTCTCAATAATACTTTTTTTGTAATAAATTACTTAGTAATCAATGTTGTTGCTGTATGTAAGGCTGAAGCTGCATCTAGAAGTAAATATACAAAACACAATAGTATTGTCCGGCACCACTTGCTGGCTAAATTCAGGGGTTTGAGATTTATTGTCACAAGTATGTAAGATCCTGCACCTAGAGATGTAATTGTAGAATAAGAGGTTGTGATGAAGAGCTCACTGAATTTAGAGTAGTAATGTCAAAGGAAGCAATTCTCTAAATGTTATCCCTGCTAGATATTTCATGATTTGAGTAGGCAGTTTTACTGAAAAGTGTAAGGATCAACAACAGAAGGGGTAATGCATGTCAATGACAGAGCAAGTGCTGATACCACGGGGCACAAAAGTCACCGGCACTCCGCAGATGAAATCACTACAAAGTTCTAAGTTGTATCAGGGGGGTTAATGATGTAATTAGACATTGAAGGTACCCATTCATGGGTCAATTACCATGCGATCGATTGCAGCGTGGTGATGTAGTGGAATGTTAAACGATCGTTCTGCAATCGTTCTGCAAATCGATGCACACCACTTTGTGCGATCAATTCCCGTTTGATACTTAAGATGGGGACTCTGGTCCATAGCTGTCAACTTTAAAAAAAATGGGGGACATACAGGAAGTGGCGTCAGTGACATCACTTCCGGTGCGGGGCTTACCTCTCGGCTGTTTTAGCAGGGAGAGGGTCTTACTCTGCCTGCTAATGTCCCACCCTGAGTTCTTGAAATTGGGATTTCACTGGGAAAGCAACATAAAAAATTTGACTTTACTGGCCAAAACAGTAAGGTTGACAGGTATGCTCTGGTTTCCATAAAAAGTAATTGTGATCAAACAGGGATTTAACAACATGTTGGTTCCTTGTTGGATCGTCATTACTTTGAGATGGAGCGTTCCTTACCGCTTGAAGAAAGAGTGGACAATTTGATTCCTGAATTATCGCCGTGAACGCACATGGTGATCGATCGTTCGAAAATTTAACAGAAACCTTAAGTCCGATGTCAAGTGTCTGATAGAGTAGGGTAAAGCAAGCCACCATTGGACTCATTGATGCAAAGGAAGTGTGTGGGGATCATTTCACACAGGCACTCTCATTTATTTCCTCAATTTTCTCCCCAAATCTACCGGGTGCTCTTCTGGTCCAGTTTGTCTTATCATGCGCAAAATTGGCTACTTGAATGTACGTTTTGTTGTTTCTGATCTTAATAAATTCTGCATTTGAGGGAAGGCAGGCATACTGCAGAAATACATTTTATATTATTTGTATATTTATTTATTTTACATAAATGACATTATATTCTGCCATGCTATTTACACACAGACAAAATAAACATGCTTTTCTTTAAAGTTTTTTTTGTCTTGGATGGACACAATAAAAATGCCTATCTTTTTACGTTATACTTTACCTTAAATATTCTTTTTTATATTGTTCATATGATCTGTCTTTTGAACTGTGATATATTTGTTTTTATAGGTCTACTATTTGATGCAATGGTCTGCCTCCCTGTATTTCTCTGTCTGCTATAATAAAGATAATTGTAACGAGAACACACACTGCTTTACACAAGCATATGGAACCCATGACAACATTTTACTTTATACACATTCTTCTCTTTCTGAAGAAATAGGAAACATGTTCTCATTCTCATATCACCTTGCCAAATCAAAATTGTTCCAGTTCTATGTAATCACCTCAGTCACTTAATATTTTAAATTCGGTATATTTTTGCTGTTTGGTGCTAAAAGGAATAAAAAACTTTGAGCTTTATATAGTTTACCAAGAATGTTCAAATAAGTATCTTCAAGGTATCTTCATCACAAAATAGATTTAGGAGATCACAGACAGCAACCCAACTCTAGGTTTCTGTTAAATATACCTATGCTGAGGGGTTCCCATACATGCACTGTGCATACTTGTCAAGTTTTCTGTCACTGAATAAGGGGAAAATACAGGTAGTGGTGTCACTGACATAACTTCCGATATCATGAGGTTTCCTCTGTCCCTCCATTTAGCTGGCTAACTTAGGAAGGAGGGTGGCATTACTCTGCTTCCATCCTAACTTCCAACCCCACACATCATCTGCACAAGCAGGAAACTTCCCCTCCCTTCTAGGTTACCCCAATAAAAAACCCTGTACAAAATCCTGGAGCCCCATACTCTGAAATATTTTGCCCCCCCCCCCTAGCAAAAAAATCCCCTTTCCCTCCAAAGTCATTGGGACAGCCCAGCATGTGGCCCCTAGATGCTGACCACTGGGCCCCCCTAGCTGCTTGGGCCCAGGATGGGAGTTCTCTCTGTCCCCCTCTGATGGTGGACCTGGGTATGGTACTGCATAGGTTGGATTCTTATTTAGCTAGGGTGAAAAAATGTGTACAAATGCTTCCCTTTTTCCTTTTTACTACCGGTTGTCTGCAGAACCACAATGTTGGTGTGCCATCCTTCTCCACAACCCAAGACTGCTGATCCTGCTTTCAAAGCAATTACATCAGAGAGTTGTGACTAAAGTGCAACAGGCAAAGAAGGGGATTTGGGGTACCCGTTTTATGGAGAAAGGTCTGCAGCAGTGAGTAGAAGGGTATGTGTATGTTTTCTTCTAGCCAAATTCATCCATTGAGTGCAGTGGCGATCCCCAACACATGGATTCATTTAAAAGGACCCCAGAAACAACCCCCATTCACAAAATAGAACAGGGCACTCTTAGCCTGGTGAAAAAGAAGCTTAATATCCATATACAGAACCGATTCCTTGAAAAATTTGTAAAAATGGCAGTATTTCCCATCTTCTGGGAAAGACCAGGGGCGAGGGGAATTTTAAGGCCACATCATAAGAACATAATTAGTGTATTATTACAAAGGATACATTATATTTAATCAACGTGAAATTATCAACATTAAAACTCAGGACTTACAATAATGACAAGTGTTGTCACATACAATAAAAGGCACACAATATTAAATGTGTTGATATATACTGATGGAAGAATACAAAAAAATAAAATAAACATAGAATTGTATATGTTGTCATGAACAAAGGATTCTACCTCAGTCACTTCCTGCATTTGGAACGCAGAAGTGCCACATTCTTTGTATTTTAAAGGTTGTAACGTAAAAATAAATCTTAACCAGTGTTGCGTAATATGTCCTTTAGTCTACAAAAGCATAATAAGACAAAAAAAGTTTATATATTGAGTTTGGTAACAGTTCATTGCCAGTAAAAAGCATTAAAGTATTTTTTTAAGGTAGAATTCTTCTTTAACCCTCAAAACTTTTCATGTGCTACATACCAAAGCATTTATTTTTGGCTTTGTTTTGAATATTAATGATATATTCTGAAAATGTTCAATTAAAAGGATTAAACTGAAAACATGACTACCATGGATAAGTAACAATATATTATACTTAGCACGTTTTATAGTAACCCAATGCTAGCCTCATATTAAAACAACTGATTTAATTATCTTGGGTGTGTCATCTTCACATTGATAAAGCCCTATCCTGTAGCCATGAACCCCATATGAGCTTTTGTTGAATCACTTCCCCACTCTATAAAAATAAAAACTGCATAAAGATCAGTGCCTTGTGAAAAGTCACAGGATGTCTGCAGAATAAAAACACAAAATGCCAGCTCTGACTTGAAAGTTGGCCATTGAGTATTTTCTTCCTTTGCAGTTCCTTGCTTTAATTATCTTCTGGTGTTCAGTGAAATTCCATGAATGAAATGTGTGGCTGCTTAGAAACTCCAAACTTCCTGTATTTCACTGTAACACGGCAAGGCTCAAGGGCACTTACTCATAGGATGTCATGGTCAACGCTTTATAGAGTTCATTCTTCTTTATAAGAAGTATCGGAGGGCTTGGTCTTTCACAAAGATACGGTACTGGTTATATTTAGAAACCACACAGGCAGGAGAAAAACACCCAGAACAATCTGGCTGGAAAACATCAAATGCCCAGAGCCTTCTGCAGCTATTTTTAAAACCAGTGGGGCATCCCATCTATGCCGCTACTTTTCCCCTGGGAAACCAAATAATAGTTGACCTTACTTATCTCAAATTCTGAAAAGGGCAATTACAAGGAACATTGTACAGTTCAAGCGCCTGACATTTATGGCATCTTTAATTAACTTCAAACTGGTGTATTAATGCACTTCCAGATAACCCCAATCAACCAATAAATAAAAATAATCAAGACTGTAAATATTACTTTAATGTCATGAGGAAATGCTTGGTGAAGGGGGGGGGGTTAACTTTTCCATTTATACAGTTAAATTCTTTTGTGACTACAGTATTGTTTATAAAGCAGAAAAGTAATTATAGTTGTATTAGTGCAATTGTATTAACCACAAAGTTGGCTTGTATAGTATCTAAAGATACTTTTTTGTTCGGACTAACTGTAGGCCAACATTTTAAAGCATAATACCAGCCAAAAATAAAAAGATGAAAAAGAGAAGCCCAGTAATAGATAAAATTACAAAACTGTCTGCTTGCAATACCCATTTAAAGTCAAGACTCCAATTCTTCTGCCACTAGATGCCCTGAGTCTGATGGCCAACCTCAATGAACTCACTCACTTCTTTGAGCCTGGGTTGTTTAGGAGCCATCTCATCAGGTAGGTATAAAGAGATGCAGCACACTTATTAGCTCATCTGTATTCTTTTCCTATGAGCATGTTCCATGTCAGTACATTCATTGATTGGCTTTTGAAACTACTTCCTAAAAACAAATTTTCCAATTTTATGTATATCATTTTAATAATACTTACAGAACTGATTTAATCGGCTCATGTCCAAAACTGCCACAATTCGGATTCCCAAGGTGGTGTGCCATTGATTCCATCGATCTGTGACAAATCGGCCTGTGTATGGCTACCTTTAAGCAGGGTACAGACGGCTCAATATTTGAGCTGTCCGATGTCAGATATCAGCGAAGCTGGGGAGACAGCTCTGCTCTCCCCAGCTCAGCCGATGCTTTGCATGGAGACTAGCGGTCTCTATGCAAAGCATTGGACATCGAGCGTATTTAACAGTCATGTCCGATATGGCTGTTTTTGAGCGGGCCGCATATTATATGGGCCAGATAGATGGCCGTGCACGGCGCTCGAAGCGGCCGTCCATCTGGCCCATATCTTCATGTCTCTACCCTGCTTTAGGCTATATTCACTTGGTCTGCAGCCACCCTGAAAACACCTACCCACTGTTGTGTGCAGAACTGCTTAAATGCTAATTCACACTAGCTGCGCTACACTTCCATTAGCATTATCACTACTGCGTCCTTTACTGGCAAAAAATGTGTTTCGAAGTGCACTTGCGTCTATGGGAACCACTTACCCTTCGCCTGCAAAAATGCATGCTGCAGGGCATTTTGCATATTACTTTAAACACAAGCGCTGGGCTAACGTGAAACATACGCAGGTTTCGCATTGGCTTGCTGCACTGCGGTACTTAACTGCACTACAGCTGCAGCCTAGCTAGTGTAAACGAACCCTGAATTTCAGTATTAAATGTGTGGAGTTCTTCAACAGATACTCGCGCATAGAGATAAACTTTAAATCTCTTTCACCAGAGGTTTGCAAAATTTACACCTGAGTTTCAGCTTCTGATGATTTCCAAAAATGTTGCCAGTTAATTTATAGAACAATACTTATTAGGCCTTGTGTCCACACATGTCCAACATGCCGCAAAGACACAGACAGGACACTTTCCTTTCTATGGAAGAATTGTCATTTGACATTGTCAAAATAAAGTGCCCAGGCCCAGGCCATCCACAAATCATGGGCAATCATCAATCTTGCATCTTGTGGATACAATGGATACAAGCTCAAAAGTTGACTGCATTTTGTGGGGTATCTGGTTGCTGGAAAAACATAGTTTGTAGATGACCATGTGAATGAGTCCTGCTGTATGTGAATAAGTCCTGCTGATTTTTTGAACATATTTGTTTATTTACTTGATATATTTTTAGAAAAACAAGCCGGTATGAAAAGGTACTCATGGGATAAATGACAAATTCAGCAAGCTGTGGTCTTGTAATTATGCAGTGAGGCTGCTGTGATGATGAGAATGATGAAGATAGAGACATAAGTAGAGGGTTGCTTTAGAGATTGCTCCCAACTTTGCCACAAAACAAAACAGACTTTCCAGGGTGTGGCAGCAGTACAGCAACATCAATTGCTTGGTTTCTTTAACCTCCCTAGCGCACTGCTGAGGTCCAGATTTCTGTACCAAAAGCGCACCA
>CM070032.1:182765109-182787509 GCA_036250615.1 Ptychadena robeensis
TAGCAGCTGCAGCGCTGGACGAGGTGCTGCCGTCCCGCACGCTAGGGTGGTTAAACATCTGTTCAATTTTGTTAAAGAAGCATTAGTAGAGTGTTGTACCCTGTTAACCATAAATTAATACAGAGAGTTTGGAGTTCAAGTGATCCCCTTAATTGGCTAACTGAATTGGAAAAAAACTTGTAGTCTGACGCGTTTCGCCCCTAAACTGGGGCTCCTCAGGGAGAGTTGATCACTAAAAAACTGAACAAACAACAGTCAACCTAGTTATCATGCAGTATTTCAGTATTTTATTTCAGAATTGAAATACTGCATGATAACTAGGATGACTGTTGTTTGTTCAGTTTTTTTAGAGATCCACTCTCCCTGAGGAGCCCCAGTTTAGGGGGCGAAACACGTCGGCGTACAAGTGGATCTACCAACACTTGTATTTATGCCTTTTTACTGACACGGACACTGATTTAGGTCCATCGATTAATAAAGACCTTTTTAATGATAGATTTCTGACTCCCTCAGTGCCTTCAAACCCTTTCCCTATTAGTTTGGTCTCCCAAGACCTTGAATCTGGGGATAGGGTCATTTCTAGAATTTTAATTATGAAGGGTGGCACATTTATGTGATACTATTAACACTGGGTACCAATGCAATATAGCTATGTAATCATCTTTTCCCCATATGTACAATTTGTGTATCCAAATCTGAATGTGGTATTTTATCATTAGAATTTTTTGTTTAAATTTGGACTTAAACAGGTGTTTAACATTGTTACTAGAATATGTTTATGACACTGTACACACATACAGAGTATGAATCGCATCGGACGCGGGCCAATATTTTGTCAGATTATCTAGCGGTTCCAATTAACTGTTTTATTAAGATTCAACCTACGACAGTAAAACAATGACTGTTTAGATGAAGCTTTAGGGATGGGTGTTGAAAAAAAGGCTTCCTTGTATTATTTCCATGAAGCTTCCTGCGTTCTTCATCATTGATAATTATGTTGGGAGGGTGCCTGCAGCAACAAAGATTACTTTATCAAACATCTTGCTGGATTGTTTCCTGCCAGGTTCAGTGGGGCTCCACACATTACATAATTTGTTACGCTTTTCAGATATAAAATGATTACTACTGCAGACTGTGATTGTATTAAACATTAGTGTACAGTTGCTGTTCAGTTCCAATGCTAATGGAAATTTAGACTTAGCAAAGGTTAGTATGATTAGCAGACATGGAGGAAATAACAAATGGAGACCTTGTTCACAACGGGTTCTCATTGCTGGACCTACCTGGCAATTTGCAGTATGGGATTTTTTTTTACTGGTATTTCCAACATCTAGTAATGTATTTTTTGCCCTTTAACATTCTCCGGCTGATAAGAAACAATCAACCTGAGGGTCTTATTAAGGGCAAAAATACACTAAAGAAAAAAAAATCTTAAAGCATTTCTGCCAGGAAAAGGGAGGAGAACAAAAAAGAATGCCTCCCCTTCCAGGTCATGCCAGAACACATTTAGGCACAGAGCTTATCAAAGCCAGGTAAGAGGGAACAAATGAGTGTGGCCCCCCTCTTAGCAACACCAGGCCCCACAGTCAATTGAGTTAACCAGGAAAGGAGGAGTAACAAGTGTGCACGCCCTTCCTGAACAAAACCAGGTCCAATGCCATGCCTCATCAAGGGTAGACCCTTTGTTGAGGTAGGCGACCTCTTCCCCATAATATAGTTTGGTATTGTGGGGGTCTGCAGATCGGGTCTCATTAAAGATCCAGGGAACATGCACAGTGGGTATGAGAATCAGTGCTTATAAACTCAGAGCCCATAGCTACTTATTAGTCAGTGGGACCTTGTCATGGGTAAAAAAGGGTATTGGGAAGGGATTACTCTGTGGGAAATATTTAGCCGTGCTTTTTTAAAAACTGGTGTCCAAGTTTTGTTTTTACCAGGCAACCTTTATCTAACTCAATTGGGAATGGGTAAAAGGTCCAGGGGACCTCTGTACTAATTACATAGGGTGAAGTACAGGGACAGGGACCCCCACAACATGCCTATTAAAGCCCCCTTACCTAAAGTTTTCACAATATTTAGGTATGGCATTGTGATGGAAATAAGTAAAATTTATATTTTACTATTTACAATGTATATACATTTACTTTTTTTATATTCCTTGCTCAAAAAAGCCACTAGTTGCTCCTCCTCCCATCACGTAAAGAAATTATAACCAGTGGTATATCTTACATATTAACATTCAAGCTGGTGGAGGAGTTTACTCTGTATGGACATCACCAATGAGAAGCTTATGACACTATGCTCACCTGACCTTTGCACATGGGGGGGAGCACATGTTTGGTGGATTGGTCCAATCCTTAACAGCATGGGTCCTGGTTTGGCTTCAGAGGGGCAGCATGTCTGGCCATGTCTGCCATGAGGTGAGGTGGGGAACCATGATGCCCCCTCTAACCAGGCTTTGGCAGGCTCTAAATAAAAAAGGGGTCTGGTTATGGAATGGGGGATTAGGTACTCCATGTCAATTTTATATTTTGATGAAACAATAACAATGAATATGTTACTAACGGCAAAGGGTTTTACAGGTTACAGAATTGTCCAGAACTATGCATTCTCTTTTTTAAGACATGTTCTCTTAATCTCTAACCTGACAACCACATTTGTCAGCTTTGCATGAGCATTAAAAATGCTTAAAGCATCCCAATTTAAATCATTAGAGGTGTTCTAAACTCCTGCCTGCCCTCCTAAAGCAAGACTTCCCGATGTACAAACTTTGGAACCTGGGCGTCTGCTGAAACCTGAATATGTTATGCTATTTCCTACCAAATGCCCACCACTTCTTTCTTTGTTACAGAGTTATCTCAAGGAATAGGACAGGACATCCTTCACCTGGTTAGGGAGAATTAACACTATAAAAATTTATTAACTTTAATAAATTTTTAAGTTCAACAGCTTCCCAAAATTAGACAGCTCCACCATAAGATTCATCTGCAAATACGGAAAGTTTATGTCTGTCCCTGAATATCTGGATAAATCTGAATTTATGCAGATTTTCCTGAAAAGGGGCTCCACGTACTGTAACTACAAAGAGTGTGGGCAAAAGAGTGTACCATGGGCTTCTACCTTTAGCTGTATGGTGGGGTTATGATATAGGGCTTTGATCTAGGAGAGCATTTCTATTCCATAAAATGACAAACACATAAATGTCCAGTCTGACTGTCAAGTATTTTTTCATCGACAGGATAAGACTCTGTTGGTTGTCTAAGAGGAGCCAGTGGAGAAAATTAATGGCTGAATTATCTCTAGCTTTATTTTCCCTCACAAAGCTCCATGTTTACCATGTATAAGGTTGGGCAAATACTTGGTCTTGTAACCTGACTGCGAGAATTGCCATTATATTCACATAGACAATGATTAAAGAGATTGAATGGTAGTGTTAGTGGGGCCTTTGTCCTCCATTGGAATAACTATAAGATAGGCAGGTAATCGTGCCTTGGTAGGTTGCAGCCTAATTGTAAAGAGTAAGGCTAGGGCTTCACTATGCGCAGGTATCTGCTGATGTCCGCACAAGCCTCTGTTGCGTTCCTGTGGACGTAGATAGCGGTGTCGTCATGAACGTAATGAAGGCTCGGACCGACGGATCCAGAGCTCTGACGGGCTGTGGAGACAGCCCTGTCAAGTCCCCATTGCCATCAATGGGCGGCTCCTGCACTGTGGTAAAATCCCTGCATTTAACACAGGGATTTTAGTGCATGTGGAGCCCTAGCCTAAAAGTATCAGACCTTCAAAGGGCCTAAATCAGGAATGAATTTGTGGTAGTACCACTTTGAGAAGCCATCTGGTCCCAGACTTTTGTCATTAGGCATAGATTTTAGGGTGGATTGATTTAATTAAAGGTGATTTCAGCCTCCAGGTTTGTGGTTATATTTGCTACTAAAGTGGGGGAGTCCACATCCATTTTATTATCAAAGTATTATGAACAATTAATGCAGAGATGGACTCCTAGCATTGGACATTATAGACTAATATTATAAACTAACAATTCTTTCTAAATATATCAGCCTGTTTATAGGGGTGATATTTAGGGACACCATAGGTTCCTTCAAATCTTATGCAAGAGCCCTATAAAATGACCTCCATTAGATCACTGGCATGAATGTCTCTGACCAAACCATTAGAAACAGACTTCATGAGGATGGCCTAAAGGCCCCGACCTTCTCTAGTGTGCCCTGTGCTCACTGTCTGGCACCATGTAGCCTCAACTGGCATATGCTTAGAGCACTAGAATTTGCAGGTCTGGCACTGGCACACTGTGCTTTTAACAGATTAGAGCAGGTTACCTCTGAGCTCATGTGACAGGCATAAAAGGCTTGTCTCAGGCTCAGAAAGGAAATACCCCAGGACAGCATCTCTCATCTCATAAGGTGCATGGTCCAATGTTATCATTTATGCATACGAGCACATGGGAGGCAGTACAAACTACTGAGTACCATTTTAAGCTGCTGTAATGATAGTTCAGAAAACTGATCTTCTGCATCAGATTTTTTAGTTTAAATTCCTTGATGACTTTGAATTAGGCCCTCTATATAATAATAATTTAATAAATGATGAGACATCGTTTTGTTCCTAACACATCACATATTCAATATCATTATAGATATCCAACATGATACATTTTTGCATCTGAGATCTGATGTGTTATCAAAGATGTATTTTCCTTTATTTTTGAGCACTATACATCTATAACTGACTTAAGTGACTCTAATAAATAAATCAACTCAGATGACATAAGTTTGTACAAACATAATTTTGTAACTTTATATTATTTAATTTGGTGCTGGCGTGGAAATAAACTCTTCCTGGTTCCTGGCTCTCCGTCAAGCCTTGATTACTACATTCTTAAGCACAATGCATCGGATAAGGAGTAGATATCCGTCTTTTGGCCAAGCAGTTTATGAGTGGTACCTTTCCAGCTATGGAAACAAATGGTGCATGTCTAAACTCAGCTGCAGTACGTCATACAAAGTTATCAGTTTTCAGTGGAAGCTCTAGTTATGGATAAATCCCACACTTTATGTACATACCAATCTCCGGTTACCATTAAAGGGAACCTAAGGGAGCCCACCTTTGGATAATGTTCTTCCTATAGTATTCATTAAGTATTTATTTGCATTTATGTTTTATTTTCTCAGTTGTAGTATGTACTTACTGGCAGTTGTAGTATGTACTTACTGGCAGTGTGACCTAAAGCAATGGATTTTAGAAGGTCCAATAGGCATTCAGTGATAACAAGACATGTGAGGCCTATTAATCATCTCATAATCGGTAAAGAAAGAGCCACTGCAGTCATTGAATCATCCTTCTAATTGCAAATCAACATATCTTTTATTCAGTACATAAAATAACCAAAATCTTCAAATGTCTTGGTCTACTTATTTTCCTGCAGTTTTATAAGGTGTCTTATAATAAAGCAAAATAAAAAAACAAAAGTAATAAAAAGGCATGATTTAAATGAACATACATCAACATTTTGTTATAAACTTGAGTTGTGCTGAGAATGTCATTAATTCAGGTGTGGTAAATTGGAAGTGAATCCTCCAGAGTTTCATATGTCCCAGTTAATCATATCTGAATTTATTTAGAAAACTGCAACATTGTCTCAAAATAAGTGCTCACCAACTATATAGTATAATATATAGACCTACACCAAGTCTTCCACTAGCCATTCTTGCATCTTCTGCCCACATCCAAAATCAACATTCCAATCTATCCACATTCAAAATCAATGTACAGAAGTTGTGTGGAAAAAAATTGCTGCATGCTTTCCTAGAAGAAAGAAGAAATAAACTTACCAGAACGCAAGGACTTGCCATTAGCTGAGCTTTCTTGGTTTGTGTCATCGAAAGAACATGTAGAGTTGGGGGACTTGTGATGAGCAGCATAGGCAATATTCATATTCACAAAATATCGTAAATTTTTCCCCTAATATTCTCAATAAATTAGTAAATTTGAATTCATGATCTCCAGTAATTATTACCGTCATAGCGCAAATCGGCACTTGTACATGCGCTGTTGCCAATGCAGTGCATGGTACGTTCTACAGAATCTCAAATATAGAAGATATAGCACTATATGCAAGATTTTCACAATAAAAAGTGCCGTTATTCGCAATATTTTCACGAACAACACTATCACATGAAAACAAATAATTTATTAACTTTATTGTGAAAAAGGCACTTACTACTGTGCAATGCGTTCACAATATGTGCATGTATAAATGCTGATGTAAAAACCTCGAAGACAAAGCACTATATTCTAGATCTTCATGAATTCTTGAAGTGATGATTTTCACAATAAAAAATTTGCTATCCGCTATATTCTCAATCAACACTATTGGGAACCAATAACAGAGCAAACATGTCAGCTTATTTAATCTACAAATGATTAGATCATTGACGTGTATATGCATACTGTGTAAAAAAAACTTCCTCTAAGTAACCCCAAAGCCGACAGTGTTTTCAAATACATATTTTAAACAATTCAGTATCCCTAGTAATCCCTATTATTGGTTTTATTATGATATGCCAACATTTATTTCACCAAGCAAGAATCTTATCTGGCAATGCAGTACCTTCCAATACAGCATTACATTTTGGCACAGCTCACTCAAGGAAAATATTTTAATAGTACAAAGTGTATTGGTGAACCTGCACTATATGTGACTTTGCTTGTAAATATAAGTAATAGACGTTGGATCGAATTCAACAATATTTTAGCACTTGGAAAGACACATTTGTGAAATCATACAGATTGCAGAAAATAATTATACATATTACTCAATAGTAATGTTCGTTTGTGACCTCATGTATCATCGTCAGTAGAGCAAAATAGATAACAGAAAAGCTTTAGCAAAAAAAAACTGGGATTGCGTTTAATTATTATTCCCCTTACACTCGTTTTCAAACTGCAGCTTCTAAGTAGAGGACTTAATGGCCAAAATGTATTTCTTCTACATGGTCGCCAGAGTGGTGGTGTTCTTCCTGAGAGCAGCTGATTGTCTGGCTTCTAGTCTTCTATTTCCCACCACTTGCCTATTCATTTCAATTGTTGCTGAAAGAGGCATGCAATCTATAAAAAGGGTGGTTTCTGAAACCAGAGCAAGCTATTGGCAAAGGATGTATGTAGGCGCTGCTCTGGCTTGAATAGTATGAAAAATAAAATTTATGGAAAGCCAATATCTCAAAAGGGGAAGTGTTGTTGTGAAACTCCACAACTTCACTTCCGGCACAATCAGGTAAGTGTTATGTCCCCTCCCTACTATTTTCCTACCCCCTTGTGCAGATGATGGTAGTTAGAAGGGAGAGTAACCCCCCCCCCCTCCTCCCCCCTAACTTAACTTCATATGCATTACTACATTTGGGCTTGGAGGCAGAGATGCCCAATACTGCCAGTGGCCAGCTAGTCCCACCAATGGCTGACAAAGAAACACTTAATCCTCCAGTTTAACAATTAAACTCATGGATGGTTTTATGTCTACTTTGCTCGCTAAAATCAGTCTCTGACACCTGTGATAATCAGTTTTCCAGGTGAGCCCAATTGAAGGAAAAACAACTAAAGAAGGATGCTTCACATTGTTAACCACCCTAGCGTTTGAGACTAACCCAGTTTGTTTGCTGATTGAGTTTGTCCCAAACGCTAGAGAAGCAGAAAGGAGAACCCAATATACCCCTTTCCGGGGGTTGCGGGACCACCTGATCATGTCACGGGGATGCCGAAGGGGCGCACACAGACCTCCATGGTAATAGAGGGGCGTCGGTCTCCCAGCCCACGTTGCCGGTGTCATTCATGGTGGGAATTTTAAGCAGTGTAAAATGTACACTGCTGCTATCCTCCGTTGCGTGCCGCTAAAAAACGCTAGGGAGGTTAGGCAGGTTCACGATACTGTTAAAAGATATGTGACAGATGCAGCTCACACTGGCTCATGCAGATAAAGGCAAAGTAAGGATGTTTTTTACTAGCAAATACATTGGATTGGGAGAGCAATTGCTAAAAGGCCATTACAAAGCATGTTTTAAGCTTGAACCATGGGGAGGGAGTTGGTTGTCCCTTTTAGGGTCCCTGAAGGTGTGAAAAGTGCCTCTGAAAAGTGCTGCGTAATATGTTGGCGCTGTATAGAATATATATATATAAGAAATTTAAGTAATTATAATTTGGAATGGAGTGAAGCTGGTGAAATTACAGCTATAAAAAGCATTCTCAATGGTTTCAAGTGACGTAGGTGAGGAGCTCTACAAATCCCCCTTCTTATCATTATTTAGCATTGTACAATTTCATCAAGCAATTGTTTTACATTGTGCAAGACATTTGTCTAGAAGCTGGTGGCCACCACTGACGTCCGTGCTAATTAAATAGTTAAAGTATAACTAAAGACAAAGGGGCTTTTCTTGGATTTGGATAGAGGATTGAGTAGACATTTGCTTACCGATTGTAAGGATTTCAAGACAAAAAGGATGGCAAATAAAAAATTTCCCTTCAAAAAAAGTTCCCTTCAAACCAAGAATAGGGAATATATTTTCTTATGGGGATACTTGACCACAGTAGAATTATTACCGTGTAGCTCCTGTTGAGTCTACAGGGCAAGGAATGAAAGAAAACACCCCAAAAAAAAACAGAGATGCCCCCCATCTCCAATAAACCAAATATTTGGCCTAAGATATACTTTATGTTGTATTAGATTTCTAGCCTATGAGCAAAGAAGGTAAACCAGGAAGTTTATTTAGATAAAGAACAATATGCACTTACCTGTTTTAAGGCTACAGTGAATAACCATAAGTTTCCTTGTAAGCTCTATGAATAAGCATATGCTGTATTTTCTGGCATATAAGACTTCTTTTAAACCCAGGTAAATCTCCATAAAAGTCGGGGGTCGTCTTATACGCCGAGTGCTGAAACTTCTGAGCCAGAGCAGTCAGACATCAGAAGCGCCCCCTTATCCCCCTCTCTCTCTCCCTCCTCGATGTGTGAGATGAAGCCAACGTGTTCACTAAAGGCTGTGGCTCCAGCGGCTGAAACTGGTATTGCAGCTCAAACACATTAAAACACCTTCACTGTATCATGTGACATGATATCAGTCACAATTTTGATTGCCAAAATTCTTTGAATTAAATGTATAGAATTTATGTCACTTGGATAACCACAGGTTAATATGAGAGGTTGCAGTTAGGGATGTGAAATTAGGAATGTAAATTACTGAAAAAATAGGACTTTTAAAGTTGTTGGAGATCTGGGAAGATAAAGTCCGAGTAGACATATGTAAGGCCATGGGTCCACTGCGGTTTCCCTGAGATGGCCCACAAAAATGACCCCCGCGGCACATTTGTCAGTGGATTTCCCGTGACTTGCAGGCAGTTTGCCCATGTCATAAGAATAAAAATTACTATATTGAAAGCAAATCTGATTTTTATTTGGTGTGCGTTGGAAGGGGTGGTCTTATATGGCGAGTATACCCCAAACACTATATTTTAACTGGAAAAGTTATATACGCCAGAAAATACGG
The DNA here is from genome assembly GCA_036250615.1 of Ptychadena robeensis. Classification (NCBI taxonomy): domain Eukaryota; kingdom Metazoa; phylum Chordata; class Amphibia; order Anura; family Ptychadenidae; genus Ptychadena; species Ptychadena robeensis. The sequence goes on from CM070032.1 coordinate 182,774,663, forward strand.
TAGTTGCATTTTGCATTCCATAAAGCCCATTAGTTTCATTCCTAAGCAGTAGTAGCAGTTGCTTTTAGTTATAATTTATAAATGTTAAATGCTTATGCTAATCTTGATGGAATCTTAGGTGGATAGAAAGCAGTATAACAAAAGTTTAAACAGGATGGCGAATAAATGACACAGATATGTTGCAAAGTAGTCTAGATTTTAGGTATTTTCTATTGCAGGATTTTACTGGTATGCTAATTACATTTTAGGCTGTCTAGGCCAAATATGTTAAGAACTTTTTTATTTGTTCATTCTTTCTTTTATTCGTGTTCATTTACTAAGGCTTACTTAAAGTGTATTAAAATCAATTGAGCCTGACTGCAGTTATCCCAGAATTCTAATTAACTCCAATTTATATTAACAAAACTTTGTTTGATGAAGCATAGGAGAAGTTTCCTGTTACTGGCAGACTACATATAGTGTACCTATGCACAAGAAGGGAAGGAAGGTAAACTGAACTGGCAGCTGAAAGACAGTGGGATTTTTTAGCATAACTTTTTATGATGGTATATCATGCTTGAGACAAGACAAGGAAGGGCAAATCATGTCAGAGTAATATGATTTTTTTTCTATATCAGAAATGATTTACATCAGAGTGTTCCTGTTGACATTGTCTATCTTAAATACAGCAAAATCATTCCATATGGTATAGCATAATGATTTCATTGCAAAGTTGTATAAGACATGCTTGACCCTTTTGTGGTTCAAGGAATATGCAGTTGACTGAAGAGATGTCAAAATCTGACTGTAAATGTGAATTATTCAAAAAGGAGGCCAGTCACTAATTGTGATTTTGCACCACAAGGCTCAGTTCTAGGTCTTGAAGGTTTGGTTGTCAACTTATATTTAAATGATATTCCTGGAGGTGTTAGCATTGGCAGAAGATTGTCAAAAGCCGTGCAGTATAACATTTCTAAAAGCAAAAAAAGAATCCTCTAACAAGGGGGCTTGTTTTTTTCTTTAAAGTATCCTGCAATCCAATAAAGTGTGGATGCACAAGCTCTAACAAAATGCAGAAAAGGAGATATAATGTTGACCAAAACTATAAATAAATATTTATGGAGGTATTATTAACAGTCTCATGGAATCTAAGGGGAAATTGTTAAGATGACCATAAACCATCAGCAAAAAAAATTAAGTTAAACACTTGGAGCCACCAGACATGTTTTGCTGACAGGTGCATGTCTCACCCCAAATCTTTTGAGGGCTTTAAATGCTTTACTCTTTAGTGCCATCCAGACCAACCCAATTCATTTAAGCAAAATATATAATGTAAAAGCTTCTACCAATGAAAGCTGTATGTAATCATGGATTGCCCACATAGGTTAATATGATGCAAGTGAATAACTTTACTTCTCTGCTGTCATACTGTGTATGACACAGCAGCACCTCACCTGTTACTGGGCAAATACCCCACTGTTCATGTGATGTGATTTCCACAACTTGCTAGAATGACATAAAAATATTATTAACTCATTGCCAAACAAACCTGAGAATTCAGATACATTTTGTTACACTACAGATGCATTCTCCAACATAAAGTTTCAAAATGAAAAAGAGGCAAACTAAATAGACCACTGCACCATCACTCATCTATGTTTCATCATGTCACAGTCCAGTATGTGCAGTGGTGCAATGTGCTTAACCAGAATGTAATAGTCTACAGATGTTCCGATTGATATTTGTGCTGCCACAAGATGTGTCCCAAACAAACCCATCTGTGTGAGTCTCAGAACAGGACATGCTGTTGTTTTCCATTTTGCAATTCACCATCCTGACTGAAATCGATATGGCTTTAATTTTGTATCTCTTGGCTTAAATATCAGATGACTAATAACTAATAATAATCTATGATGATGTATTTTATCTTTTGTTGAAACACTGACTAAAAGTCTGTCCATATATCACATCTGTCACATTTTCATATTTATTTTTTCAATTAAAAAGCTTTCTATTTTATTCTGAAGCCAGGTATTACATTATAAACGTGAAAAATCGAATTTTGGTTGTTCTCTACATTGTTTATGTATAAAAAGCCTCTAGAATTTAAATTACAAGTCTATTACGGATCTCTATTGAGTCCTATATAGCAGGTTTAAAGTTCTGTGTAAACACTTTACCATGAAATTAGAGTTTTCCAAGCTGCAATAAGTAAGAGTTGTGACACAATGGGAATATGCAACATCAACTTCATTAGCAGATACAAAGAAACATGTTAGGATATAATATATTAATTTTATACAGAATTCTACATTTGCCCAAACAAACAAAAGCTAGCTATTTTTCCCATAACTCTTGTAAGGCACTGGCCCTATGCCAATGCAGCCCAAATGGTAATCCCCTAATCTTCATTGCCCTCCTCACCTATAGACAACCCCTTCCTCAGAAGAACAGAGATTGAAAGAAGTTCAGTAACCCACAAACAAGGTCACCAACTGCTGGTTTCTTAAGCGTAGTCATAGACAGTTGGTTTGAGTTAGTGGTCATACGCAGAATGAAATCCAAGCAAGGTCAAGCAAGGTCAGGTCAGGCAACAGACAATATCTCTGGATAAACCTGTGACCACCTTCAGCATGGTGCTCAAGGGTCAACCATGCAGTGCTAGTGTCCTGGGTTTGAATCCCGGCCTGGGCACTATTTGCAAGGAGTTTGCATATTCACCCTGTGACATGCTGGTTAATTGGCCTCCCCAAAAGAATCTCCTACATTAGTATTGCATGACTTAAATGGTGACATATAACTGTTAGTAAAATATACATGACTATGGTGGGGACATTAGATTGTGAGCTCCAAGGCCGAAATTGTTGGCATCCCAGAAATTTCTCACAGAAAAGTATTGCAGTTACACATGTTTTGCTATACACATGTTTATTCCCTTTGTGTGTTTTGGAACAAAAGCCACAAAAGGAGGAAAAAAGCTATTTGGTCATTCACACAAAACTCCAAAAATGGGCTGGACAAAATTATTGACATTAGCATTCAATTTGCAAACGATTTTGAGGTAGATCCATCGTCGTGAGCTCCCATGTCGTTCTGCGGTGAAATCGCCCGTAAATCAAAGTGTATACAGGGGGCTTTACACATTATGTTAGCATGATCCTCCTGGTCAGGTGGACTGTGCGGTGAAGCTGGAAGAATGAAAAGGGTGCCAGTTTGTGCCTGCAGCTCAAATCACGCTCCAACACCTATGTAGTTTTGATCAAAAAAACAATGACCATAAATATGCAGTCACTATAACAATAAAACATATGCAATGACTATGGCATGCATCTATTGTCTATATTTAACCCTTTAATCAATGGATCACAATGGCTTTTTCTTCACCCTGCAATTTATCCATGAAAGTAATTTCTCAAAGAGATAAGGAGTAAAACTCTTAATCTAGCAAAGGAGATTTCCTTTAATTGTGAGGAAAACGCTGCCGCTAGGCAAGTGGAACAAAACTCTGCAGAATGTCTGCACACTGCCAAGCCAAACTGTAGACACATTTGTAAACAAGTTTAAGTGCATTGTTTCCTGAAATTATTTCAACAATGATTTTCTGGGCTGGCCATTTTATCTTTTTATGATATACAGACTGCAGGATAATGGAAGCTATCACCAGGATGTTCTGTACTTGGTGTCTTCATGTAACCATTTAAATATAAACAACACTAAAGTTTCCATACAAGAAAGGTCATTACTTATATTACCATTGCCTGCACAGAATAACCAGATATTAGTCCCAAATTTTTTTTATAGAGTTTCCATTGATTAAAAGGTATTTACTGTAATTTCATTTTCATTAAATGACATCATAGTCAGTCTTGGACTCCACAGAATATGTTTCATAATATGTAGCAAAATGAGCAGATGAACAGCACACTCTATGAACAGCTCAACTATAGGCAAAGCACAAATTATGCTTTTATGACTTGAAGTGTGGCATTGGGTACAAAAAATAGGATATTTATTTTTCTATTTTTCTTACCCTAAGGTTGGTCTTCTACTCTGAGATTCAGAATTCCATTCAGGAAACAGGTGCTCGACAGCTTTATTTACATTGCAGGCAAACTGGCCATGTACTGTAGATGACATGAGAATCTACAAATGCACCTTCGCAGCAAAAAATTTCCTGAACCTGGAGTTTAGCTTCACAATATGAACTGTCATGACTCCCAAATAACAATGTATTGTGCATTGTCTGTGTGCTGGCATTTCTTTAAATAATCATTTCAATTAATCACAAGACTCTGTACCTAGAAATGTTTGCTCAGAATTGTGAACAAATATATATCAGTATACAGAAATGGGTGAAGGAAATGCCCCAGGATGCGGTTTCTACTGCAAAACAGGAGCAGTAAGATCCCACCGGAGGAAGAATCTTTTCACTGAATACCGAGTAAAGAACTGGCACTTCCATGTGTATACGCACATCATCAATGACCACTTGATGCAAAAAAGTGCGCTAGGCGTTTTTTCTGTGTGTCCCATCTCCAAGGAGACTGCAGACAGTTTCCCTGAACTCCGCCAATCATAGGCTCCTGACAGGAGAAGAGCTAAAGCTTGTTCCAGCAGGGTGGTCAGAGCTGGAGCACACTATATATCGAAATGTTCTAAGAGTAGACCTATTTTTCAGAGCCCAGAGACTAACTAATATAGACTTACTTTATACTGGCAGCTTACCCTGGAACATGCTATATACATATTCACTCGGGAGGACTCGGGTGAGTCTCTGGCTGTCACAGCAGATAATATATTCCCTGCACTTGCAATCAGTTAGCAGGATAAGACGCTTATTAAGCATCCATATTACCCGTTCCACGGTGCACTACCAGTGTAAAGTCTTTATAAGTTAGTTCATCCTGCACCCTCTTCAGGCTTGAATAGTCCAGTTAACTGGAACATGATGAATATTGAAGGTCATTTATGTTGCTTTTCATCCACCAATATTTCTAATACATTCTGGGATAACCAGCAGTCCAAAGGGTCACTGCTAATAGAAGAGCAGCCAACAGAGGTCTACACTCAAATCATGACATCATAAATCCAGCCCACATCTACCACAAGGCAGTATAAGAATGCCAAATTTAGAATGCTAGTAAACCAAGTAGCATATTCAGACTCTTTACTGAGCTCATATACTTTAAAACACATTTTTGCCCAAACACTACAATAGCTAATGGGTATGTTATATGGCAACTGCATTTACAAAATTACCCTGACATTTTGCTTTCTGGAACAAAAACAAGCCAATAAAATTGATACTCACAAAACCATTCACCAGACAGACCAGACATAAAAGCTGAACTAGGAAAGTCTGCTAATTATTAACCTATTACAGGATGTCCCTCTTCTGTGGTTTGGATATAAAATAGATGTAAGAATTTTTGCAAGGGAAAAGATCTTAATTTTCACGTGTTATCGTTACTCATCGTTCTTTTTTGTAAAAAGATATTGACCTGTCCCCAGTACAGAAAAGTGCCAGATTATCGGAACAAATTGTTCCTAAGATGTCATTTAAACCTTCAATGCAGTTAATATTAATTTAGTATGTGCATGAGGAACATAAATAACGCCGAAGAGCAACTGGGATATTTATATTTGGACTGGACATAGAAAGTACAATGGTTTCAGACATGTATAACCTCCAGTAGAAGGTCACATCCTGCACTTGACATTTCATATTTACATGGCCAATAAGTCTGCAAACGTAACCTTCTTGTAACTTGCACAAATACAGGTGATTTGCAAAAAAATTTAATAATAAAATTTGAATATTGTCCATAAGTTCCTGCATTTCAGTAATTAAACTTAAAAGGTAAAACTGATATATGGAATAGACTGATTACAAGCAAAGTCAGATATTTCAAACCTTTATTTTTTATCGTTTTGATGATTATGGCTTACAGCTTATAAAAAACCCCAAATCTCAGAAAATTTGAATATCAAATTAAACCAATAAAACAAAGATTTTAATTAAAAAATTGTCAAGCTGGGCATACACGTCTCGATTTTTGTGTTCAATTTAAGTGCAATCGTTTAACAAAAGCGATTGTGTGATCGGATTGAATAAAAATTGAAGCATGCCAAAAGTGTCCAAGCAATCGATTTTGTCAAAAAAAACGATCGTTCACGGATCTGTTCTGATTGATAATTTTAATAAAAAGCAAAGGAATCGAGTGCTGTTAGTTGTCTCATGCGATAGTTTTAAGCGATCCATCTATGATTCTTGTGGAAATTACCTTTGTTTGTGTGCTGTTGGTCACTGGCCAGTTCTTCAGCTAACACCACTCCAAACCCATAAATGTGTGCATTTGAGACTTTCAGGATAGAATCGTCCATAAATTGAATGCATGGTATGTTGCAGTTTGCGAAAGTTTTCGCAAATTAAAATCGATTCCAGAATCGGATGGGCGATTCTGGAAACGATCGCTGGATAATCGGAACGTGTATGCCCAGCTTCAGAACTTGGTATTGGGCCCTTTTGCATCAATGACTGCCTTAATGTGGCGTGGCAGCCTGTAGCACTGCTGAGGTGTTATGGAGAGCAAAATGCTTCAATAGCTGGCTCACAGGTTCTGGTCAGGTGAATTTGCTGGCCAATCCAGCAAAGTAATCCCTTAAGGCCCCCATATACCTTACAATCTTTCCATAAAATTTCTGTACAATCAAATTTTTTTCTACTAAAACCATGTAATATGTGGATCTTTCTAAACCTTCCTATGTATTCTATCAGGGAGGCCACTATACTACACAGTTGTTGGTAGATTGTATGGAACGATCTTAAGGTGTATGGGGGGCTATAGTCATTGAAAAATTTTGGTGCTTTTGGCAGTTTGGGCAGGTGACAAGTCCTGCTGGAAAATGAATAAAAAATCTCCATAAAGCCTGCGGAAGGAAGCATGAAGTTAACCAAAATCTCCTGGTAGACGATTGCATTGACTCTGGACTTAATGAAACACAGTGGACCAATATCAACAAATGACATGGCTCCCCAAATCAACACAGACTGTGAAAACTTCATACTGTACTTCAAGCGTCTTGGATTGTGTGCCTCTCCATTCTTCCTCCAGACTCCGGATCCTTGGTTTCCAAATGAGATGCAAAATTTGCTCTCATCAGAAAAGAGGACTTTATACCACTGAGCAACAGACCAGTTATTTTTTTCTTTAGCCCAGGTAAGAAACTTCTGACGTGTTCAGGAGTGGCTTGACAAGAGAAATACAACATTTGAAGCCCATGTCCAGGACGCAACTGTGTGTGGTGGCTCTTGATGCACTAACTCCAACTCTCAGTACACAACCCTATTAAACGGCCTTTTCCTGATAATCCTCTCCAGGCTGCGGTCATCTCTACTGCTTGTGCACCTTTTTCTTTCACAATTTTCCCTTCCACATAACTTTCTATTAATGTGCTTTGATACAGCGCTTTGGGAACATCAAAATTATTTAGCAATTACCGTTTGAGGCTTTCCCTGCTTATAGATGGTGTCAATGGTGGATTTCTGCACAACTATCAGGTCAGCAGTCTTTCCCATTATTGTGAATCCTACTGAACCTGATTGAAAGACCATTTAAAGGCTCAGGAACCCTTTGAATTAGGTAGCTGATTAGTGCCTGACTCTGAGCCTTGGATATTGAACCTTTTCACAATATTACATTTTTCTGAGATTAAGATTTAGGGGTTTTCATACTCTGTAAGCCATAATAATCAAATTTATAACAAGTAAAGGCTTGAAATATATTGATTTGCAGTTGAATTAGCCAAAAAAAGAAGACCTAGGTCCAATTGTTGAGACCTCTCCCATCAATGAATTGTTGCAGTCACTTGGACCATATGATGACGCCAGATGGTAAAACCAGCTACCTGGATAAACCTCTAGCGAGGTACCAAGTGCTTATATCTGCCCCCGAGGTGGTAGGGGAGGACCCAGACCAGGAGGTCCCTCACTAAACTCGGTGTACTGCAACAATTCATTGATGCATATGTTTTCCGTTGTCAGATTATCGTTGTCGATTGTCCCTGAGGAAGCCTGTCACAGATGAAACGCGTTGGAATACCAACGGTTGTCATTTTTTGCATGCTTTATATATGTCAGCATTTCGGCTCTAATATGAGCAAATTTGTACCAGTTCCACCATGAATGGGGAAACTGGCTCCATGTATTGTGTACCTTATAAAGATTTTTAATTGATCAGATGCTCATCCAGCTTACTTACAGATACGTGCCTTTAAAGCCCATGTTGTTACCCTGCTCATTCTAAGTTGAATTAGTAAAATACAAGAGCTTTTGAACAATTTTCAAATTTTTCGCAAATTATCTGTATTTGTAGAAATGCAATACAACCAATGTTGTATTTAAACTTGCTTGATGACTCCAAACTGTTTGAAACACTATATTAAAGTGATGAGTGGTAATGACTCATACATTTCAATGTATGTGATATAATAAGATACATCTTGGAAGAGGATAGTATAGATAGTATAGAACGCTCACCAACTTACCTTTGGGATCTAAGAAACATTGATTATTTGTGGCCAAACAGAAATACTTTGTATATTTATTTTGTTTTCATTAGCTCAAGGTGGCTTTTTAAATAGAAGATACCCAACATAACTATTGTTTTTTGCCAATCCGTTTTCCTGGCGAAATGGTCATTCGACTCCCAAGGGGGTCCTGACCCAGAGGTTGAGAACCACTGCTATAGAATATGACCTGCTAACGAAGTGAAAGATGAGAGCCACTGATTCAAGGCCGTTAATGTGAGCTATACATTGCAAAAGCACAGGGGGACATTGTGATGAATATGTTTATAAGTAGACCTTTCTGACATCCCATTCAAGGTATTATAAAAGCTCTTGGTTAATCTAAATGGTAAGTAAAGAGCGAATGAGTAAAAAAACATTTTTAACTCTGCGTATGTGCAAAATGCTTTGTAATATGGTTAATAAGAGGAAGCTATTACAAAGTCCTAATTAAAACTCATTTCCCTGAAAACAAAAGAAAAAAGCACTTTCCCCTGAAGGAAACTTGTGTTTAACATTTCAAATTGCCTAAGTAAGCATGTTACAATAATCCCTGAGGTCTTTTATCTCTTCACAGCATATCAGTGTGTGGGACACGTTTCCATGTACTATCTCTAAGGCAAAAGTTCACTGTGGCTTACACAAATGCGTAGTATAGCATAACATAACTGAATGTTCGAAGGATAACTTCATACAGCTCATTTTCAGAAACCTATCTGAGAAGGGTCAGTATAAATGTTGTAGAAAGTTTAAAACCTAAGCCTTTTTTACTCAACCTGTTGGTCTTTAGTTCTATCACCTTGTTTTAGGAAGCCTAAGGTCTTTACCAGCATCTCCCACCTCATAGCCTGCACAATATCAGCACTTTTTATTGGCTTTCCAACAAGACTATGAACTGAAGTGGCAATGCTATGTACTCTATAGAACAGTACAGGGGCTGTATTTTTGCACTTTAAGATTCCGCCCCCCCCCCCCTCCCCACATAATCAGAGGGAAAATCTATGTTGCAAATGTGCAACCACTTGCTGCCTGTTCACATACACACTGTGCAGATCTAAGTACGTGAGCCGGCATCTTAAGCCCACAGTCAGAGGCTGGGGCGATCCACCGATGGGCAGGATGTCTGTTTGATTTGGGCCACTTTGGGTGAGGATCAATTCTATTAAAAACAAATCAATTAATTTAAACAATCAACTTGTTTAAAGATTGTTTTCCCATCCAAAGTAATGAAAACGATCTAAGAATTACAGACTTGTCTGTAATGGCTCAAATTGATTTGGCAGCCGAATACATTTTTGGCTGAATTAAAAGTTTAAGCTTTTGATTTGCACGCGATTTCATGGTGTGGTGAACGATTGGCCAAAAAAATTGAAATCTAAGCGTGTATGGGGGCTTAGGACATACCACCCCGCCCCCCTTTCTTTGGTCACACACAAAATTGTACTTTGCATGTAGTGGATATCATCACACATATGTATTTTGCTGCTTAGAGAGTATTTTTCAGCCCAGGAGGGATGCCTCTAGCCTTTGACAACCTCTGCACCATGTGGAGTGGTGAGATGTTATTAGCTGCCTGTAGCTTCATGTTGTTCTATAGGGATGTACACTTTAGTCTGCCTTAAAGTCCACCTTTATGTACATGGGCATTACCCCCATGACTTAGGGTTTCTGGGTGCAACCAACGCTTTAGATTATATGTATATAGGGATGTAAGTGTCAGAGCACTTATTGTTGAACAGGTGGACTGGCCAAGGAATGAAATCCCAAAAAGTTGCTGTTTTTTTTTAAATCTCATGGAGTCACCTGGTGCTCCTTACACAACTTTCAAGGGAGCCACACTGGTGCATAGGGCCACCATGCTCCATATAATTATATAGGGGGAACATGCAAGAGAACGCTGACTGTAAACTATTACATCGTCTATACCGCAGACATCTTGTTACTATTAGAAATTAGCAATATTTTTTCTCCATCATTTCAGTCAAAGCCTTGAGTAAATGATAATTCCTACAATATGTTTTCACCTAAAGATTTTCTCTGTGATGAAACACACAAACATGTGGCTTGCGTCATAAGGCTTACTATGTAGCAGACCACCCTGGACCTACTTCATTGTATGCAGCAGTTATTTTCATGGCCATTTATTTTGATCATACTAAGTATACAGCCATTAATTGTATCAAAATGATATTACCGAATTTAAATAATGGAAAATGATTAATAGTCTTATGCTTACATAGGTCAAATGCATACTGTTAATCTGCGATGGAAGCTGTGAGAGTTACTCCAAAAGTACCCAAAAAAAGAATAAAAATAGGGATTAGGAATGAGGAGCAGAATGCTTTATAGTGAAAGGTGTTTAAAGTGGAAATTCAGGTAATAGGTCAAAATTTATTACAATTTTGGCTGCTGGCAAAGTGGCTTGTGGAGAAAATTCTACCACTGTCTACATTCAGTGTTTCTGCAGTAGATATTTGGTCACATTCAGTTGGCCTATGGGTCTGTGTCTTGTTCAGCAGGAGGAGGCCCAGATGCCAGGCTGTGTGCTGTGCTGTGCTGTGCTGTGCTGTGAGTTGAAGGCCCTTCTTCTTTGCAGCCTTCCGTGTCCCACTCACAGCAGTCAGATTGACCAGGATTTACAGACATATCCGTTACCGGTTCGACGGACCGTGAACATTAACATTTATTTAGGATATCCTAGGAAAACATTCAAGTATATGTTGAAGTATTTAGCTGAAGCATTTGTTTTAAATCAGCATTGGGACAGGGTCTATTACTGGAGCCTGCTTGAATCTAATACAATGAATAGAGTTATGCTAGCCATACACGTAGATTTTTGCGCAATCGACAAAAGATTTGATCAGGATGTTCGATTTTTTGATCTAATATTGATTGTGCCTATATCGAATGTATACACTGTATTTTCGTTCGGATAAGCTCGAACAAAATATCATTTGATTTTTATGGATTTTACATTAGTGAATAATAAGACTTATATAGACTTGTCTATATGTACAAAAACATTATTATGAATTAGAATTTAGAAGATTCTGTTTACTATACCATGGTTCCATTTGAACCAATTGTATTCTCCAGCATAGAAGCCAAAATATATCCTCTATATGAATTGTCTAACATAATTTTCATAGCACTTTCCTTTGTGAAATATAACATTCTTAAAATGTCTCTAAGACACATAGAGACAAAGATATATTTAAAGAAGTCATGTTGGTGTTTTATCTATCGTTTCTAGGGAAAAGAGCTGGAGAGATTTGTGTAGTACAGGAAAACTATTTCATATAACCTTGGAAATTACCATTTCAACTCTCTGAGGTGAAAAGACCTGCCACGAGCAGCTAGTGAATCATTCTTTAACTCAAGTTCTGTTGAAATTGGCACTGCTATTGTTTTATGGTCCGTGTATGTCCATATTAACCTTCATCATGGGGGTTAAGGCAAAAGTGTTCGATGAAATGCACTCATACTACAGAATGCTGAAAAAAAAAAAGGAAAAGTTCTGCAAGTTATGAACAAAACAGTACAGCGTCATTTTTAAACACCTAACCTTTCCTAAATGAAAGGTAATGCATTATATTAATAAAGGGATACACACACAATTAAAGTTGCCAAAGGTTTTAATTCCGATTTGAATTCATTGACAGGGTCAGGTCCTGCATGCTCTACAATCCATACTTCTCAGTAAATCGCTACTATACTATTTTGAAAACAGCCGGTATTATTACCCAATCTGATCTAGACTTTGGACATCAGGAAATGTTGATTAACTGAAAATTAAAGACATGTGTCTCCCATTCAGGTCTATTCCTGAATATGTCATGGTTATGATGCACTGTATATGTCCCCACTACAACGTATTCACATGTAGGGCTTCAAGACTTATCTAAGGTTCACATACTCCTTGTAACTCTAAGCCTTGTCCTGTTAGAACGTTTTAAACAATCTCTCAAAACCCACCTCTTCAGTCTTGGCTATTCATATTCTTCTCTTTCCTAACACCACCAGTTAAGGCCCCCATACACTCCCCGATTTTTCGTCCGATCGATTAAAAACAATAGATTTTTTGCATCGGTCTTCCAAAAGTCGTTAATGCCCACATGGTTCGACCGAGTAACTTCGATCAAAGTTTTGGGAATAATCGGTCGGACTGTGATCGGACATGTGGGAACATTTTTCTTGATCGAATCTAAATTGTATTCAATCGGCTACTATTTCTTATGAACCGACCAATTTAGGTCGGATCTAACTAATTATCATACTTTTACTTCCTGTTTCAAACATT
>CM070032.1:182787609-182800770 GCA_036250615.1 Ptychadena robeensis
CTTTATTTGGGGGTATAATGAAATACAGTCCGATCAATCAAAGATCCTCGTATCGGAAAATAACGATTGTTTTTAATCGATCGGACAGAAAATCGGGGCATGTATGGGGGCCTTTAGCCACAACTCCAGCTCCCCAACCTATTGTATACTTTGTTTAGCAAGCTCTTAGATAACAACCTTGATTGGGGAGAGTCATCTTCTCCTCCTGTGTCATAGTTTTAACTCACTAAAAACTTGTTTGTCTTTTAACCTTATATTTAATTTACCGTGCTGTGAAAATATTAATCCTGCATCAATTGAAAAAAAATTATGATGATAATAATATTTATAATCTGATGCCCTTAAAATAAGGATTTCATTTTTGACCATTTTGATTCCCTAATGGATAATGAACAGTTAATATGAAAGTGAAAGGATAACTGTGCTAAAGCTTACCTCCTACGGCCTCCCAGGAACCCCTTAAAGATTTAAACTCACCTGTGCAAATTCTGCTTAATTCAAGCACTATCCATAAGAGGCCCCACATCTAATGCCAACCCTTCTTGGAACCCAGGGGAAGTAAGATCTGAGAATTTTTTAAACTTCAATAAAATTTATGATTCTGGATCCATCTTGGGGTGCCAAATCAATCATTATAAGATGAATGATGGATTGTGTTCTATAGGAAGGAATGGGATTTACATGTTCCTAAAGGGCTATGTTGCCATAAAAGTTTTTTTTTACCAGTTTGGAGTGGACAATTCAACACATAAACGTGGGCATAACTTTGTTCTGGCCTTTAGACGGGACACAGAAAGGTATATCATTAATAAAAATTATGGAAAAGAAATAAGAGAGTTGAGACACTTTTATCTGTCTACAGTTACAATACATAGAACACCCAGGATGTAGACTATAAGAGATGTGAACAGAAGTTGAAGCTAAAAGAAAGAACATATGGCAGAAGAAAGATCAATGCCTACTGACAAATGCCACACCCTACATTTAAGTGTGTATCACGAGAGTCACTAAAAGGCACATATATATATATTTATCTATTATCTATTGTATATGTCTATTTCTATTTCTATTTTGTATTGTGCATAACACCATGTCTAAAAGCTAATAAGGCTTGGTTTGAAAGATGTATCATGATGCATAAAGACTGCTAAAGCCTGTGTACTGGTAAAAGTTGTCCTTGTATTGATTTGATAGAACTAATACCACAATATTTTTATATTACACCATACATATTACCCATGGAAATGTCTTGATCCTGTAGGCACATTAACTGCAGGACATCTTCTGTGTTTCCTATGTTTCCTCTCTGCAAGCTTCGCAGATGGGTCTTGTTTCTCAACGCTATTAACATAATATGCACCTGTGACTCTATCTTCTATTGATGTAGGAATGCTGAAACTGCAGGAATGCTAAAGGGTCTATGCAGCATTGACATATGCCATATGACAAGCCTATTTTGGGTCATCAGTGTTCCAGATTGTTTCACTAAACGCATTATGTTTCATTTGCTAGGTAATGCAGATTAGCACTACTTCCCATGGCTCCTCTGTAGTTGAGCTGCATCAATCAGAAGCATTCTTCCTTACACCATTTACTAAGAGTGTGATCTGGCCTTAGAGCAGGTGAAAATGAATTCTTATTAGTGCATTTTAAAAGATTCTTACATTAGACAGGTCAAGCTAATTGCATGCACAAGCAAAATAAATTAGACCAATACTAGCACAAAGTAGTCTCAAATAACCTGATTGTTACTTGCACATGGTAGTATAGCTAAATATTGTTAAAATACTCAACCTTAGTAACAAGTGGATGGATAGGGTTTACCCAATCACATGTTGATATATGTATGGAAAAATACATATTTATTGCTTTAAAATGCGTGCTTCCTCCCATCTACTAAGGTTGTTTTAAGTTTCAAGATAATATGACTTCTAATTGACAATCTTCAGTGATTTCGTTTTTTTCAGGAATGATAAAGTCAAAGTGGATCAAATATGCTCCATTGAGAATTATGAATAAAAAAAAATGTGATACAATTGTCAACAAGATCTCTATTGTTCCAGACATGCACACACAGGTGAATTATTCATCCTCTGATAAGTCAATGGGCTTAATGTGGTCAAACAGGTTCAATGCACATCAAAAGTGATTAACATCTAACATAAAATTGAAGCAGTGATTAGTCAGGTTGATAAAACTCAGTCAAAAGCATAAGTTTTTCATGGATTTGTATTTGATGATAATTTGGAGCATGGGAACTGGTCTTAGGAAAGAAATTGATCGGTTCTGAATCGTTCACACTGTATAGTAATATGAACGATCGATGTTAGACCGACAGTCCATATTTTTTGAACAAGTTTTATTTTTTGAAATAACAAAAGATGGAATAAGCAAAGGTTGATGTGTATGGCTACCTTTACTCTGAGATTTGTTAGATGATGAAGACAAAACTCTCTGTCTATGTCCTGGACTACTGATGATACTAGTGTGCAGTGGGTTTCCTATCTATTGGGAAAGTCCAGTGTTAAGGTGGGTTTACACATGTAGATTTTTTCTTCAATCAACTGCCAATTCCACTGTTCGATGTCATTGTCAAACATCGTTCGTTCAATTATCGAATGTAACATTCGATTTTTTGGTTCGGCCTTTGCAGATATCGAATGAAAATACATTCGAATTTACAATCACAGATAAAAATTTACCAACATGTTTGATGACCTTTTGAACAATTTTTTAGGTCGAACAAAATGTATCCATCGAACAAATTTAGCTTTAGGTTGTAATCAATCAACCAAAAAATCTTTCATTCTTCGTTGATCAAACGAAAAAACCTACACGTGTAAACCCACCTTTACAATTAACTACCATCTAATAGTTGTCACATACCTTCATTCCATAACATTTGAATTTACCATAGATTAAAGTTAAAAGCAGGGCATACCCATGAATAGAGAATTTATCTGTCTGAAGCTAGGCTGGGAATTTTAATGCTACAAATAGAGAAAATAATTAAAAAGGAGTAATTTTAATAAATCAATATAACAATGGATATTGCAGTTAATCCATTGATTTTTCCATGACATGTATGCCATTGTTTTACTGCAAATACCACATTCCATGTAAAGTATCCTACATTAACTATCAAATGAAACATTCCATAAAAGGAAGAAAGGCATAACGTCCTAAGTCAACATGAAGCAGTGTTCTTTTGCAAGATGCCGTGTTGCCTACAACAAAATCCTATTGTATTTATATTTTGAATCATTATTGTACCCCCCACTATTATTTCGCCTGCATTCCTTCCTATGGGATGTATGACAAGCAAATATAGTCTCTGAATTTACAGCCTGTGATCTCTACCAAGTGATTGCTTGGCTGGTATTTTATATTAGAAAAAAGGTATTGAAGCACAGTAAATCATGTTTTTTTTTCCTCCCGTCCTATACTTGTTAAGTGATATTGGCTGCATAACTTTGTTGCCTGTTTCTAGTTAGGTTAATGACCTTACGAATATGCTAAAAGAAAAGGAATTTAGCTGACCTGTGAACAATTTATATTAGGACAATCCTTGAGCATTTCATGAACTTTGAAAACGATTCCTGATACACAACAGATTTATATATAAAATTCTGAATCATTTCTTATCCATATTATTATTTTCACTATGGATTTTGAAGCTGATGTTTCCTTTGTCTTGTGCATGCGTGGTAAAATTAAACAAATAATAATACTGAGTATTGTTTGTATTTCATAGTTCAGATATGTGACCTATGGAAGGCTTTCTGCGTGATTGTTGTAGTGTCCGTTAGCCATGGTGATGGAATGCACAGCCAGTGTTGGATACAAGGGGAGAAAATTGAGAACGTATGCGGCTCTTACTTACGAACAGATGTAGGCTGCATTGTTGTGGCTGAAGATGCCACTGGATTCCTTTCTATGCTGTGTTTAAATTTGGTAATAAAGAGGAGGAATTTTTTCGTGTTTACTATTCAAATGGAACATATTGCATTTTAAATTTATTGTACAACTGGTCCCAGTTTGTTAAAGTTGTATGATTAACAACTATTTTTGTTTTGGAGTGAATCCCAGCAGAAAGAAATAATGGCTTCTACACTTAAAAGGAAAGGTGTGTTTTCTTTGTTTCTTGTTAGCTACACTTTTTACAAATCAAATTGTGCTGGATTGGGCCGTGTAAATACCTTCTGTTTTAAGAAGGCTTGATTTGTGCTATACAATTCAAATGTAATAGTAAAAACCAGCAGTGAGTATTTGCAGACAATGAGACATTGATTCGCAGATACAACATTGTAGGCACAAGGAGCAGGTTGCCCAGTTTGAACCAAACGAGCATACTTAATAGTCTGTATATTATTTTTATGGTGTCTCTTCCTACATACCAAAGCCCCTTACTTTGTCTCAGGCTTTGCATATATGACATTAGGCGAAATTTGACTTTATTAGGGACATTACGTTTTGAGAGACATATGTAAAGCAATGCATATTACACTGCCTGGCCAAAAAAAGTCTTGTTCCAGAGTGATGGCCGCATCAGGGTTAGAAGAGAGGCAGAAGGAGTAATGTACCCATCATGCCGAGTGCCTACTGTATAAGCCTGTGGGGTGCGTGCTACAGTATGATACGGGGTTGCTGCAGTTGGTCAGGCCTTCAGCAACAGTATGTGGTCCAAGAATGAGGTCAGCTGACTACCTGAGTATACTGAAGACCAGGTTATTCCATAGATGTATTTTTTCTTCCCTGGCGGCACAGGCATATTCCAAGATGGAAATGCCAGGATTCATCTTTGTGATGTAATGGAGGAGGCTTTGCTCATCAAGGCAAGATCTTGGTGAAAAATGCAACACCGGATGGAAATAAATCTTGTGACATTACAGAAGCTTATCAAAACAATATTACAGTGAATGTGTGCCATAATCAAAGCTAAAGACGATCCAATGACATATAAGTGTGTGACCTTTTTTTGGCAAATTTTTTTTGGGCCAAGCAGTGTATGTTGATGCTAAATAAATGCATAATAACATGGAAGTTGCCCTGTAAAATATATACTGGTACAACCCCATCAGGAGCAAATCATGCACACACAGTATACCCCCCCCCCCCCCCCCCCCCCCCGCATTAGAACAGGTAAGTTAATTGTTTTGAGATGTGCAGTCATTTTACTTTATTGCAAGAGACTAAAGGTTGCACAAGGGTCTCTTGTACATCCACTTGGCTCCTGTTCCTGCCTAGGTTGCTTTGAGTGTAATTCATCTGTGTGGCACCATTACAACAAAATCACAGTAATATCCAGGTGACACAGCAGAAGACCTTATTTTGTGTTCAACCAATTTTTTTTCTTGCAAACAGCCAAATGTTGGCTCATAGGTTTCCTGTTTTCCAACTCCAAAAAAAACTTTACCCTAAATCAATAAAAACACATTTAAAGGATGGAAGGAAAGCATGGGCCAATAAAACTTGCAGACCACGAAGTTGCATGTAATGGTCACCATTTAAACTACACTACATACAAAGAAGGGTTTCAATGAATCAAGTGAATTATGTCTCGTTTATAACTATTATCATTTAAAGTGGGTATGTAAGTGTGAATATAATTACAGCTTAGTTTATCTTAATGAACACAAGTTTATGAAAGCCTTTTCTTAAAGGTGGTTTGAACCTGGCTTCTTGTCTTCCAGGACAAGCCCCCTATATATAATTGAAAATGTAACTTAATTTCTAAAAAAATATTGCATTTGTACTTCATATTTAGTATACAATATTAACAAGAGATCTTTCTACAGCACTGTTGCTGATTCATCAGCCGAACCTTATCATATTTACATGTGTATTTAATATATCCTGTAATGTGAAATACTACACACTGGGGCCACACACATACCCTCACAGATGTGCAGACACACATATATCTTTAGCTGTCAGCACTTCTACTTAATAAACTTACCAGTGTAGTGACCACACTACCCACTGAAGTATGGCTTTTGTAAAGTTATATACCTACTCTAAAAAATATTGTTACAGGAGAACAACAATCTGTTTATATAGTTGCTTAGATAAGATACTTGGCTGCTATACTATTTTTTGTAAATGTGTAATGTCTGCCATTAAAGTCCCATTTTTCCTGTTAATTAGGTATGCTTAATATTTCTTAATAGGCTACAAGGGTGAAACTCTCTTTTATGTATTATCTTGTGGGATGTTGGCAGTTTTATTCGGTCAAATACCAAGGACTTCTCCTCAGTATTGCTTAATAAAGCAGGGTACAGATCGATGGCCACTTCGATCCCCATGCACGCTCACAGCCATCTATCTGGCACATATAATATGCGGCCATCGCTGTTTTTGAGCGGGATCAATCAATCCCGCTTGAAAACAGCCATATCGGACATGACTGTTAAATACAGCCGCAGGTCTCCATGCAAAGCATCGACTGAGCTGGGAAGAGAGCAGAGCTGTGTCTCCCCATCTCCGCCGATATCTGACAGCAGCGTTATGACATCATCACGCTGCTGCAGGGAACATCGGATGGCTCAAATATCAAGCTGTCTGTACCCTGCTTAAACCTACCAGTGTAATGACTACACTACCCACTTTTTAAAGAAATATGGCTTTTGTAGAATTAAATGAAGCTACTCTAAAGAATATTGTTACAGGCAAACTACAATCTGTTTTTTTTAGTTGTATAGATAAGATACTAGGCTTCCTTTTGACATTTCATGTATATCAGTATTGTCCTCACCTTTGGCGCACATAAATAAACAAAAGAACAGCAAAGCATCATAGCATTTGCATAAACTCAATACTGCGAGCTAAATTTTAAATAATCCCCATAAAGTACAAAGGAATTTGGCCTTACTAATAACTGAAACAAGCCTTTTAATAATTTATGCCTTATTTTGTCCAACACGGAACATAATCAATGTGATTTTGCTTTCTGAAACAATAAATAACAATACTAAACACACATGATGACCTTTTGTTCCAGATGATCTAAATATTAAGACGAGGCCATAATAAACAGCTCACAAATCTCTTGTTTTTTACAGCGTCTGTGTAGATTACAAAACTACTTTTCTTTTGTAAAAGAAAGGCAATCAAATAATAATACAAAAAAGCAATGCAACTTGACAATTAAATATGTGTTTGGAGTTTACTGAAGAACTGATGTTCAAAAAAAAAAGAAAAGAAAAACACAAACAATGTTAGGAATTTGCGAGCATGTCCAAAATAAGATTGGCTGCAAGTCGTTAGAATTATTTTTCAATATGCTTTATCCTTAGCAATTTCTGGTTGTTAGAACATATTCTTCACATGCCAAAAAGTTTTGCTCCAGAAGAGGAAAAGATTGATAAGGAATGAATAGACATGACTCATTAGTATGCTTGTATAGATGGTCAAACAGATTGTGCATGACGAGGTTGGAATGGTACTAAATGTTACAGTTCCAAAAGACAATTGCTTCCACGTTACTGGGGCAAATCAAACGCTGCTGCTTCTTTAAGAGGTTCTGTAGATGCCTAGCACCAGGATTCCGATGACATACTCTTCTTGGGATCCTTAATCTATATCCAGCCATAAGAAAAACATAGAAAAGGATGATGTACATGTTTTGGACCGAAAAATTTAATTTCAACAAAACCACATGTCAAGATTGCATAAGTGTACAGCAGATGCTCCCCTTTATCTCTAAAGCAGGGAACACACAGCTCGATATTGGAGCCATTCGATGTTCCCTACAGCAGCGTGATGATGTCAGATATCAGAAGAGCTGGAGAGGAGACACAGCACTCATGTGTCTCCAGATATGGTGATTGCTAAGCAATGGACATGTCAGATATAGTGATGGCCGAACATCAGCTGCGGCTGTTCGCGAACAGGCGAATCGAACTTCTGCAAATACCCGCCGTTCGCATGTTCGCTGCAAACTTTCCATTGACGTTAATGGAGGGTGAACTTCCTTAAACCTTCAGGTCATATATGTATTCAAAATACCAATAAAAAAAAATCAAAAGTGTGCAACCACCTGGACAGTGTCATGCCAAATGGGGATCAATGGCTAAACTTCTCCCCCAAAATATGGATTTTTTTAAATGCTTTAAATGTTTTCTTCAGGTCTAATGGTCAGAAATCACATCAAGATTAAAGATTTTGCCAAAAGTTACCTGACAGTGCCTCCTGCAGTGCATCACATTTAGTCAGATCTCCCTGCAATGCATAATACAGCAGGTTTGGACCAAAGAATACCCTAGAAGTGGGGAGCGGGTGCTTAAACACACCAGCTCCTACACTTCCAAGTTTGGAGACTAGGGACTCCGAAGAGGACTTTAAAGGCACTAATAGTAGGCATAATTGTGTATGATACAATATGCATTCTTTATGTTTGTAGTACAAATGATTACATGATTACATACATTTATCAGAATAAATAACATAAAATTAGTCATAGAACAAGGAGCACAAACATGATACATGGTTGCTATGTTGTCAATCCAAAACATTGCATTACAGTATATAGTTTGCAGAATACAACATCATATCTGTATTTTTCATCCAAATGTTCAATATCCGTGTAAGGAGAGAGATTGGAGTGGAAATGGGAAGAAACACTGTCCCGACGCGTTTTGCCATCTGGCTATTCAGGGGACTATTATGTTTTCCAGTACTGAAAGTAACAGAACCAATTGTCTGGGGTGTATTCTACAGTAAATTTAAGTAAATCAAATGGTTGTAAATAAGTACTCACATATTACAGAAATTAAATAGATAGATTGGGTGTATATTGGGCTGGTCCTCCAGTGGGATGGGATCCCTGAGGCCATAGGGACCGACCATCCCCGCGGCAACCCCTACAGGGTGAGATTTGGTAGCGCGATAACGGGGGACCCAGATGGGCACCAGACGCTGAGCCCCGGCCACCTGTGGATGGAGATGTAGCAATGGGTCAAGCACATACATCTCGCAGGTATTGAAGGGCATTCCATCTACATGCATGGACCTAATAACAACCTGTGTGTAGCAAAATAAATTGTGTACACTACCAAATAACCGTATAGAAATGTGAATGTGCATGAATGTTCTGGTGTAACTGTATGTGATAAAATGTATGTATGAAAAACATAAAAATACCTCTGTGCAATGTATATACTACAAGGTGTATTGTGATTATGCAGTGAACGTGTGAAGACGTGTGTTGGACTAAGTGTATGTAATTAAACTCCCGTATGGTGAATATGTGTGATAAATTGTATCCTATCCCTGTAACTCAAGTGTTATGCAAAACATCCCACCACCCCACTTTTCCTTTCCCCACGCCCCCCCAAACCAATAAATCAAAAACATCATAAAATAATACAGTGTCAAACATTAGCCTCCCTCCCTATGTGAACAAACCAGCATGAGAGAGATTCCCCTCATCTACCTGCAAGTATATGAATGGTGTCCCATCCGGAGATGCAGTCATCTCACCTCACATCCGCCAAATGGTCCTGGCATCCACATCCCTCCTGTTTTGTCCCCCGCCGTCGCCATGGAAACCCGGGGCTGCGCCACAGGATTATGGCGCGATTTGGGCACGGTCCCCAATGGCGACGCGCGGATGCCAGCGTGCAGCCAGCCGGACATCGGCTCTCAGGGGAGGGAAAGATACGGGTCCGTCCTCCCGCACCTTCCCCCCATCCACAGGCCGGCTCCAGCCTACACGAGCCCCTATACCCGCACCAATCACCGCTCCATAGAGCGGGGAGATGGACGCGAGCGCAGGAGCACAGACAGCTGCATGATGTTAAAAAGCACGGTCCTAAGACCGCCTTGGCATCCGCGAATCACGCGGCCCATCCCCCCATACATGGTATGCGGCCGGGGGGCAGTCCCAGACCACCAGGGAGAAACCATCCCACCTCCTAAAGAAAGCCCTTTCTATTCCAGCAGAATGTACATGATATCGAAATCACATATTATAAAGTTTATCAAAAAAAGGGTGTATATAGTTATTTGCAAAGTACACCAATAGGTATATATAGGGTAATAGGTTGTTGAGTTTCAACTAGGGCAAAACTCGACGATTGTATATTTGTCCTAATGAAGGATAAATTACTAGTTAAATTCTTGAGTAATGAAGATGTATGTTTAACTCATAGCTTTACGCTTGAGTAAACTTAAAAGCTTGTGGGGAATTTCTGTAATGGTGATTAACATCACCATGACCCAATGGGGTCCGGGGCTGCTCCACTCTTACAAGGCACCGCATACAACGTGTATTGGGACATATTGGTTCCTCTGAGTACTGTGACTCAAGTCTGCCTGCTCACCAGAGTGATTGGCGGTTGTACGTGGATGACACCTCAGGACTCGTATAGACCCCCCGTTCCCCAACAAAGGCGTATTTGAGCCCCTCCCCCCTCCGGTGGTGACCTTCGGGTCCCTATGTGGGACGCCCACTGGCTGGGATATACAACATTTTTTCTGTTATTTACAATTCATCTCCTGAAGAAGCGACGTTAGTCGTGAAACGCGTTGAGATTATGATTTGTTACTTGAAATTGGACACGTGTATTTGAAAGGACCATTTGGAGTCATGTGACCAACTTACATTATCTCTTCATCTACGCTGTATAAACCTTACTTTATTTGTACAAACAACTGTTACTTTGTTCCTTATTACATTTCTTTGACAGCTACCTTTAAAGATAAACCTCTTATCGCCTTGTATCCGGTAGGGTGCCACATTCTTTGTCTTTATCGAATATATCCCCCTAACTTTGCATGCTAGAATTGTATTTGCTGTTTTCATTGTGTGGCCACACTAAGTTGTTTGGGTCAACCATGTAACACAATATTGTTATCTATATATTGAGTATACTTTTTCCCTATATGCATTATTAAGGATCAATTAATCCAAAGTAGTAAATCTAAAATCATGAAACAGGATAGAAATTGAGGGGTGCTATCCAATTGGGACACTTGCTCTAATAAAATTGTCAACATTGGAAAGTTCTATTCTCTATGCCAATAGGATAGGATGTAAAGCAACCTTAAGCTGGGCATACACGTCACAATTTTTAGTTTAATTTTAGTGCGATCGTTTATCAAAATCAATCACGCGATCGGATTGGATAAAAATTTAAGCATGCCAAAAGTGATCGCTTTTGTCAAAAATCGGACAGAAAAACGATCGTTCCGTTCTGATTGATAATTTTTATAAAAAGCACATGAATCGAGTGCTGTTAGTTGTCTCATGCGATCGTTTTAAGCGATCAATCTATGATTCTTGTGGAAATTACTTTTGTTTGTGTGCTGTTGGTCACTGGCCAGTTCTTCAGCTAACACCCAAAATTTTAATGCATGGTATGTTGCAGTTTGCGATCGTTTTCACAAATTAAAATCGATTTCGGATCGGATGGGCGGTCGGATAAAAAAAGGATCGCAGGAAAATTGTGACGTGTATGCCCAGCTTTAACAATTTTAGCACTTCCGTGCTCTAAAAGAAATCAATAAACTGGTTTTGGCTTTAGATATACTTTAAACAAATGGACGTATCCTGCATGTGTTAAGCTAGCCACACACGGTTCAATTTTGGTTCAATCAATGCTCGATTAGATCGAGGAATTTAATCGTCTAATCGAAAATCGATCTTAATCGCATCAACATACACCCCACATTGAGTTTGCGATTGTGGTGAGATTTTGATTCCAAGATATTACTAAAATCGTCGATTTTGGTATGGAAACGATTGAAGTTCAGATTGAAGTGGTCTATGTTATTATATCAAATCTAATTGATCCAGGAGAAACACCACAAACATCGACGATTATAAAACGATTTTGGCACAATCTGCGATGATTTTCCAACATGTCCGATCAAAATTCGATCAACCTTTCTGCCTTCATCGAACAATTATCGTCGATTGTACCATGTGGGCATTTCTCGATTTTCGTTCAATCGATGAAAAAATTCATCTAATCGAGCATCGATTGAACCAAAATCGAACCGTGTGTGGCTATCTTAAGCTGTCAGAGGACACACATCTCTTCTGCTGTTTGAGGGATTTGTATGAATGGTTGGTGTTACTAATAATGAGAAGATGCAGTTGGGATCCGGATTACACAGTGAATAAAGCCCAGATGGTTTTACAAATAGTAAACTGATTTAAGCTTGTCATAACATTTATGGAGCGCTCTCAGATCTTAAAAAAACATTTATACAGAACCATTTAATTAAATTGCAGTTTGTTTATACGTTGAGGTGACCATACAATGCCATCGATGTGGATGTGTAATGATGTTACACTGACAATGAAGTGTTTTCCTGTTAGAATTTATTTGAGAGATGATGCAAAATAAACACATGTGTTACAGATGTTATTAATATGGACACAGAGATGATGGTTAATCTGCCTTAACATGTATCCAGCATTACAGCATTACAAAGATAGGCACGGCCTGTAAATGTGTTTCTGATACAGAACAAATGAAAAAAGTTGTTCCTTATAATAGGCAACATAGATTTATGATTATGATACATTGTCTAGTCTGCATTGTTTATTTGCTGTTTTGGAGATAGAGGTTCCACCTGTTATGGAAAATGAAAAGAAGTCATCAAAGGCCTGATATATTGTATGGTGTTAGCTGTCTTGTGGGCACACTGTACAAAATATTCATTGTTCATATAGTTGGCTTGATTTCCTATATCTATCTAACTATCGACATGATTCACATATGTACAAATCACTATCAAATGTTTAAGGAAAGAAAGAAGAAAGTGATCTGTAATAACTCAATGTCCAAATCTCCATTATGGTGTTCTCCTTTGTAAGTACCAGACCCAGTTCTTAATAGGTCACTTGCTAGCCAAGAATGAAATATTTTATACCGTAAAATGCTAAGTCTGCATAACAATAAAGACCTTGCTTTCCTAATAAGACATGTGGAGAGCAGAGCTTTCTGATTAACTGTAGTGTCCACAGCATGAACAAGGAAAAGCAAAGCAAGACTTGCCAATCTATATTGAAGAACCCATGCAAGGGTTTGTAACTTGACAATTTCACAGTATTGTGATGTATATGACCAACGATACCAGCTATTCCATACAACTGCTTAACCTCCCTAGCGCACTGCATAGGTACAGATTTCTGTACCAAAAGCGCACCAT
>CM070032.1:182807326-182818928 GCA_036250615.1 Ptychadena robeensis
TTAGATTCCCTGCACCTGGCACCCCCGCGCCAACCCAGGACCTGCGGGCACAACACATGGTATCCATGGGTTAACCAGAAGAGTAGTCTATAGGCAAGCAGGGGTCATACGCTAATCGCATGTGAGCACGTAAGGAAATGCATGCCCACACACCCAAACCATGCTAAGATCCCACGGCCCTAACACATGGCAAGTCAGGAGAGGAAAATGAATGGTTTCAACCAAACCGTCACCTCATCAGGAACATGCACAGGTGTTGTTGGGAGGTCATATAGGCACGAGGAGGCCACACACACTACTGAGCCTTATTTTTTCTTGTTTTGAGGACATTACATCAAAGTTGGATCAGCCTGTAGTGTTTTTTCCACTTAAATTTTGAGTGTGTCTCCAAATCCAAACCTCCATGAGTTGATTCATTTGATTTCCATTGATAATTCTTTGTTGTCAGCACATTCAACTATGTAAAGAACAAAGTATTTAATAAGAATGTTTCATTCATTCAGATCTATCTGTCTTAATTTTTGTGCTCCCTTTATTGTTTTGTCCAGTGTATACAAATAATTCACAAAAAAAAGAAACACAGAATAACCCATGTGTCCATGTTTCCCCTTAAAGTAAGTTGTGTGGGTATTACAGCATGACAATAGCCTAAAACACACGGTCAAGGCAAACATGCATGTGGCTCAAGAAGAAGCACATTAAGGTACTGACTTGGAGAGGCTTGGCAAAGAAGAATGGGACAAAATCGCTCATGAGATGTGTGCAAACCTGATGGCCAAGTACAAGAAACATCGGATCTCTGTGTTTGCCAGATCAATAGAATCATATTTATTACCTTTATTAAAATGCAACATTTAAACTTTTGTGCACTAAGTTTGTGATGGTTTTTGTTGCTCTGTCTCTCACATGTGCAATGAAGCTACCATTACAATTACAGACTAGTCAGATGACAAACATACAAATTGAGCAGTGGATAAAATACATATTTTCCTCACTGTATGTTTGTTTTAGTAACCGATGTTAAGAGAATACATCCAGGAAGCAACTTTATGGGAGGAAAATCTCTGTAGAGATACTAGAGAATAGGAAAAGCACTGTCTCATGACAGATTAAGTAAGAAAATTATTCAGCATACAGTTTAGGTGTAATATATAATTTACTGTATTTTTCAGACTATAAGAGCCAAACGCTACTGGCCCTCACACATAGAGAGTTGTAACTGTGTAACTGTGTAATCAGCCACTTCGGCGGATCCCACAGTGCATAGGAAAGGTCTGCCCTTTGGCAGATTTTCCCTCCTGCTCTGTGTTAACTGTCCATGAGCTGGGCTGCTTGAGCCCAACTCACACACAGTGCAGATGGGAGAGATGCCCGTGGGTGGATCTTCCATCAGCATTGTATGTGAGTTGGGCACAGGCTGCCCAGCTCATATACAGCTCTGGTCGTAGCATGGAGCTCTGGCCAGCAGAGAAGGAGAAAGCCGAAATATTTTTCGGTGGACACTCCAAATTATAGTGTGCGTCTTATACATCAGAGTATCTTATAGGCCGGGCAATACTGTAGTTGAATTCATGCTTCACTAGATATCACTTTTGTTTCTTTTATGGCTTCAATAAAGATTACATTCTAGAAGAATGAAGCTGAGATGGAGCATCCAGAACCTGGAAATACATGGCAAGTGAGCACACACAAATAGAACCAAGATTTTGTTTGAACATATCTAATGGAGGATGCCATAGAGGTTTGTGTAACTTACAGATTATGGTGCATTGCATTCTTCTTTAACCCCCCTATCGCTTCTGATGGCTCCATCTCGTCCTGCACTTTCTTGTCAGTATTGCAGCTGACGAGATGGAGCCATCCAGCTAAGCTCAGATCCCCGGCATCAGCACATACTCACTGTTCTGTTCTGTGCTGTCCTGGGGATCTGATGGTCAAAACTGGGTTCACTGAAGCAAGCCAGCCGATATGACCCCTCTCCGGGCGCGGGACAGGGGCGCGGGACATTCATATGCAAATTGGGATATCTTCAAAGAGCACATCTGGAAAATCACCCCCAGTCCCAAGATGTGTTCTTTGAAGTTAACCCTTTCAGAGGGTGCCAAATGCCATTGTATTGGATACAGTGATAACTGTATCCAAAACAATTCAAAGTAAAACAAAAACAAAACACATTTCCAATTGTAATCAAAATGTTATTATAAACAAACATAAATACTGTTTTTAAATCTCTCATACCAAATAAGTATTCAAGAGATTTTATCATTCAAATGATTCATTTTATAAATGTTTTTTTATGTTCTTTTTTTAATAATAATTGTGTGTTTCAAACATTATTATAACCAGGATGTCTATTAGACCCTTATAGGGACATATTTTGGAAGTAACAGGCCTACAACACAAAAAAAAAAATTCCATTAGTACGCTTTTGGTACAGAAATCTGGACCTTGCAAGAGCGCTAGGGAGGTTAATTGTAATAGTCGGACCTGTATGACCCGTAGACCTAAACATGTGACAGGAAAGAATGTTGTATGTCTTCCTAAATGTACATAACCTCAATGTTGCCTTTAAACACAATGATACATCAAGAATGTTGTAAATTAGTAAAACTAAGGTCAACTTGCTGTGAATTTATTTAGACTAAATCTGACCTTCAGAAAAAAAATGGAAAGAGAAAGCAAGAATAGAGAAAAGTCATCTGTAATCAGTAAATGATTCTAGTAACTGCTAACATTATTAGGGTCCATTTACAGTAACTATTTACATTTCTTTGTTACTAATATCTAGATATGAGACAACGGCCTCTATAAATATAAAGAAATCTAAAATACTCATGTTTTATCCTATTGATTTGTTTACATGCCAATAACATACCAGATAACAACTGAAAATTATACAACTCTGACTTATCAAATAATTTGTTGTTTTGCTTCAGCCTAGTTTAAAATTTTCATACACTGTACTATTAAGTAAGTTAGCAGAGTGAAGATGTGTCACTATCACCGGTGATTTCTCTACATTGTAAGCAGGGGTGCAGCTGTGAAAAACCCTATTTCAGGTAAAGTTGTTTCATTGTGTTCCATGTAGTCTAAGTGTGTTATTAGAAATGTAATAGACTTTAATTGCATAGTTTCTGAAAATGTTTTTACCATATGTCAAGAATTAAGGCATACCGTTTTTAAAAGAACAATAAAGAAGATTATAACCGAACACAAATTCTCAAAATATTTTAATGGGGAGAGATTTTTTTTTAAGTTTGAAAGAAAAACAATTAGATCTCCTTTTTTCATGTATTAGATAATAACTGCTGATATCTGGCAGGTGGCAGGAGCAATGTCCAGTTTCCCAGGTAGTGGGGTGAAAAAAAACAACATTCTAATGAGATTTTCTGCAAAAGAAGGAGTAAATGGGTGTACAGAGGTCTTAAAATAATGTTTAATGTTTAAGACATGAATTTATCTCTCTTATAAAAGATACAGATTAGAAGAAGAGCTATGTAGACGAAGCACAACACATCTTGTGTTTTTTCATATTAATAATCACATTACAAAAAGAACAGTGTTTGCATGGATGTTCATATGCAGTAAATGTCTAATTATGGGTCTTCAAGAGGAACTGGAAGGGAACCTTTAACAGATACACAGGTCACCTTGGAGGATGCCATGGGCCATTTGGGTCCCATGCCATTTATGGGACATTTCATATACTTATGCAGCTCTGGCAGATAACCCTGGCCAATCTGCCAGAGAGGTTATTGTACACCATGCTCCTTCCATTGTTTCAAGCTGTTCGAATTTGGTTCCATAGGAGAACTCTTAAGGGATATACCATTCCACAATTACCTAATTTCCGTGAGGATTCTTCTTCATTATATTTTGTAGAAGGTCCTGTAGGCCTGTCATGCCACTCTTCCACACTCACACAAAGATCAAGTTGGCTACTCAAGTTGGCTGTTGTGAAGATAGATTAACCTCCCTAGCGATATGCCCGAACCCAGTTCGGGCAAAGGGAAGCTGCAACTATCGATACGCCCGAACTGGGTTCGGGCACATCGTGGGAGCTCACCTGCTCCGCCGCCGCCATCTTCTCCCTCCGGCTTCTTCCATCTTCTCCCTCGCCATCTCTCCCTCGGCTTCTTCCGGGTCCCGGAGTGACGTGTGACGTCACGGAGGTGGGACCCGGTCCCCGGTCTTTTTTTAAATCTTTTTTTTTTTTTACTTTTGAGCTGGATTATAGAAATGTCTTTCTATAATCCAGCTCAAAGTGGATCCCGCTAGCAGAAACGCTCGCGCTGAGCGTTCCTGATAGTGGGATCTGTGTCTCCGGCTATCTCCGTGAACGGCTCTCCTCTGCCGGCGGGCGGGAGATTTAAAGGTACAGAAACTTTTTTTTTTCTTAGATTTTTTTTTTAATTTTTTTACATTTGTTTTATTTTGATTGGATTGGATAAATGTTTTATAAATGTTTTATCCAATCCAAATCAAAAGAAAAGAAAACAAGTGTAACCTTCAAAAAAAAAATTTTTTTTTTTCCAAAAAAAAATTTTTTTTTCTGTACCTCTAAAGCCGATTTTGCGAATGATCACCATGCGCATTCGGGGTAAGCGCTTGGTGATCAATTGCAAAATGAACGCGCCCACCTAGAGCAAGTACTGGCGCAGTCTGATCGTGAATCAAACTGCGCCCGTGCCGGAATCAGGCGCAACCGCTGGCTCTCTGTGTGCCTGCAGCATTTCTACAAAGCTGCAGGCACACAGAGCCTTTCTGCCCCTATCGGCGTCACCGGTGACGCCGATGGGGGCGGAAAGGCAAAACACTGTATCACTTTTGGTACAGAAATCTGCACCTCAGTGAACCGCCAGGGAGGTTAATAAATACTCATATTATAAATTCCTTTCAAGTCCTCCTGCACTAATCTACACAAAAACCAACATTGGACTTAAGGTACCCACACACAAATTTTTTTTTTTTTTTTTTTTAAAACTCCTAAATAATCGTTTGGGATTCGAACACAACAACCCTTTCTTTGAGCGGGATCGATCCCACACAAGAAAAGGTCCATCGAACAGGTAACAGGTAAATCCCTGTTCAATCACCATTACTTATTAACCATTGCGCAGTGGTGCGCATTGATTTGCCATTCAAACAATGAACACTCGAGCGCAGCGTGGTGACGTCACCCTGCCCTGCTCAATAGTTCATCAATCGAGCGGGAATCGACCTGTGTATAGTCAGCCTTACATCTTATTAAAACACACTTGAAGGAACTGTTGTTTTCTGTTTATCTGGAGTCCAACTTAAAAAAACCCATAAAAAATTGCTGTATGTTTAAGGGCATCACATGACGCAATCTAAATAATGGGAAGCTAATGGTTAAAGGTCCTTCAACATTCTACTTTTTGCAGTGTCCGTAGAAACCTCTCCGGCTCCTGAACCGTCTCAGCACACGTCCTTAGGCCAAGGAAAAATACTTTGATCCTGTGTGTCTCTTCTCAGGTTTCTTACTTGCAATGTCTGTTTGCAAGGTAAATTGTCACACATTTATCACAAGCCAAAGTCGCTGAAAAGTCATTACTACTTTTTCCTGTATCACATAACTCATTTTCAGGAAATTTGAAATCATGATTAACTGGTAAAGAAGAAGTAACATATTAGTTTGCTTTAACATTTAAGTCATCATTACACATGTAGTTTAAATAATGCACTCCAATTGCTTTACTAGTAATCTGAGCAGCCACATTTGTTTAAAAAGATCAAGTTACCTTAGTAAAAACAACATTTACAGATGAAGGTGGACAATGGTATTGCCAAGAAAATCGATGGTTTTACTGCAGAGCAGCAGTTTAAGAAGATTAGGTTAAGTAAGTGATGGGACATCCCTGGAGAGCTAGAAGGAAGTTAAAGCAAACTGGTCCATCACTGCTAATGCGTATGCTTACATATAAGTTACCTACAAGGGAAAGGGAAGGGCGGAGCACAGTTACATCCTAATTATTACATCCTAACTGTATTCAAAACTAAAAGAAAGACTACAATCTGACCTTTTATATAAAGGTGAACTCCGAAGTTAGGAGGTGTCACCTGCAGAAATTGTTTAGTTTTTTATGGGTAACTGACATTTACAAATTTACATTTATCTTAAATTGTTTTAATGTTGATAGGCAAAACTAAGTTTTTGAATACATTAAGCATAATGGGAAACCATGAAACCCCATCATGCTTGCTGTCTGTAAACAGCAAAACATTAGAAAAAAAATATTTTAAAAATAAAAATATTAGATTTCATATGTAGAAATAAACATTCTCTTGATGATGTTGGCGATGTGGGTCTGGAGAAGCATCTCCCCTCCATGGAGGTCTTAACATGGAGGTCTATCATGTGTCCCCCCCTCCAACGTGGTGCCGGAAGGCATCAGCATCGATCAGCACTGGCATCTTTGCCTGATCCCGGCGTAGGCACAATTTGTTTTAACTGTGAATGCATTGGGTTTGGTCATAACATTTAGGGGGGTTAAATAAAATGTATTTTCCCTCCAACATCAAGAAAATAGTGAGGATGTAGGTACAATGCATGTAAGGTACAAAGGTACAAGTATAAAGTCAATTCTTACATGATTCTGACTTTTATTTACAGCATGCATTTTTATTTGTGATATTTTTCTGCTGAGTATTATGTTTTAGTAATAGTAGAGTGTTGTAGCATGTCAGCCATTGATTAATAAACTGGACTTTAAGTGATAACTAGGGATGGACGAACATTAGCTGCGGCTGTTCGCGAACAGGCAAATCGAACTTCTGCAAATACTCGCCGTTGACATGTTCACGGCTAACCTCTATTGACTTCAATGGATAGCGAACTTCTCAAACCTTCAAGTCATATTTGTAGCCAAATTACCAATAAAAAGTGTCAAAATGGTGCAACCACCTGGACATGCCAAATGGGGATCAATGTCTAAACTTCTCCCCAAAATATGGATTTTTTAAAATGCTGTTTTCTTCAGGTCTATTGGCCAGAAGTCACATCTAGATTACAGATTTTGCCAAAAGTTACCTGACAGTACATTCTGCAGCGCATTACATTTAGTCAGATCTCTCTGCAATGCCTAATACAGCATACCCCACCCCCAGAGAAGGACTTTTGTGGCTCAGTAATGATGAACTATCATCATTGCCTGTAATACCCCTTGCCATTATTGTACAGTCATGGGCAAAAGTAAAAAAAAATGGCACAAATACTCACAGAGTTTTCTTTTTTACTTCTTTTAGATCATTATATCAGTTGTTTCTGTGCTGTATTGACGTTGTACATTACAAGCATTTCACATGCTTTATTGATAATTACATTAGGTTTATGCATTGCAATCCGTTTGCAATGCTGGCCCTTCTTTTTCAAGGCCTTTGCAATTCGCCCTGGCATTTTTTCAATCAACTTCTGGCTCAAATCATGACTGATAGCAACCCATTCTTCTATGATAAGTTCTTATAGTTTCTTGGGAAACTTGAAGATTGACTACAAGTTCCCCGAGCCACTTATCTTTTGGCCTTATGGCTGTAAAAGGCATTGTTCTTCACCAAACTGTTCTTGGATAGCTGAAAGAAGTCGCTGTTTTATTGATATCCTTTATTTATGGTTTTGTTCTCATGCCAAATTGAGGAACTCATGTGGATGAGAAGAAAGAGCACCACAAAAATGGTCTTTGTAAGCTTTACTTGGCATGAGGCAGGGTTGATGGTAGTGTTCACCATTATTTTTCAGCCAATAATTTCCCCAGATGCCCCAAAAATTTGGAAAGGGGCGTCATCAAAGTGAATTAATTTACCCTAGTCCTCAGCGGTCCAATCCCTGAACTTTGTGTAGAATATCAGCTTAAACCTGATCTTTTTCAGAGAGAGAAGTGGCTTTACACGGCTGTGCTTGCAAATGTACTCACACCTGCCTGCTGCCATTCCTGAGAAAGCTCTGCACTGGTGGTACCGTTTCCCGCAGCTGAATCCTCTGTAGGAGATATTTCTGGCTCTTGCTGAACCTTATTGAGATCTCAGCAGGCCCTTTTGTGGCAGGGCTGAAATGCAGTGTGGGAGTTAATTTAATGGCATTGGATGACTTTTCAATTAATCTAATCACTCTTCATAGGTGTTAGGTCTGTAGGCTCACCTGAGTCTGAGGACACTGAAGCTGGAGAGTGGAGCCCAGTGGCAAGGACCGCAGGATGCAGCTGGTAGCACGATAGAGCAAAGGTGTAGTCAGGTAACAGGCAGTAGGTCAGGGCAGGAGGCAATAAGCGTAGTCAGACAATCCGGGTTGGCAGCAGTAAAGGTAGACAGTAGTGAGGGATCAGGCAGTAGAGTAGTCGAGGGCAGTTCCGAGGTCAGCAGCAGTTAATCAGTAATAGCAGAGGAGTAGAGGAGGTGTAGCACGATCAAGGATCAGGAGCAGCAATAATCAGCAAAGGAAGGTTGCAGAGGATTGGGCTTTATAGGGGAAGTAGCAGGTGTCAATGATCATGGTAATTAGCTAGGCTGGCAGGAACAAGGAAGATCAGGAAGATTCAAGGATAAGTTGTCCAGTGAGGACGGTAGCCTAGTGAGCAGAGCCACCGCCTGAGGTGCAGCCGGTCATGGGTTCAAACCCCAACAATAAGAATCTGGAGTTTATGTGAATTTCCATCATAAAAACTGAAGCAGCAAACATTGTGTAAACCAATATTGATGTCATTTTTGGTCACACCTAAGTGCAGCTCACTTCCACAACGAGACACATAACACCACATTTTTGCCCAGTCTGTGATATTTCCATAACAATACATATGTTGAAATCACTTTGGCCAATGAATTGTTGGGCTTGGCCTGTCATATCTGTGTCAATGTTAGGGATTTCTCTACACCAAAGTCCTGGAAGGAAAAAAGAGCTTGTGCGGAGGAGAATCTGAGGAAGCTATTATACATTTTTTCACTGTTCAGTGACACAACATATATTTTATACACATTGGATTGTTAGCTGGCTAAATTTGCAGCAGCCAAAACACATCATTGCAAGCACTCTGCTCTGATAACATGTTTATGTGCTTACAGGCGCTCCCTACTTGGGTGTTCTGTGCAAGCTGATTTTCTTTGGCAAAAAAAATGATCAGTGAAGTCTAAAACACTTCAATTGTGAGTTACCCTTTCAATGTGTCACAATAACTCTGCTTAAGAGATTTACCCAATATGTTTTTCACAGGCACTCGGCCAAGTTCCTGAGACATCTTAGGTGTTTCAGACATCGTATACGCCTTGCTTTGCTAAAATATAGATATTATTTCATTAACTCCCTTTTCCTGACAAAAAAAAGTTTAGATGGGGCTGTAGGATTCATTATCCAAATACAACGTTCTAAAGTAAGCCGGTCATAGTTAGAATGGAGAACACTGCACAAACATATTGCAATCTACTCTACTGGATCTGTTGGTGGAACTGGCTCACTCATGATGAATCTCTTAAAAGGTTTAAGTACTTAAATAATTATTTCCTATACAGGAAGTACACAGATAAAGCTCTCTCTGATGTAGAGAGTGGGTTGTTGTGTGATTCGTAATTTCATGGTTGTTGTGTGATTCGTAATGATGTTGTGTAATTTCATGGTTGTTGTGTGATTCGTAATGATGTTGTGTGTATATACCGATGTTCTTCAGCAAACTAGTTTGCATTTGACTTGAAAAAACAGAATGTTAATTCACAAATAAATGACAGGACTAAAGCCCTAATTAGTAAAATAATTTGAAGGCATGAAACCTTACCTATTAATTAAATGAAGGCAGATCTTGGGTGAGATAATATCAAGCGTGTGTGGTGGCCACCAGGTGAGGAGCACAAAGACAAGTGTGTCTTGCCTACAATCAAGGATGAGGGTGGGAGGTTCATGGATTAGGGCTGCATGAGTGCTGCTGGCACTGGGGAGTTATAGTTCATTGAGAAGACCATGAGTGCCAACATGTACTGAGACATAATAAAGCAAAGCTTGATCCACTCGCTTCAGAAAGACGCAGGGCAGCATTCCCTCATGACGAGGACCCAAAACACATATCTGAGATGATAACTGCCGTGCTAAAGAAACTGAGGGTAAAGGTGCTGGACTGGCCAAGTATGCCTCCAGACCCAAACCCTATGGAACATCTGAGGGGCATCAGAAGGTGAAGGAGTGAAAGGTCTACAATATCCACCAGCTCGTGATATGATGTCGTGATTATCAAAGTTTTCGACTAGCTGACTTTGTGAGATGATTGCAAAGCCCCTGAACATGGTATCATCACAAAAATTGCTGGAGATGTAGAGAAGGGTTGTAGGAACATTGGAAAAAAAACTTTTTTGTTACTTCATTTATGCAAAAACCATTTATGTTAGAACCATACTTTGTAGTATATCCCCACCCCTTCTCTATATCTCCAGCAAGTTTGGTGATGATACCATGCTCAGGGGCTTTGCAATTAACTCGAAATCACCGAAATCATCAAATTAAAAAAAAAATAGACCATTTCCAGTTGTCATGGAAAGGTGGAAGAGGATTTTAGTGGCAACCTGTGAAGCTCTAGTGATCTCTATGCCCAAGAGAGTAAGGTTGGGTCTACACTACACCGCCCCAGCAACCATTATTTGGGAGCTGTTTAGATACATATGTATTGGCAGACCGCGCCCATGGTTGTGAATCCACTCCCGCTGCCACGCTGCGCAGTTTTCCCCGCGGACTATGTGCTGGAAAACCATGCAGTTTTCTGTAGTGCCGACGCAAACTTAAGCCTGTGCTAGAAAATAATGGTGGGCACACAAAACATTTATACTTTGGGAAAAATGATGACTGTTTTTTGTTGCCAGAAGTTAAGACAGTAATGGCTGTTGAGTTATTTTGAGTGGTTAGCAAATTTACATGAAAAGATAAAAACCAGAATGTCAGGGGTATGATGGATTTGGGAAAAAATCCCATGCATAAAAAAAGGATACTTCAATCTAAAACTGAACAAAACTAAATAGAATGGAAAATATAAAATAATATAAATATTATATTATATAAATGCTGCTTCCTTAAATCCTTGGCGGTAAAGGGGTACTCTTTCCAATGCTTATACAGAGTATCCTCAAGAAAACCTATTTCCTGTTCCTGTGGTTAATTCACTACCTTTTCCACTTAGCACTTCCTTAGTTTGGACTCATTCACACTACATCGGGAGAATGTGAGAATTCAGTGTAGGTGTTATTATGGCAATAAAAGTGAGGATGCCGCAGAGAACAATAGTCTATTACAGTATTAATACAGATCATTTCCAAACAGCTGTGAACCATGTCTCTCCCCCCACCCCCTTAATAGAAGAACAAACTTTTAGACCTGGCGCATGTTGGATTTTTTGCAGGGTTTTAAACATTTTAGAAATGAAAATAATACAATTTAAACGAGCTATTTAGACCCTGGTGCCCAACACATTACATGGGTGTGGCATCTGTTGTGCACTTTGCAGGGCTGCCAGGTGCTGGACCTGAAATAAAAAAAACTAGTAATCTCTCCTCTCCTCATATTTCTTGAAGAGAAAACAGGAGCTTTTGATTTCATGGGCAACCAATGACCCCAAAGGAG
>CM070032.1:182818938-182847312 GCA_036250615.1 Ptychadena robeensis
GGGTTATAGCCACTGTCCTGCAGTGTGAGTGAAGGTTTGTAAAAGTACACAGTGCCACTGACCACCAATGTAGGTAGGTGTTAAATAATATTCACCCTAACCAATAATATGGGGTGAATGGGGTTAAAAACACTGATGCTGACCAACAATTCAGGAAAGAGAGAGTTAAACATTCCTACATGACAACCACATGACAGTTGGGTTGGTTTAAACATTGTGGTGTGGAGGATAGGTAAATGACACTGCCAATGACTACTATTGAAAATCTGCACATTGTCCAACTCTTTAAGATCTTAACATTTTGCAATGTATTTCACCAGCCCGAAGAGGGTGATTTCATGTTTTACTACTTCTTTCGATTTTTGGTTTTTATTTGGTTTATTATGACTATTAGATTTCTATAAATCCATTTCTGAGAACACAGTGAGATGACCTGGACTATCTAAGGAACTATTTATCAGGGTTATATTCTTCTGAATGATACAAAACACAACTTTACACATCTTGTTTTAGAGAATATGCAATAACCTCATGAATAACATGATTACAATAAATTATCCTTTTGCAGGACGCAGCAGGTAGCAAGATAGAGCAAAGGCGAAGTCAGGTAACAGGGAGTAAGTCAGGGCAGGCGGCAATAAGCGTAGTCAGACAATCCAGGTTGACAGCAGTAGAAGTAGACAGTAGTGAGGGAACAGGCAGTAGAGTAGTCGAGAGCGATTCCAAGGTCAACAGCGGTAAATCAGTAGTAGCAGAGGAGATGTAGCACAACCAAGGCTCAGGAGCAACAATAGCAAGGGAAGGTTTCAGAGGGTTGGGCTTAATAGGGAAAATAGCAGGTGTCAATAATCACGGTAATTAGCTAGGTGGGCAGGAACAAGGAAGATCAGGAAAATTTTAAGAACGAGTAGTCCAGAGAGGACTGTAGCCTAGTAAGCAGAGCCACTGCCTGGGGTACAGCTGGTCATGGGTTCAAACCCCAACATAGTGTCTCTCATGCATGGAGCTTATAATTGAGGAGATCCTTGGCATTGTGTGGCACAGAGTGATTAGGATAATACATATAATTCTGAATATTTTGGCCACAAACTAAGAAGAAGAATACCGGATGTATATAAATTGGAAAGCACCTTAAAAGGTAAGTATACATTAATGTGCAAGTATGCTGTCTATAATGCACATTTTGGCAAAATATTCAGAAGGTGGGGGTTAAATGGTAACCATGGTCTTAGTTACACCTATCCCTCCAGTTTTGGTCACATTTTTCAGGGTACCAAAGATACCATACAACAGTAATAAATGTATGCCAATATTGGTATTGTTCGCCTGTTTATATATTGCTTTAGAAAAGGCTGATTTGACTTACCTGTAGCACAAGCACAGACCTATAGGACAAACATCCTATAGAGAAGGGATATACTTGTTCTCTATTACTAAACTTATCTTGACAATATGTTGGAGTGCATACACAGATAATGCTGAAATAAATATTTCAACACATTCAGGTGACCCTCCTTATAAATCACTGAAGGTAACAACTAAGCACACTAAGTAACAATTTTGCACATTATGCAGAGAGCACTCTCTGCCTATTTTATATGGTTTTTAATAAAAGAGTGGAGCACTGTGGGCAACAGTGTCTGGTGGAGTATATAGACGATACGATTCCCGCCCAATTTTGCGGCCGATTCCCACTGGAAATTCAATCAGGCACAAATCTGGTGCAGCCACCTGGACATACAAACTAGGATCGCACCACAAGTTGGATCGAACAGTTATCCAACATGTTGGTAAATTCCTGGTTAATTTCATAAGCAGCTTCCCCATCCGAAAGTAATGTCTGGCACAAAAAGGGTTCCTGCCCAGTTCTGCTAGAGAATTGGATGGGAATCGTACTGTCTATGTCTTGCTTATCTCCAAAAGTATAAGGAATAGTGATGATGAATTTGGTAATGAGTTTGGTGATACATCACTTGAATTGATGTCAAATCTGATCCACAATCTGAGCTAATTTGTACCTGACAATGAGTATTATTTATTCTCTGTAACCAGTACCAAAATATGTAAAGACCTTTGTATAAAAGTAAGTTTCTCTTATTAGGCCATCTTCACCAGCTCAAAGTGCTCAAAACAAATAATAATACCTAAGTTATAATAAATGACTATACCTTATGCCATCTTACTAAACTGACAAAATTCTGAGCAACCCGGAAGCAGCTAGATACTGTACTGCTCATTATATATACGGTAAATGTTAATGATATGGTAAATGCCAATTAAATATAGAATAGCTAAAATTTAACTGTAAAATGTGATGTAACATTTACACATGTGTATTACATGTATTTTGTATGTATAGTATGTTATTATAACTTAGCACAGCCACCTTGGCCAGTTATTTTGTAAAGGTCTCAGGTACAACACTGACATCTGCAGGAACAGAGGAAATACCTCTTTACAGAGAAGAAGAGCAGAAAACAATAAATAACTTGAACTTTCTCAGCTTTTTTGTTTCACACAAATTGTCTGCAATATAGATTGAATCCTAATAAATAATTCTGTCCTAATAAATAAGTCTCTAGACACAAAGTGGTCTCAGAAATACTTGGTCCCTTATTGCAAAGTTGCCAGATTTGGAAGAACCATAGACACTCCCCTTCTAATCACTATACAATATAATACATTGTCTCAATTTACTTTGGAATACTGTTTTCACCCTCAATGGTAATATGTAATAGTGTATATTTCCATAATTTAGCTTTCTCCTATTGGATCATCTTAAATACATATAATCATAACATGATTTGCTATATACATGTTTATTCCCTTTGTGTGTATTGGAAAAAAAAAGCAGAACAGCAAATTGGACATAATTTCACACAAAACTCCACAAATGGTCTGGACAAAATTATTGGCACACAAGTTGCACACTGAAATCAGTCGCTTCCTATAACCATCAATAGGTTTCTTACACCTCTCAGCTGGAATTTTGAACCACTCTTCCAAACTTCTCCAGGTCTTATTGCAAGGGTACCTTTTACCAACAGCAATTTAAAGATCTCTCCACGGGTGTTCAATGGGTTTTAGACCTGGACCTATTGCTGGCCAGTTCAGAACTCTCCAGCGCTTTGTTGCCATCCATTTCTGGGTGCTTTTTGAAGTATGTTTGGGGTCATTGTCCTTCTGGAAGACCCAAGATCTTGAACGCAAACCCAGCATTCTGACACGGGGCTCTACAGTGCGACTCAAAATCCTTTGGTAATCCTCAGATTTCATGATGCCTGGCACACATTCAAAGCACCCAGTGTCAGAGGCAGCAAAACAATGCCAAAACATCATTGAACCTTCACCATATTTTACTGTAGGTTCTGTGTTCTTTTCTTTGTAGGCCTCATTCCGTTTTCGGTAAAGGTAGAATGATGTGCTTTACCAAAATCTTTATCTTGGTCTCATCTGTCCACAAGTTGTTTTCCCAGAAGGATTTTGGCTTACTTAATTACATTTTGGCAAATTGTAGTCTTGCTTTTTTATGTCTCTGTGTCAGCAGTGGGGTCCACCTGTCATAGCGTTAAATTTTATTAAATTGTCGACGGATCATTCACGCTGACACTGATGGTTCCTAAGCTAGTTCATGAGCGACTGCAAAATAGTGCAGGCGTTCGCGGTGACCCGGGTTCTAAATGTAGGGATGAGCCCCATCAAACACATGGCGGATAGATTATAATCTATTTGAGTGGGCTCATCCCCACAGCTGCAATTCGGTGTGGCCGATCGCCCCTGATCATGCCTATAGACATGTTTAGGAAACATTCATCAATTTATTGAGACGCGCCATTTATTCTCTACGACGATTGGCTGTGCCTGATCGCAGCTATGGTGATGAGACCATTCAAATAGGTTCCTATCTGCCCCAATCGTGTCCAGAACAATGCGCCCAAAAACGTGCCCAAACACATCTGATTGCTGCCAAGAAAAATCACTAGCGATCACCGCGCTACGGGAGATCGCTAAAGTGGCGACATAGCCTTAGTTGGGTGTTATGGATTTTCCCAACTCTACAATTCGGATCTTCCTCCAACTAGCCACCCTGATGATGGCCAACACCAAGACAACAATGGAAATCTCAAATGGCCTTTCCTACTTTGAAACAATCCACAAAAAAGTTATGTCGCTTCATACAGTTTGAACATGATGTATTACAAAGGTTAGCTTTTTGCATATATATTCTCATTATTATCCAGGCTTCATAATTCCAACTCTGCAAACATAAACCACAGACAGCTCCATAGTATTTTATATAGCCACAAGTTTACAGAAATGATCTTGAGAATCTTATATAATATATAAGTGGTGACATCAGTAAATGATAGAAGATATGCAATGTCACTTGAGTGCCTTATAAATAAACCTGCTCTAGCCATACGATGTCGGGAACTGCAGAGCGCTCACCTCCCCCATTTTTTCCCATGACATTTCAATTTGACTTTGATATTTTTGTGTGTGTTTCCTGTCTTTCCTGTAAAAGGTACAACAGTCTAGTCACAAGGGAACCTTATTGCCGACATTAGTTGTTGTGACTTAATACTATTGTTTCCTCCGTCTTTTCTCAACCTCTTGTAAAGCTCCATTTCCCTTTTTCTCATGAATGATGGGAATATGCAGAAAATATCCTGGACCTGGAGATCTCTGCTACAGGGTGCTTTTGTAAGGATCTTTTTATAGATGATTGCCCAAAATTCACGATACCACTCAATGTACTAAAATAATAACAGTCTGTCATCTGACTACATCCTCAATATCCTCAGGTTTAGGAAAAAATACAGTATATTAAGCAAGCAATGCTGGCAAGTTCTTCACTTACTATATATAGGGCATCCAATTCAGTCATTGCTCTACTTAAGTCTGCAGTCTAAAGTTCTTAGCAGTGCATGAAACCCATAGAGAACCTTATATTATATAAATCGCTTACAACCCCTGTGCACAAAAGACAGATATTGAAGTTAATTGCAATAAGTGATATAAATATGTGATTCCCTATAAACCAGCAAGATTTCAGGCCCCCAGGTATCTTCACTGTATGCTAGTTATGAGCTGAGATTAGGTACAACCTCTGAGTCGGTAGTGCTCCTTATCCCAGCTTGCTATAGTACCTATAACCCATCCACAGATCAGATTCCAAACTAGCCATAATGGCCAAGACCAAAGAGTTGTTTATGGATATCAGGGACAAGATTGTAGACCTTTACAAGGTTGTACTAGGCTACAAGACTTTTGCCAATGGCAGGTAAAACAGTTGGCATGACAATTTGCAAGAATTTAGAAGAAGTACAAAATAACTGTCTGTGGCTCACTGCAAGATCCCTCCTTGTGGAGTTGCTTATGATCATGAGAGTGGTGAAAAATCAGCCCAAAACTACAAGGAGGGAACATGTCAATGATCTCAGGGCAGCTGGGTCCATAGTCCCCCAATCTCTTGGTCTGGCCCCTTTATCAAATTTAAGATGCCAATATGTCCCACAAGTCAAAAAGTTTGCCCACCCCTGCTCTAGGCATAAAAACCTGGGAGGGACCTGTAGGTTCAAGTTGCAAAACATTAACCTCAAAATCTCACT
Source organism: Ptychadena robeensis (assembly GCA_036250615.1). NCBI lineage: Eukaryota > Metazoa > Chordata > Amphibia > Anura > Ptychadenidae > Ptychadena > Ptychadena robeensis. The sequence continues at coordinate 182,824,551 of CM070032.1, forward strand.
GACCTGGCGAGGACCTTCAAAAAAGAGTGGAACAAACTCCCTTCCGAGATGTTAAGAAACCTGGTGGCCAATTACAAGAAACTTCTGACAATTGTGATAGCCAACAAGATTTATGTGATCAAGTTCTAAAGACTGCAAATATGTGAGCACCCAGTACGCAAGGGGTGTGAAAAGCTGGCTCTGCAGACCTATATTGATACGAGTTACTTTGCGTAGCACCTCTGCCGGTGTACGGGAGGCTGTAGTGTATTCGATAGAACACAAATTATGTCAGCCAGAGCAGAGATTCCCCCTCACCCCCCCCCCCTTCCTTCCTCCTCAAAATGTGCTCACTAGAGGCAGTGGTCCCAGTGGCTGAAACTTGCATTGCAGCTCACACACATTCAATACCTGTCCACACAATTTCACTGTATCATGTATAAAATGTATAAGTACATTTTTTAGATTGCCAAAACTCTTTCAGTTTCATTGTTAAATGTATACAATTAATGTCACTTAGATAACCTCAGGGAAACATTAATAATTATGAAAGGTTGCAGTTAGGGGTGTGAAATTGGGAATGTAAATTACTAAAAAAAAGAGATCTGGCGGCTCAATGGGCATGTCTTCAGCAGCACCGCACAGTGCTGCAATGAAGATGCTGCATTCCACAGCTTCATATTGGCAACGCGGGCGTGCCGCTTAGATAACGCAGGGTGGACACTGTCCCATTCATTAGAATAGGAAGTGTCCTCTCTGCATCTTTTTCCCCACTGCAGATGCGCAGAAAAAAGATGCAGGGGTCACAAGCCCAACGTGTAAAATATGGCAAGAGAAAAGCACTGTGTCAAAGTTGGAATATGACTATGAAAGGTTGACATTTGGACTGCAGGTAGTCTCAGGGGTTGGTTACTAACCTAGGAAATTTCAGGGTTGCACAAATGAGGTATGAGATCAGGGGGTCAAACTATGTTGTACTGTGAGAGTTACATTTTACCCAAAGCCAGCTGGTGACCTGTGGATGGAGACAGCTAATTGGAAGATAAATCAAGAACAGGGAGGTCCGTCTGCAGCAGAATCTACCATGCAGAAAGCTGACGCGGAGACAGTGAGCCTTTTAAAACTACTCTATACATGGGGTGAGTACGACACACCATCTCCTCATCAGAGTAGCTCACCCCATGTGCACCCCTGGTTATTATCCTGTCTCTCACAGCTACAATAAACTTCCACACAACAAAGGCCCCCTTACACGTTTCGATTTTCCCGTTCGACTTACCTAAACCAACTGATTTTAAAGTCAATCGACCAAAATTTTGATTCAAATAAAAAGCATACTTTTGCATCCTTTGGCATTCGACTTGCTTCGATGTCAGAGGGCAAACCTACATAATCTGCAGGGGGTCAAATATTTCTTTCCCTCATTGTATTTCCCTATAAGTTATCAAAAATATCTGATCTTTCTTGACTCCTACAGGCTCCAAGGATAAAATAGCTGGAGGGAAAGATTTCACTTTTCGTATAAGCACACATTTCTACTAAGTGATAATGACAGAACAACATAGCGATGTCTGTTAGGGTGATTAATGTCATAGCTGGATTTAATTGGAAACACCGTCTGTGAACCAGATATGTCTGGATTCTTCCGTTTACTTAGTAAAATGAATGAAATTCAGTAAAGCAGGGAGCTGATGATTTACAAAGAGGAAACTATTAACAACTCAAGCTGGTGCATTACAATGAGTAAAACATAAAGACCAGATGGCAAAGGCTCAACATCAAGGAATAAACATTTTGTAATATAATGTGTTAAGTTTTTTAAGGAGCAATTCCAGACAACAAAGGAAAACACTAAGAGAGCTGATAATGATATCCAGTAAACACAACATTACTTCCAAGGTCAGTTTAAATCTGATTAGTGGTTGTGAGATATCTCTTGTTAGGCATATGTTGCTATATTCAAAAAGTTCACATTATATCCAATGGACCTGAAAACTATGAAAATACATGTCAATTCATGAAAAGCAGAAAGGTATGAAATAGGCCTTAAAGCAGTGGTCCACTTTATGGTCTCTCAGACTGCTGGGGGGCCAAACTATAGTTTAAAAAAAATCCCATGTGCACTGCAGTGTATGTAGTGAAAACATTTATGAAAAAAACAATGGAACGTGTCAGCCTATTCTGGCTGATGATATTTTTAATGCCTGGTTGGGTGCAAGTACCGTATTTTCTGGCGTATAAGACGACTGGGCATATAAGACGACTCCCAACTTTTCCAGTTAAAATATAGAGTTTGGGATATTCTCACCGTATAAGACTACCTCTCTTCCAACGCACACCAAATAAAAAATGTTATGTCTACTCTGAATTTCAACCCCCAGAAATCTAAAAATCTAATACAGTGTAATACAGTTGTATATGAAGTCAGGTTTTTGTACAGCTATTTAATGTGTTCTAGCTTTAATCTTAATCTCCCTACATTACCAATTTCAGCCACAATGCACAATGTCGCTAGTGAGCACACTTGCCGTCAGTAGCAGCCAGCTACTTTCACAGACATCGGGAAGGAGAAGGAGGGGGCGAGGGGGAATCTGAAGATCTCTCCCTCTGTCGTCTCCTGTCAGCCAGTGCGCAGCGCGGGGAGCATGGATCGGGGGAGCAGACCTCCGGGCTCCCCTAGATGGTCAGCTCGGGACAGGAGAGCACCCTAGATCCTGCCCCACCCCATCCCCCACCCCCGCGTTGACGCCCGGTGTATAAGACAACATTTTCCTGTGTTCAAAAGTCGTCTTATACGCTGGAAAATACGGTCGTTTTCATATCTTCAGCGGATCTGAGTTAAGGGTGCTGGGTGACAGATGCTTCAGGCCAAAATGAGAAGTATAACAGGTATATGTGGAAGAGAGGGCTAACAAATATTTATCAATGCTATAACCAATAACGGTCGCCCCCCTCTCCCACATATACCTATTATACTTGTGTAGTACAAGGCATTGTATTTACTGTACTAATAAATAAATAATGATAGCCCCATCTCCCACATACACTTGTTTTACCATTATAGTATAAGATATAATCAGTAAATGTAGGAGTGGGGGCTTCAATTATTTATTTATTAATACTACAAGCCTTATACCCACAACCATTGATGGCACATATCAATCCATCACACATCCAACTACAACCAATACACTTAACAAATTCACCCCCTCATCTTCATACCACTCCCTACCCGCAGTGTCAGCCTGGCACCCATCACCAATTTTATTAATGAATCAGTGATCACCAATCTTTCTTATAGCAGAGCCCATGTAACTCTCACAGTTCAATCCCACTCTGAACCCAAAGATGTCATACATCATTAGTAGTGCAACCCTGAAAATGTCTGGGTTAGTAACTAACCCCTGCCTACTCTGACTTTGAAACTGTAGAAGCCTTTGGAAGTTCCAGGAGGGCAAGAGGGTCCCAAGGGTCAGATTAGAAGCCTTAAAGGGCCATATACAGCCCACTGGTAGTATTTTGAGAAAGTCTATTTTGAGGACCCCTGCCTTAAAGGTGGTTAGTGATGTACTACCAGGATCAGTGACAAGCACATAAGTGAAAGCACCTTGTTGTTGCCAGAGGTCAAAATTGAATAGCCTCAAATAGAGATGGTCGAATTTTTAAGCTAGCCATACACTGCACGGATTCCCTGGCTGATCGATTCAGCACCGATGGATTCTGGCGATTCCGCCGGCATCCACAGGTGAGAACGATCAGCCAATCAGGGAATCCGATCGTGGCAGCCCACCTTGCACGGCCGGATCCGTGTCCGATGGATCGGCTCCCTGACCGCAACGCCCCCTGATCAGAGCAGAATCGGACCCGAAAAGACCAACAGGTTGGTTCTTCCTCGGATCCGATTCTGTGCCCCCGATCCATCGGATGCGGTCGGACGGGCAAGGTGGGCTGCAGAGGATTCCGGCACGATGGATCCGCGTGCACGCGCCCGGAATCCATCGCGCCGGAATCCGGCACGAATCCGTGCTGTGTATGGCAGCCTTATGACTTGCTAACTTTGTGAGCTGATTGCAAAGCCCCTGAAAACGGTATCATCACCAAAATTGCTGGAGATGTAGAACAGGGTTGGGGGAACATTTGAAAGAAAAAAAGTATGGCTCTAGCACATGTAGTTTTTGCATAAATTAGGTTCAAATTAAAGTCGAAATTCAGATTTTCGAAATTTTTACTTGACTTTGAACTTAATTTGTGAAAAGACTATTTGTGTTAGAGACATACTTTCTTTTTTGGAGTATACCCCCAACCCTTCTCTACATCTCTAGCAAGATTGGTGATGATACCCTGTTCAGGGGCTTTGCAATTAAGTCGAAACCGTCGAAATGGTCGAATTTTTGAAAAAAATTTCGACCATCTCTAGCCTCAAATAACCCTTCATAAGGAACCAAAATGGAGAAGTTGTCTCTGAATGCACAAAGCTCATCATCTTTTTTTGTAAAATATATTTATTAGCATTTATCAATTACATGGCCAGGAAAAAGAAAAACATCTTGCATAGAGGGTTGCAGTACATCATCAGAGAATGTCAATGGTGTTACGTCGTCGGTACAACAATGTAGATAAAACATGGCAACATATTACATCATATGCAGCCATAAGGATACAATCACAACGTCTGAAAGTGCACATCTGAAAGTACATGCAAAACTGTTAGGTTCAAGCCTTGTCATCATCTGAAACATAGCAATGCTTTAATCGTATTCAAATCATTTTGAAAAACCTAATGTGATCCATTCCTTTCCTGAGTTCTGTGCCCATGCTCCATAGTACCATTGGATACAAGTCGATAGAAATACCAAGAAATCCACCAGATACTTGAACGATCCACTGTGTAATATGTACCATTGGATACAAGTCGATAGAAATACCAAGAAATCCACCAGATACTTGAACGATCCACTGTGTAATATGTTGGTGCTATATAAATAAAAGTTAATATTAATAAAATTTATAATATATGCACCAAAAGAAGAAGACGAAAAAAGGGATCCAACCCAGCAAAGCATAGCAAATAAAGTGGCTGGTGAGATTATAGACCAGCTCAAAGTGCCGGCATTGCAATTTAACCTGAATTACACACACAACTCATACACACACACAACAAACATGTAAACACACACTCTACTTTCTAATAAGATAGAATAGGAGAGGGTTTGGTGTGCTGTATGCAATCAGAAGACAGGGGAAGAGAACTGACAGCATTGAGAGCCAATAGAATGTAAAAAGGGATAGGGGGAAAGAACATGGACCCGTGTAATTATGTGCCACACCCCTAACAAATACAGTATGAAAGAATGACCAATTGGGCTGAGATATGGATGCAAGAAGGTTACTTGTTTCCAAACATCCCAGGAATTGGTACAGGAAAGTGTTTTTTTTAGGCAAGTCATTATTTAAAAAATTTACAGTTTATTAACATATATAAATTACATACAAGTTATTGCACTATTTATGCCATGGGGTCAGAGCCACACCATACATTGGGATGACCCCCTTAAAACAACAAGTTATAGGTTAAATCGTTGATGTATGATATACAAACATGATTGCTTGATCAAGTGCAGATTCCCTCCGACATGTTTCGCCCCCGTGGGGCTTCCTCAGGGAGGAATGAATCTATAACGTAACATGCAAATTAGGTCTCATAATTAAGTATAGGTTACAATCAGAAAGCATTCATGATCAATACATCCATTTAACTATGAACAAAATCCCTGACTTGGAGGGAATTGATCTCCCCAAGTCTATAAACTAAGAGGGTTTTTAAAGGGCACTATGTAACATTTCACAATTGGGTCAACACCATGTATCATAGGGTTTAAGTAAAAAGTCTTTAATATGTCCTGGACTCATCAAGTGTACAATACAAAAACATATAGGATAAAAATTCTCTTAAAGAGATTCATAAAAAGCATAGGGGTGTCATCAGTATAGGTAACATTTCAAATAACAACTTTGCTGTAGATGTTCAGAGAGTATGGTATCCAAAGTACATTGTTGTTTGTTCAAGCATCAATCTCAAGCATAAGTCTCCTACATGTTTCGCCCCACAAGGGCTTCGTCAGGGAGAGAGAGATGACTCTAGGGGTACATATGTATGTTAGTTTACCAGTACAAAGATATATAAACAACTCAAATACAGTTCGAAATATACTGAGGTCCGTACATACTAACAGTTTCAATCTCCATTTGATGTGTAATCTATACAACAACGGAATAAAGGTAAGTTACATCTTAGACATATATATCATGTACATCTTTTGTAAATCTACCTGAGGTTATAGCAAGTTGCACACACTGTACCCGTTTGCGTCTGGGTGTGTAGCATAAGGTTGCGGCGGCGTCCCCGTCCCGGTGAGGTAACCCGGGAGGGCTTAAAGATGGTAGCACCCTAACACCGTACAGGTGTTGGGCTAGGTGGACCCAATCTAAAAAACGTAGGGCAAGGTGAGTCCATGTCCCATAGGGAGCCCCCCCCCCCCCGCAGATAGTAACAACATGGTTAACCAACCTGAGGGGGCTAGGTCCAGGCTCCAAATCACCTAAGTGTATCGCCTGGATGGTACACCACACCGGTATACGGTCCCTATCAAGGTTCACCTTGAACATGGCAAGGGGAAAGGTAAAAATTGTACACATGGTGTATCAAGGGGTGCCAGATCTCTGGGCGGGTGGGTACTCACAGGGTGACGTCCTCAGTTAGTAATCTGGTAACAGGGCTCACTCACCTCCTGCTCAAACATAGTTTAAATAGGCCTCCACTGATGAGCATCGCAGACAGCTGATGGAAGGAGGGGGAGGAGGAGAGGTGATGGAGGGGAGGTGCACCTTCCATCAGACCAATCGGGGTCAAGAATGATCCCCCTGGTCTGGGTAGATGGATAGTCGTCAGCAGGGGGGGAGGAAGAGCATGCGCTCGTCCCCTTGCTGGAAATCTCTCACTCTTCCCAGTGTCCGGCGACGCCCCCAGGATGGACACCCAGCTGTCCCACGCCTATAGTCACTGGGTGGATCGCCTGCCGCTGGTGGTATGGTACTTCCGGTGGCTGGAACGCAAGAACCAGGCACCGGAAGTGACGTCGGCGCCACACGTCCCCCAATCAGGACTGAATGGGAGGTGCCCAGCACAGACGTGTGGGAGGAGAGTGGTGAGCCCCTGGAAGGAGTCCAGTGCTGCCTGTCACAACAAATACCGAAGGGGGGGCGTGCCCGCACGGATTCGGCTCTCAAAGGGAGAGACCTTGTCCAAGGCAGTGCACGGACCCCCTCCAGGACCTTGCGTGACAGGTCCCCCAAAAGGGAGAAAGTGTCCATCCAGGGAGGCATGACCAAATAGCCCAGACCACGGGGAGGGACGGAGTCCATACCCCTAACCACTGCAGGCACACACCAAACATCAAAGACAGAGACAGTGTAGTGTCCTGCTTCACAATATCGTCTAGTTACACAATAGCAGTTCAATACAAACAGTCCATATTAATCTGTGTCTTAGTAAGTCAGAGATCGCGTTTGTTCATAGTTATTTGGGTTGGCACAATTCAAATATAAGGCACCCCTAGAGTCATCTCTCTCTCCCTGACGAAGCCCTTGTGGGGCGAAACATGTAGGAGACTTATGATTGAGATTGATGCTTGAACAAACAACAATGCACTTTGGATACCATACTCTCTGAATATCTACAGCAAAGTTGTAATTTGAAATGTTACCTATACTGATGACACCTGTATGCTTTTTATGAATCTCTTTAAGAGAATTTTTATCCTATATGTTTTTGTATTGTACACTTGATGAGTCCAGGACATATTAAAGACTTTTTACTTAAACCCTATGTTACATGGTGTTGACCCAATCGTGACCTAAGAAATGTTACATAGTGCCCTTTAAAAACCCTCTTAGTTTATAGACTTGGGGAGATAAATTCCCTCCAAGTCAGGGATCGCGTTTGTTCATAGTTATTTGGGTTGGCACAATTCAAATATAAGGTATATTCCTTTGCACAGAGAAACACCAAAAATACGTCAGACACTGTACTTACTGGACTAAAGAAACTCCAGCACGCACACCATGCTGCTCCGCTCTAACACCACTAACCAGCCATCACCTCCCCCAATATATAGCGGTCAACCCATCAGGGCAAGAAGCCACAGCTGAAGAAGGAAGGAGGGGAATCCAGCAATCAGTCTGATCAGATCGCCGGTCTCCCCCAGATGGAATCCTCGTGGGGCAGCGCAGCCATTGCCATCACCTAGGGGATGGTGTCCCGTGTGGTGGGCGTGGCTACCCTGCCTTCTCCGTTCATCAGCCATTAGCCAAGCCCCGATGGGCAGGTACTCCGCTCGAGCAAAGCCACGTCACCGCTTGCCTCCCCGGGAAGGGAACTTCTCCAATGGAGGAGTCCTTGGTGGAGCGCAACTGCGTTCACACACATAGCAAACCATCCACGCACATAGCAAACCATTGCATGTGTGGAGCAAAGGGTCAGATCCCAAAATGAAGACCACAGCCCCTTGCATCCCTAGAAAGCGCTGTCCCAATAATGGCCAGGCCCCCACCCCCCATAGACCACCAGCGAGACATGGCCACGCCCCCAACCCCCTCTCCCAGGGACAGAGAAGACAAGAAGGGGGGGAAGAAAGCCAATAGGCTGCAGTTCTTTCCTCTGTGCTGGCTGACAGCTCGCATGCCCACAGAGAGGGCTCCAAGTGCCACCACTGGCGTGCGTGCCATAGAATGGGATGTATGTGTCACCTTTTTTCGGCCTGGGTCACCTTTAAGATAACCCTTGGTATGCTGAAGAAGGGTTGGTTTTGGCTGCACAGCAGCAATATAATGAGGTCAGGTGATCTCATCAGGGGGAACTCATGGTCTTGCTGAAAGACATGTCTATGAAGGACAAGCTGGATCGCTTGCCCCTGTGGACTTCACGGACTGTTGATAGGGGACACAACGTCAAGAACCTGTAAGACGCCTTATTTGGGGTATCTGTTTTGGGGTTACATTTTGGAACGGCTGCCATAAAGCCTTTTTGTTTTTTTGTTGGCTCAATAAAGCATGATTTGGGACTTTTGCTGGACTCTAGTGTGGTGAAGGTGAACCCCCTGAATTCACAATATATATACTATAAATATATATTGTTATTTACCACAGCATATATATATGTTTCTAAAACACAACATAAACTTTCCCACTCTCATACTGAAAAAATAGGAAAAAGAAACAAATTGGTACTTTACATACACTTTGACTGATATAGAAGATGAAGATACATAATTTACTAACATTTCTCATATTGTTTTAAATGCATTAAAAATAGAAATGACGTCTTAACATGCGCTAAAATGACAAATAAAGTTATTTTCCGTTATCTCAGCAGTTTACTTTGTCCAGGATGAATTTGTTGTTATTCATAAGGAACGCAGTTGACTCTTTCCCAGGACAGTTTAAATAAGGCAGAAGACTGGGACCTTTTTAGGACACTGCTCAGTGCAATCAATTAGGAAAGGACTACTTGAGACTTTGGAATAGAATTTGTCGTTTTTGGCAATGTGTAATGTTTTAAGGGTGTGTGGTATCTCCACCTCAGGAAGCTGTACAAAACTTCCAATACCACAAATATGACGTAAAACAGTAACAGTAAAAAAAAGAAAAGTAGGTTATTGAAGTACACATGGACAGGGCAATGGTGAAGATTTTACATTTACAGAATGTTCCAACCTCTTGTTAATACAATAAATTGGTACATAACAACATTTGTAATATTTAAGACAAAAACAAGAATTGTAGTATTGGGTTAATTTACAAATTTTGCTTTATATATACATACATAGAGCAAAAATAAAAAAACAACACTTCTGGGTTTGCTACTATTTTGCATGAGCTGAACTCAAAGATCTGAAACCTTTTCTACATAAACAAAAGACCCATAACTCTCAAATATTGATCATAAATCTGTGTTAGTGAGCACTTCTCCTTTGTCAATCCATCCCACCTCACAGGTGTGGTCTATCAAGGTGCTGATTAGACAGCATGAATATTGCACAGGTGTGCCCTAGACTGCCCACAATAAAAGGCCACACTGAAATCTTCTCAGTTTTGCATTGCTGGGAGGGGGGTCAGAAAAACAGTCAGTATGTCACGTAGTGCAGCACATCTGTGTCACATAGAGTTGATCAAGTTGTTGATTGTGGGCTGTGGATTGTTGCTGAATATTGGCAGGAACTGGAACACACTGTCATATATGCCAATCCAGAGCATTACAAACATGCTCAATGGGTGACATGTCTGGTGAGTATGCTGGCCATGCAAGAACTGAGCTAATTATACCGACAAGATTGGCAGAAACACACTGTTAGGTCCGAAGATGGCAGCTTCCAGGGGGTCTGGGGAACTGCAGTTAAGTACTGTATTTTTTTAGGATAATATAAAGAATAAATCTGCTTCAGACTTGCTTGATAAAACATAATTTTACAATAGTCTGTAAACAAGCAAGCGGTTAACGGTTGGTAAAGCAGGGTACAGACAGCTCGAGCTGAAGCTTTGCTTGGAGACCAGTGGTCTCTAGGCAAAGCAACAGCGGTGGGTGCAGATTATATGGGTCAGATAGATGGCCGTGAGCGTGGACGCCGCTCGAAGCGGCCATCGATTTGACCCATATCTCCACATCTGTACCCTGCTTAAGTCCAAGATCAGATATGTAGCATGTATGGACAACTTAGCTATTATCTACTGATACCTAAGCAACATGTCATATAAATGCATCATATTATCTCTTGAAGAGGTGTGCAGGACTCAAATTTACCTTGTAGTGTAGTGGAAACACACTTATAACTGTATAGCAAATAGGTTTGGCCATGACATGGTTAAGGTCTGTAATTATGTGTATATGCCTGTTAAGCAGGGTACAGATGGCTTGATATTGAAGCCGTCCGATGTACCCTGCAGCAGTGTGATGACGTCATCACGCTGCTCTCAGATATCGGCTGGCTGGGGAGAGAGACGGCTCTGCTCTCTCCCCAGCAGCTGAAGCTTTGCTTGGAGACCAGCGGTCTCTAGGCAAAGCATCGCACATTGGCTGTAATTACGGTCATGTCCGATAAAGCTGTTTTCGCGCGGGATTGATTTGTCCCGCTCGAAAACAGCGGTGGGAGCAGATTATATGGGTCAGATAGATGGCCGTGAGCTCGAAACGGCCATCGATTTGACCCATATCTCCACGTCTGTACCCTGCTTTAGATGTGTTATGTATTAGGCAGCTGCTGAGCCAAGGCTCTCCCCACTTCTTGTTTATACTTCCTAGTCTGCCCAGTTACTGGTTCTGGTCACTCCCTGGCCTTAGGTCATAAATAACCTTCTTGCAGAATGTTCTGGGCCATTCTGTTGTCTCCTGCACCCTGTGAGTGTTACTGCGTTTCACCGGAGTAGTGTTGAGGCCTATCATTTAGAAAAAGTCTCCCCTCCTGGAGTAACCACATGTTGGGTGAGAGCTACGGCTACCTCCTTCCACTCTCAGCAGGCTGGTAAGGCATTGTAGCATCCTAATTCTAAACCCCATCCCTACTATTTGGGTGATGGTGAGAGCCTGTAAATATCCTTCCTGCTAGTAAACTGTAAATATCCCCTCACCAGCCGAGTGGTCAATCGTTTGTAACGAGTGGATGGTAAGTGATTTGTGTGTGAAGACGGGTACATCGAGCATCAAATGTCGTTGTAGTTCACCACATCACACTACACAACACTAAAACCTTATAAGACCTTATTGCCTTTCTATAATGTAGGAAATGCTAAGAAAAAAAAGTCTGAAAAGAGAACATAAAAATAAATAAACGTAATAAAATACTCCCTACTACTGTTACATTTGTAGTTGTCAGAGAGAATGTCTGAACAGCTATAACCTTGGCTGCAGCTGTGATTCATGCTATGTCTGGATATCTACATTTTTGATAATATACTTTAGGAGTTGAATGAATTAGCTGAAATAAATAGTTGTAACGTAGATATAAATTTGGTATATTCACATTGTGATAAAGCAGGAAAAATATAGCTTTAGTGATTCCATTTTCTGGCGAACCTACTAACTGCAATCACTCAAGTTGTTTTGTACATCAGATAAATATCATAAAGTCTCAGCGTCATAAACTGTATGGGGCCTGTTCATAAATTTGGTGATCATTCTGAAAGCTCTGTTATATCAGCAGAAATACCGACATTATTTACTAGATTTGCCAATTTTATAAATAAGCCCAGTCCATGATTGAACCACTACTATGTACTTCCACCACTTAGTCCAGACATCTTAAGGAGTTGAGACCACACTGATCACCATTTTGTTTGATTCCTCCTTTTCAAGGAAGTGGTAGCAGCCACATTGAAAGTCGATGTAGGTCACTACTGCTACTATTCTCTGATTTGCTACGTCATTCAACTAAATAGCACTGTGAAATTACACTATGGGTCTGTTATCTGACACATTGTTATGAACAAAAACCCATAAAGACACACTAAGCAGACAATAACATCCAAAGCTGGCAACATATATCTGTTTAGATAACCAGTGAAGTTCAATGTTATGGCTGCTATACACACCCCGACAGGGATCTGTCGCCCCATGTGGGCACATGCCGATTAGCGGCCGATTTTTCCGCTGACCGACGGGGCGAGTGCGCACGCCCCGTCGGTCAGGTGAAAAATCGTCCGCTTATCGGCATGTGTATGGCAGGCTTTACATTTCTTATCTTTTGGTTACTTTCTTAGTTATCTTGCTTTCCAACAATACATGTTCATTTTTAAAAAAAGTAAACTTCACTGTAAACACATGTTCATATCAACTACCGGTATGTTTCTATGGATAGGGAAGGAAAGTATGAGATATATATATATAAATATCCAACAATATGCATGTTTGTCAGTCATACATAGTATGATACATTGTTGGCTATTGTAAGGAATAAATAGGGGAAACATAACCTTGAACTTAGGTTAGGGCGTTGAATAGCTTCAATTTCAACTGACGTTTAGTTAACACAGTTTTATTGAAGTCAAAAATAACAGTACAAGCAGTACCGAGACGCAAAATGAAACAAGACATAGTGCAAACATAAGCTACTTCATATGACACCATAACTCCGCGTCTTCAAAATAAGGGTCGCCGTGCCCAATGGCCCCTTAACTTGTAGAAACATTTAACCCTACCCCAGCACCCACACATCCTGGGACGCTGCATTATCAGCAATAACATCAAAAAAAGTACCAACAATGAAAAAAAAACACAACATCAAAAATAAAGAAACTTACACTTCACTCATTCACACACACCACAGGACTAGTCAATACAGTTAACGCAAATACGTGGATTTGGGCGGGAGGGGGGGGGGCACAGACAGAGGGAATGCGCGGTGGGGGCGTTCAGACCACCAGGGGTGAGACTCCGACCCCACAAGCCCCCCACTAACCAGGGGGCAAGCGGAGCCCAGTCAAACGCTACGGGCCAGAAAGGCTGCATAGTCTCCGGCGCACTGGAAAAAGTCCCAGTGGAACCATTGCCATTTGAAGCGGTCATGTTTACCCCGGGCCTCCATCTGCCGGAGCTCAGAGATTCTGGCAAACCAATGGGCCATCGTGGGATTCTCAACCCGCCGCCACAAGGCTGGAATGCACGCCTTGGCAGCATTCAAGAGGTGTATGGTCAAGGATTTCTTATATCTTTACCTATAACATTTAATTCAATACATCCATGTCCTTTAATTCAATTCCATGTTGTTTAATTCAATTCCAAATATAGTCAAAACAACCCATAGTCTTAAGAGAACCGATGATGAATAATGACTATATCTCACAATTCATAAAACCATATCCAATTTCTGTAAGATATTATTATAAAGGAACATTGTCCAGACATTTCCTTTAGTGATGGGAACCCAAAAATTACAATGTAATACTGTATATGCACATTAAAAACAATACATAATACTCATGCAAACTGGATTTGATGTGTTTCACCCACTCCACTGGTTTCTTCAGGAACTTAAGCTTATGCAAGTATGCCAAATTGTCAAATCTGAGTGCAATGAAAAATGCCCAATGCACCAAACCCATCACCTCCCAGTGTGGAGACTGGGAACTCCAGGGGACTTTTAAGAAAAAAAATTATAGTTTATTATAACAATAATATATGTCCAACAGTTACAATTCATGATAGGTAACATTATAAAAGCATTTTATACATGTATCTCACACCCAACTAGGTTAAAAGTTGTCAATATACATAAAAAAGTCTTGACGCGTTTCACAGTCTGGCTTCCTCAGGAGATTCAGTGTTCAACATTGAACTATGGGTGTGCTAAGGATCAAATAGGTTTAGCCAAGAGCTCATCCGTCAAAGGGGCAGGACCCCAGAGGTCCAAATCCACGGATGTGATGATAGGTGATACCATTTTTGTCCAGGAAACAGCTCAGTCACACAGATGGCTGATGTCAAACACAATGCGCCCACTGAAGTCTTCTGTCCTCTTGTTATTCCCTATGTGGTATGCTGGGTGGGGGTCCTGCCCTGTTGGGGGGTGAGCTCTCAGGTAAACCCATTTGATCCTTAGCACACCCATATGCTCAATGTTGAGCACTGAATTTCCTAAAGGAAGCAAGAATATAAAACTTGTTGAGAAGGTGTCTTTTGAGCATTGCACTATTTTCTTGGTATATTTTAACCTAGTTGGGAGTGAGATACATGTATGAAATTGCTTTATTTGGTATACTCGCATAAGCTTAAGTTCCATAAGAAACCAGTGGAGTGGGTGAAACGCGTCAAATCCAGTTGGTAGGAGTATTATGCATTGTTTCCATTGTGCACATATTACATTAACAATTTTGGGTTCCTCATCCCAAAAAGAAATGTCTGGACAATGTTTCTTCATAATGATATTTTACAAAAATTGGATATGGTTTTATGCGTTGTTATATATAGTCATTGTTCATCATCGGTTCTCTTAAGACCACTGGTTGTTTTGACTATCGGAATTGCATGAATTAAAGGACATGGATGGTATGAATGAAATGTTATAGGTGCAAAATATTGGCCCTAGTATTAAGAAATGGAAAAAAGAAATTCTGATAACTGTGCTTGCTGTGTTAACTAAACGTCAGAAATAGAAATTGTAGCTATTCAACACCCTAACCTAAGTTCAAGGTTATGTGCCCCATTTATTCCTTACAATAGCCAACAATGCATCATACTATGTATGACTGATAAACATGCATATTGTTCGAGATTTATATATATATCTCATACTTTCCTTCCCTCTCGCTCTCAGATTTGACAGTTTGGTATACACCATATTGATGGGATGTTGGCACATTTAGTGCTAGGGAATAGGTTATAGAGAACCATATCCAAGAAGAATAATTAAGCGTATGCGAGGTTTATACTGTGGTTCAAGTAAATCAAATCAAAGCATATTTCCCAAATTAATATGGTCATTTTATAGGTTCATAAAGGGAAATATATGGAAGTGGCACTGGCCTCTGATATCATTATAGGGGAAGAGAACTTGATTTGTATGAGGTTGACCCACACTCTCTAAGTAAGGCCTAGACTCCATTGCGTCATTTCCAGTGAGAGTGCTATTGAACATAATGTTCTTGTGGAAAATCAATGGAAATGTCAAGTGACACGTACACGTCGTAGTTTTCCACGGGGAATTGTAAGAGTCATGCTCATCGGTTTAATGCAACAATTATCGTACATTCAATCAGGACACAATGCGGCCGAGCCCCCCATTGGGCATCACGGACATGTCCATGACGCCCAGTGGTGACTAGGTTTTAAAGTGATCCAGTTTCAGATTCAATTCCAGGGTTGGTGGAAGGAGCAGGCGGTCATGAACGGGTGATCGAGGGATAGCACACCTATGTTTCACACCTAATTCAGTGTAAGTAGGGGGCCCCAATTGCCGGCGCTGTTTGATACGATATGAAAAATAATGTTTGTAATAATGTGACTTGTAGATGTAGTAATGTAAATGTAGCTGTAAATTTACAGCTCCAGTAGAACAATCATAGCAACAAGCAGGTCCAATGAAAGCCTTTACTATATCAAGTGATGAGCATCTCTATAATGAGACTCTTTGTGTCCTCATGTTGGGCTCATAGTCCTCAACTATAATTCTGCTGAGTTGCAGCCATTGCAGTAAATTTGAAATTAGGTAGAGGAGCTGACATTACAGACGTCTCTATTTATAAAAAAAAAAATAACAAGATAACCACAATACAACAATAGACGAACGGGATATTGTCTTAATGGTTCAAATGGTTAGTTGATTTATTCATTAAATAAATATGAATATACAAATGGGAATGTAAAAAACATTATAGATGTACATTGACCACATTATTATCACTGACTTTATTTTTGCATTTAGAAGACATAGAGGACATTCAAGCATATACAGTCAGGTCCATAAATATTGGGACATTGACACAATTCTAACATTGTTGGCTCTATGCACCACCACAATGGATTTGGAATGAAACAAACACAACTGCTTTAACTGCAGACTGTTAGATTAAATTTGAAGGTATTTCCATCCAAATCTGGTGAACGGTGTAGGAAATACAACCGTTTGCATATGTGCCTCCCACTTGTTAAGGGATCAAAAGTAATGGGACAGAATAATAATCATAATTCAAACTTTCCCTTTTCAATACTTGGTTACAAATCATTTGCAGTCAATTACAGCCTGAAGTCTGGAACACATAGACATCACCAGACGCTGGGTCTCATCCCTGGTGATACTCTGCCAGGCCTCTACTGCAACTGTCTTCAGTTTTTGGGGCATCTATCCTTCAGTTTTGTTTTCAGTAAGCTCAATCGGATTCAGGTCAGGTGATTGACTTGGCCATTGCATTACATTCCACTTTCCCATAAAAAAATCTTTGGTTGCTTTTGCAGTATGCTTTGGGTCATTGCCCATTGTCATTGTCTATCTGCACTGTGAAGCGCCGTCCAATGAGTTCTGCAGCATTTGGCTGAATATGAGCAGATAATATTGTCCATAACACTTCACAATTCATCCTGCTGCTTCTGTCAGCCGTCACATCATCAATAAATACAAGAGAACCAGTTCCATTGGCAGCCATGCATTCTCAAGCCATGGCACTACCACCACCATGCTTCACTGATGAGGTGGCATGCATAGGATCATGAGCAGGTCCTTTCCTTCTCCATACTCTTCTCTTCTCATCACTCTGGTACAAGTTGATCTTGGCCTCATCTGTCCATATGATGTGGTTTAGAACTGTGAAGGCTTTTTTAGATGTAGTGTGGCAAACTCTTATCTGGCATTCCTGTTTTTGAGGCTCACTAATGGTTTACATCTTCTGGTGAACTCTCTGTATTCACTCTGGTAAAGTCTTCTCTTGATTGTTGACTTTGACACACATACATCTACTTGCTGGAGAGTGTTCATGATCTGGCCAACTGTTGTGTTTTGTTTTTTTCACCAAGGAAAGAATTTTTCAGACAACCACCACAGTTGTTTTCTGTGGTCTTCCGGGTCTTTTGATGTTGCTGAGCTCGCCAGTGCATTCCTTCTTTTTAAGAATGTTCCAAACAGTTGTGTTGGCCACGCCTAATGTTTTTGCTATCTCTCTGATGGCCATGGAACAGCTGAGAAGCCAATTGTCCTATTACTTTTGGTCCCTTAAAAAGTGGGAGGCAATATGCAAAATGTTGTAATTCCTACACTTTTCACCTGATTTGGATGTTAATACCCTCAAATTAATGCTGACAGTCTGCAGTTAAATCACATTGTGTTTGTTTCATTCCAAATCCATTGTAGTGGTGTGCAGAGACAAAAATTGTAGAATTGTGTCGATGTCCCACTATTTATGGACCTGACTGTAACTTAGCTTAATACTAAATGTTTTGATATATTTAAGGTTCATTGCACAGAAATCACAAACTGTACAATAACTTTGAGAATATTGTTTAGCATTTGTGTGTTGGTACAAGTTGTTGTTTCTGTGGTGTTCCCTGTACACATGGCATTCACCATCAAATGAAGGAATACTAGGACCACTTATCAGAAGTCATACACTGCTGTGCCGGCATTCCAACAGTTCATTTCCACGTGCCCTTTTGGTCTACTCATGAATTATGTTATTTTAAACAGTTTTTACTGGAACCAATTAAACAGCACAACATTAGTGTTACTTCTGGGTAGTCTTACAGTTTACACACAGTTTGGTGTAAACATTTACTTTTCTAAATCAGTGGTGGTTATGCTGGATTACCAGAATAAACTTGTGCGATAAAACAAACTACAGACCTTTAGTTTCCTTTAAACATATTTATTAAGGTAAATGGAACTTTGTAAGACAAGTGTAAGGAATGATTGCCATCTAGTGGACAAAAGGATGCATTGCAGGATTTCATCATATAAAGTATGCCAGGTGCCATTTCCAACCTCTTCTTCTATAAATGGTTTTGTATTGATAGTGTATTAATCCAGCCACTAGACAACTAATACTAAACCCTTTCCTGAAGCTGAGAAAAAAGAACAGTTAACAATATGTTTCTGCTTTATGACTTTTAAAATGCCTGAGCGCTTAAGTGGTAAATACATCCGTCAATGCAGTGGAGACTAGGCCTTATGCTTCTTAACCTGCATGTGGTACTCTGGTACTCAAAAGGGGCCAAAAGCTAGCTATGCAAACCTGCATTATTGTTACAAAGCTCATATGCGTACTAACAACTTGGAGGCGCTCCACGTCTGGGAGGCCGCAGTTAAATATTACATGTATACAATTTATGTCACTTGGATACCTGCAGGGAAACATGAGTAACTATGAAAGGTTGCAGTTAGGGGTGTGAAATTGGGAATTTCTATTACTATTTCCAAAAAAAGATTGGACTTCTAAGGGTGTTGGAGATGTGGAGGTTGAAAGTTAGTGTAGGGGTAAACTCTGACAAGAGAAAAGCACTATGCGGCAGCTGTAATATGACTATGAAAAGATGACATTTGGACTGCAGAAAGTCAAAAAAATTCAGGGTTGTACTACTGAGGTATGAGATCTGGGGGTTCAAACAGTGTTGTACTGTGAGAGTTACATGTGACCCAAAGCCAGCTGGTGACCTGTGGATAGAGACAGCTAATTGGAGGCTTAATCGGGAACAGGGAGGTCCATCTGCAGCAGAATCTACCACGCTGAAGACTGACACAGAGGACAGTGAGGGGGACAGTGAGGAAGACCATCCTACATATGGGGTGAGTACCAAACACCATCTCAAGATACTCATCTGAGGAGCACACTAAAAAAGTTTTGTGCACCCCTGGTTACATAGATCCTTTAATGTTGTTCCTTCTCTTCCCTAGAAGATGCGAGATAAAGCAGAGAGCCAAAACCATTAAAGATTATTAGTTACAATAATTTTAGTGTACAGCGGTTACAGTGGCATCTCTTGAAAAGAAAGCTAAGGGGTAAGAATGAGGCTATGTTTCCATTACGTCAGCACCCCTCCGCTAAGCATATACGCTTAGCCGGAGGTTTGGACATAGCAGATAGACTTATCTGCTCGGCGGAGGATCTATCTTCACTGCGCCGAGCCGCTCCGCCGATGTAAGGCTGAACGTAGTCGAGTACGTTCAGCCTCTGCACCGGCGGATGTGTAATAAGACCCTCCGCCAAGCAAGAAATGTCTGTGTGATACATCCGGATCCCCGCTAAGCGTATACGTCCAGATGTATAATGGAAACAACCCCTAAGACTACACTGTGTTAATATAACATTTTAGCGCAGTGCACAACCCCAGCACTAAAGTCAATGGTCTATGACACAGCTGTCTACACAGCCCCCAATTCGTCCGTTCCATCCTCTGTCACGGTGATGTTGACCTTTGTATCACATATAACATATTGACATATGATGCATTCATTGACAAACAATGGAGGTGTAATACTGATAGCTAACATACCTGGGCGCATCCGGAAAGAATTCACAGCACATCACTTTTTGCTCATTTTGTTGTTACAGCCTTATTAGAGAAGGGATTAAATTAACTTTTTCCTGAGAACTCTACACACAACATCCCATCATGACAAAGTGAATGAATATTTTGGCCAATTTATTTTAAAAAACGGAGAAATCATATGTACATAAGTAGTCACAGCCTTAAGTCATTACTTTGTTGAGCACCTTTGACAGCAATTACAGCATCAAGTCTCCTATATGATGCTACAAGCTATCCTTGGCCAGTTCCGCCCATTCCTCTTTGCAGCATCTCTCAAGATCCATCAGGTTAGATGGGAAGCGTCGCTGCACAGCCATTTTATGATCTCTGCATAGATGTTTAATGCGATTCAAGTCGGGGCTGTGGCTGGGCCACTCATGGACATTCACAGAGTTGTCCTGAAGCCACTCCTTTGTTATGCTTAGGATTGTTGTCCTGCTAAAAGATTAACCATCACCCCAGTCTGAGTTCTAAAGTGCTTTGGAGCAGGTTTTCATCCAGGATGTCTCTGTACATTGCTGCAGTCATCTTTCCCTTTAGCCCAACTTGTCTCCCAGTTCCTGCTGCGGAAAAACATCTCCACAGCATGATGCTGCCACCACCATGCTTCACTGTAGGGATGGGTATTGGCCTGGTGTTGAGCGGTGCTTCGTTTTTTTCAAACGTGATGCTTGGCATTCACACCAAAGAGTTCTATCTTTGTCTCATCAAACCAGAGAATTTTGTTTCTTATGGCCTGAAAGCCCTTCAGCTCCCTTTTGCCAAGTTGCAGACGGGCTGCCACATGCCCTTTACTAAGGAGTGGCGTCTGGCCACTCCACCATGCAGGCTGGATTGCACTAGAGATGGTTGTCTTTCTCGAAGGTTCTCCTTTCTCCACAGAGGACCTCTGACTGCTTGGTTACTTCTCTAAGGCCCTTCTCCCACTACTGCTCCGTTTATATGGCCAGACAGCTATAGCAAGAGTTTTGAACTTTTTCCATTTACGGAGGCCGCTGCGTTTTTCGGAAACTTCAAAGCAGCAGACCTGTAACCTTCCCCAGATTTGTGCCTTGAGACAATTCTGTTTCTGAGGCCTACAGACAATTCCTTTGCCAATTACGTGAACTTACCACCGGTGGACTCAAATTAAGCTGCAGAAACATCTCAAGGATGAGAAACAGGATGCACATGAGGTCAACCCCTATTAGGGGTTTTTATGGGCATTAGCATTTGCAATAAATGTCGCGTCTTGCAGGCATTTACCGTAATTTCGGTAAAACCCCCTCATTGACTTCAATAGGGGTGGTCACACATGCATTTTATACAGCTTCTACAAAGCTGACAATGTGCCCCCCCCCCTCCCGCCAGTTTGGTATAGCCTGGAAAGGGGGTGGGGGGGGGGGTAAAACCCCCTCATTGACCTAAATAGGGGTGGTCACACATGCATTTTATACAGCTTCTACAAAGCTGACAATGTGCCCCCCCTCCCGAGCATACCAGTTTGGTATAGCCTGGAAAGGGGGTGTGGGGGGGGGGGGGAC
The DNA here is from genome assembly GCA_036250615.1 of Ptychadena robeensis. Taxonomy (NCBI): domain Eukaryota; kingdom Metazoa; phylum Chordata; class Amphibia; order Anura; family Ptychadenidae; genus Ptychadena; species Ptychadena robeensis. The sequence continues at coordinate 182,846,109 of CM070032.1, forward strand.
AGCAATACCTGGGGCAGGGGATGAATGTGCACCCTTAACCAGCCCAATGTCATACCCAATGAGGTAAAGATCGCTTATAAAAGAAGGAGGCCTCTTGCCTACAACCTTGCTTGGTGTTGTGCTGTAATGGGTGGAGGGCCTGTGATAATCCCCATCGCCAACCCCATGGAATGAGTATAGAGGTTTATTCGACATACCTACTCATTCCCAGAAATATTTAACATAAACATGGTATAAAACATATTTTATTAGTTTAAGTTATCCCACATACGAACCTGAAAAGAAGAAAAAAAATCACTAATGTAATCCTTCTACTTCCCAAGCTGCGCCTCATATCTGCAGATCAAGCAACGCTCTGCGTCCCTCACTTTCTGAATGCCAGCAGGGAGCTTATGTTGTGGAGGAGGGGGGCATGCCAGATCCTATACCAAAATGGGATCTGGTTAGGGAATGAGGGGGAGAGCCAATGAAGCTCTGCATTAGGAGGGGATTTAGTTTTTTCTGGATTTATAAAAGCACTTTGATTTCTTATATAAGTGTTTGTCAGGTCTTTCCACAAATGTGCAACCGGGGGCAAAACGGGGCCACTGGGGTCCCTGCCCCTTCCACCATTCTGCTTTATAAACCTGCATATTCATAACACTGCAGTCACATCAAAAGCAGCCAGACAAAAGGGAGACAACTTGAATAAAAGAGCAGAGTGATACAGAGAAGACTAAAGCCCCCATACAACTTTGGATGACTCCATACAATTTCCATTAGATCAACCAACAAATATGTAGTGCCGGGTCCTCCCTGATAGAATACATAGTGATTGGAAGGTTTAGAAAGCTCCTCATAATACATGGGTTTGGTAGAAGAAAAGTTGATTGTACAGAAATTGTATGGTGTATGGGGGGCTTAATTTTCACACTCTCTTCGGACTGTTTTGGGGATTTTTTTATGGAGGTATAATAACCTACAACTCATGCAAATTTACGTGGTTGGGGTGGTGATATTATGAAAGCTGATAAAAAATAAAATACCGCACTTGCCCCCGTTTTGGTGCATACAAGACATACTGCTTTGGTCACTGTGGAGGAAGACCATCTATATATCTATATTTGTACTTTAAGGACAATTGTGCGAATTTGTAACAAAAGCCATCATCTTCCAATATCCTGTCATAACCACTTTACACCCTTCCGTCGCATAGCCACCTGTG
>CM070032.1:182894274-182935321 GCA_036250615.1 Ptychadena robeensis
CACTTCTAGTGCCATTCATGAAAACATAGATTCCTGGTGGTAGGTCCGCTTTAAGGAAGCAACCCCTCAAAAGATCAGGACTAGTATTCTGGTTTTTAGTCCCAGTCTGAATAACACTGTTACAATATAATAGTGTGTATATCAGAGGTGGGCAAACTTTTTGACTAGTGGGCCACAATGGTTTCTAAATGTGACATAGGGGCCGGACCAAGAGCCTGCAAGGGCCATCCGGTATAAGGGGTCCTCAAAGCTAGGACAGGATATTTAAAAAGGAAAATATGTTCGAGAAATTAATAAATAGAAGCTTTAGATAGAGGCGCTTTAACTTTCTTTTGCAGGAAAACTATGGCCTCTAGGAAACAATCCAAACAATTCTTCTCTAGGTGTTACTTCACTTATTGCAAGTAATGAGAGTAGCCAGAGGGTCTCGACATTAAGGTGACAAAGGGCCAAATTAAAAGACTAAAGGGCCAATCAGACCGATGCCCAGCTGAGCTCAGCTTGATGATATCATAGTGCTTCGCTCAAGCTTCATCTATATCCAGACACAACTGCATCATTGATATCGTCTGCGGGTCCCCATCCAATGTAATGGAAATCAAACAGGGTTTTCCAACACGTTGGAACCCTGTTTGGCCAAGCTTTTTAGTGTGGGATCCTGCTTGAAGAAAGGCTCAAATTTTGTACCATATTCTAGCACAATTGAGCACCATGAACGAGCATGGTGCTTGTATATATTACAAAATGGAGCCATGTATGTCCAGTTTTGGTTTGCCCATGTCTGGTCTATATTATTACATGCAAAATCTTTTAGGCAGATGTTGATTATAAAATGATAATTTTTCCCTTTTCTTTTCTCCAGCCAACCCGTGTTCGCTATGCCAGCTATGCAGACTCAGCATCCGCAGTTGCATGGGACAAGCTCGATTACATCTTATCCCACACCTACAATTACCTACAATGCTGAAAGATTTCTTACAGTATCGAGAGAGCATAAAGAACTTTTAACACTTGTATGCAGCTCGTACCTATATAATGTGTATCAAATCTGTTGTCAAATAATCTAGAAAGTAACAAAAAGTTGTAGTTGTTTATTTAGCTCTATACTTCTAAAAGTAATACTATGCACTTATAACTGAAATGCACACTTTGCTTAACAGGAAATTATTTTGACTATAACCTATTGTGTATATATATACATGTATAAATGTGATGCTGATAAACTCTGAGTGTTTAGAGATGATTAAGCTTTACTTGTTATGAATAAATTGTACATTGCCTTTTAAGGGAACACTGAAATGGCAGATCATGGCTTGACAAAAAAATTTAAGTAAAATCTCTTTATAAATAACATTACATGGTTCATAGAGAAGATCATGGAAAAACAGTCAAAATAAACTGAAAACATTAACTTGAATCAAACAACAATTAAACTTACCAGGAAAACCTATAATGTGCCTACTAATATGGGGGATGGTGCCCTGGGGATCTCCTCCCCGACGTGGATCATTTTGTGGTGGTATTTGGCAGTGTCAGAGACACTGATATATGTCCCATGTGGTCTCTGTTGGATTCAGGGACCGGCGCCCAAAAAGCTCTGCAATATTAGGCATCCCCTGGTCATTTTATGGGTGCTTGCCTGATATGGATTACATGGGGGCATTTCTGAACGCCCCCATGTGCCCAAACAGAGGGACGAGCACTTTCCTGGCTGCTGGAAATCACCAGTATGAATGCTACCTAAGAGGCTAGATAACATAAGAGCCAGTTATGGCATCAATGCCATTGTCAACCACAGTCTGTGTACACATGCCAGTCACATAAAGTGGGTGAATGTCCTGCACCAGGAAGAACCCAGGGTTTGCTGCATCAGTGTCATGGGTGGCCTCTGGGTCTAAGAGCTCCACTGTCTAGAGACGGTCGACAAATTCACAAGTCCAAGTTGTGACTGTCTGTCAAACTTCTGATCAAAATTCTGCAGTATGATTTCATTTTCCTGTTGAAATAACGACTATAGAAATTTGAGGTAAAAAAAAATATAAATTTTTTTATTTAAATAACTAAAAATAATAATATTAAATATAAAAACAATATAATCCTCAAGCCTATGGAATGAATATAGATTTCTCCCGGACCTCTTATCCATTACTAAAGAATTGAAAAATAAATTAATAAAAAATCAGTAAATAAATAACTGAAATAAAAAAACATACTTACAATGTCCCGGCTGTAATCCATTCTAAGCTGGATACAGGTACCCGGCCAGGGATGAGCACTGAGCTTCTGTTCAGAGAGACTTCCAGGGACATAAGCCCTGAATGCATTACAGACAGTAACATTGTATGCTCTGGGGTTTTTTATTTAATTAATTTATTTACGGTTTTATTTTATCAGCTTTTTTTTTTAATTATTGTATTTTGTAACCCTTTAGGAATGGGTCTGGGAGACCTGTATACTCACTTCATTACATTTTATATGTAATAATTTGTTGATAATTAGATATTACCAAGTTCTCTTCAGCTCTCTGAGGATGTGCCCCCTCCTTTACTGGACACTGGCCCATTACCAATCCCCTTATCCTGGAGCATGGTGAAGGCAGCATGTGACTCTTTTACATCTGCGACATGTGCAGGTAGTGAGCGTTCCAACAAATTGATAAGAAGCATGCACATGAGTGGCCATACACGGTTCCATATTTCAGTTTGATGATAAAAAGATTGATTATTAAGTCGATCGTATGGAAATTGACTCCTGCCCACCTAAAAATTATTTGAAATCGATCAGAAAATAATTCACAAATTCATTGGACATGTTGGTAATTTTTTGTTGATCGTATAAGTATCTTGTAGGTATTTCAATAGATGTATGATCGCATTAGGATTGTAAATCGATCATAAACAAATTGATTACACTGTGTGGTAGTACAGTCAATCGATGCTGGGTAGAGGGCAAACGAATCAGTGATCGATTGAGCCGAAGTTGACCAGTGTATGGCTAGCTTCAGTTGTTGTCCTTCTCTCCTCTTGCATTGAGACTGTATTGGGAGACCACCATTTTCTAATGGCATATATGGATATAAGATCTCTAGGCAAGGGTACTAGCATATTGGACATTTTTGGGGGGCTCTTTTGCTGTTGCAGCTCTTCTGTTCTCACTTTCATCTTCACAAACATAGGAGACATTGATTTACATTGACAAATGTTAATATGACTTGGTGTTATACTGTGAAGAGTAAGGCTTTGACTCCACTGTGCATTAAAACCCTGTGTTTGATGTACGCAGTGTAAGCCAACACAAATATGGGTGTGTTGATGCACCCATAGAAAATGATTTGAGTCCCTTGAAATGTAATGGTTTGTGTTTTTTAATGCGTTGATCAATCTGTTCATGGTGAAAAACAAACAGACAAAGTCACAAATGCATCCCTTAATGAATCCCTAATGCATGGGTTGCATTTATTTGATCGATTAATGCAGCGCATCCGCAATGCATAGTGGAGTCAAAGCCTAAGGATTGGTCCCCACGGTGTTATGTGTTACGTTGATCAACCCTGCGTTAATCGCATTCCTTATGGGGATGTTGACGTAGTCCATCCGTATACATGCCTAGCACACCGCCTGTTTCCACTGCTTTCAAATGGTCCACCGGCCAAGAGGTTAACATAGTGCACTACGTCAACCTACAGCCAGTGGACCGACTCAATGACATGGAAACAGGAGGTGCGGTAGGCATGTATATGAAACCTAGCCCTTGTGTTCCCTTATATTTACAATTACAAACATTACATGTTCTCTGCCTTATTCTGTAACTATGTTTTTCTGTTGCAAGTCTAACTAGGTCCTCCGCCATATTTTACTCCCACTGCCTAAAGTCAAACTAATTGTTTTCCAGATGTGTACAATTGTAGTTGACCAGTTTATCCTATTTGCAGCAATGCACTGTATATAAAGACTTCGAAGACCTGAGTTTTTACAAAACAAATAATAAACTATGAAATCTGCAATAACTCCAACAGTGTCTCACTTCCTCTGACCTCTCCCAGCTACCGTCCTTTGAAAATACAAATGCAGAAAGTTGATATACAGTAGCGGATTAAGACAATGGTAGAACAGTAAACAAATAAATAATTTTTTCCTGGGAAGATGAGTGATATACATTTCTAGGATTTTTGCAAACATTGAGAAATCATAATTACAGTTCTCTTAAAGCTGACACATGGATCGCAGCACTTTTTCAGGGTCATACAATAAAATCTCTGTTTAATATAGAAACCTGATCTGTTGCCTAGTTGAATCCTTGCCTAGGCAACTTAGGGCTTGAAGGCCCCCACACTAAAGGCTAAAGGCCCCCACACAAAAACGGCTATCGATCAAGGGTGCCCACATGGGGCGACAGGTCGGCCGGCCACAGAACCAACATGTCCTTAAATGTCTGGCCAATGCCATTCGTTTCAATGGGGACCAGCATCCCCATTAAAACTAACGCCCAGCACACAAAGGGTGCGCGATGATGCTATGACATCATCACGCTGCACTCCACCGCTGATCTGTTGGCCCCCACTCGCTACGTGTGTGGGGGCCTTTAGTCGATCTCCTGCAGTCCCCGTTATAATCCTGGCACAGTGATTCTTATAACTTGGAAAGCTGGCAGGAAGGGGGGGGGGGGACAGGAAATCTTGCCAGCCCTGCCCAATCACCCCTCATCGCGCCGATAGTCAATGAATGGGTTCAGATAAAAAATTAATAAATTAAGACATGTTTTTTTAATGTGTCCATTCATGTCTATGGCCGTCATCAGGGGCAATTGGCCGTGATTGCTTGCGGCCCACACTTAAAAAAAGGGTGAGGCTTTTTAGATCATAGGCTGCACTGACCGCTGTGGCTGACCACAGCTATGGGGATTAGCCCTATCAAATACATGTCTGAGATCACCCGCAATCTCCGCGCCGCTAATATAATCGCTGGTGTCTGTACAATGTATGCATCAGAAATCACTAACAGATCTTCAATGTAACCTGCAACTTTGTTATATACCTTTATGACCTGTGATTTCTTATGTGAATGTTTTACACATAAATTGTGTTTAATATGTTTTATAAAAACTTTTTCAAAAAATAAAAAAATTGAAAAAAAAATAATCGCTGGTGATCGCAGGAGAGTGCCTAAGTGGGGACAACCCCTCAAGCTACATTTCTGTGCGTTTCACCAGCTACCGATCCCGTCGTCACCGCGCTGCTTTTGGGCATCTGCTGAACATACAGGAATCGTGATGTGTGCCACTGACACATCGTTTCCTGTAAGATACTTTGGACCCTGGTCCCCATTTAAAGTATAGTGATTGACCATGTGGTGCCATTCTGGTTGGTCAGTCCAGGTGGGTGCCTCCGTTTTGCGGAACACCCCCCCTCCATGCAGCACGAACACTTTCGGCAGTCGACCGTTCGCAAAATCGCCCCCTGGATAGATATGTGTATGGGGGCCCTTAGATCTCATGCTCAAAGGGTCATTTAATTCCAGTCATTAGTGCTGTACAAATATCAGTAGCCTGCACTTGTTGATAATTACAAAGTATATATATAATAATAAAAAAAATAATAAAGGCAATTTCCCTGCCTGACCATCACTCACTCAATATGTTTAGTGAAGCGCAGATTTTCCCATTGCCATCAACCCAAATAGGTCATGTTGAGATTCCATTATTGTGAACAGCTGGGGATTAATGATCTCCTGACACAAACACAATCACTCGGTAAGAATACGATAATCCTGCAATGATGTCTCATTGGTGGGAGGACAGACCAGGACCAGTGAGAAATGATTGTTTTATTCTCAAAGGAAAAATATGCCAAATATACATGAACAGTTATTTCATAAATCTGACACGGTAAACATATTGCAGTCATTTTTGGCAAATGATTACATGATATTGTATATTAGGAATCATATTCATGATAGATATGTTTTGATGGCTGCCATATGCTATTGAATGTTTCTATTAAATCTTTGAAACATTCCTGACAATATTAAACTTGTAAGGGTTGATTTTGTGTTTTTTAAACATTTCTTAAGCCCCCCCATACACATTTAGATCTTCCCCCTTTTTTTTCGGCCGGTCAGGCCCCCATTATGCTGGTTTGACCCACCAAGGAATGGACTCTGAAGATGACCTGGTATCTTGTACTACATGACATTGGCAGCAGATCCTTTAAGTTGACAAATAAGAATTGAGTTAAGTTAGGAAGGAGCTTGAAGGTGTACTGCGGCCCTCTGGACATCCTTTGGCGTTAAGGAAGTAGAAATGACCAGGTGACACTGGTGCAGGGTAAGTGAAGCTCTGTGATCGTGTGCAGCATCAGAAATATAAGGGGACACACTTGGTTATATATTTAAAACCTGCTAAGGATCACATGATTGTTTATTGTGCTTCTACCTACCATTGAAATGGAACGATCATCATCACTGTGACCGCAGCCTGTAATACCTTGTCACCCATCTTCCCATGAGTCACCCTGTACAGCACCCCCTCTCCCTGACCCACCAGACTCCGCATACAACACTGAGCTCTCCGTCTATAGTTCATTATCGGTTCAGACCCCCCCTAGTGGACAGAGCCGCCCTCTGCAATGTACACGTCAAGGAAGGAGGGGTAGGATGAGAGACCTAGACACTTCCTGCTTTGTTAGCGTGGCAGCTGTTCCCATAGCAACGGAGAACGCGCCGTGCTCTCAGCGTGGAGGATCCGATCAGCTGCCTGATGCCGCCGTACCCCGAAGTCCCGCGCAGAACCGGTGTACCCCGAGATGTGCTCCGGTGGCTGCAGAGCCTGGATCTCAGCTTCTCCCCTAAAAACTTCCGAAGGTACCTGCAGGGGACAGGGAGAGAATACCTACAGGGACCCCAATATACACCCATTCCCCTAGTGAAACTCCCGGTAAAATGGCTGGATGTGGTATAAATCTTGTGTGGAGAGCATAGAGGTTACATAATAGAGGATCTGATCTCTCAGTACAGGAATTCCCTTCATTATACCTCATTCACAGGCCTCATCTATGTTAGCCAAGGTACTATAGTACACCCTGAAAAGATGCATGTACTTCCATGTCTCCCCGGAAATAGGACACTGTCTTATATTAATTGTAGGTGCAACAAAATGCACTAGGGCTTATTTTCAGGTAGGTCTTATGTTATTTTAAATGTGTTTGATGTAATATACAGAATGGTCACAAGATGTCACTGCCGTCTAAGCTACTCTGACTTCAGAACATTTTTATAACTTTTATTTTCCTGGGGGCAGTGTTCTAAAATACTTTCCTACCCTTACTACTGCGTATGCGCAGATAGAGTTACAGGGTTAACCCTTTGGGTTGCAGGTGTTTAAGGTTAGTGGTTGGGGGGAGTTAGTTTTAGGGTTAGGGTGAGTGCTCCCGAACACAGGGACTTGTGGGCGCTTTCTGGGCTGTTGACATTTGGCACCTGCAAGCCCCTATGTTCAGGTACACTTAGGGCTTGTTTCCATTGATGCGAACCCGCGCGGCCGCAGGCGCAAACAACCGCATCCATTGGAAACTTCAATATAGTCTCCACCGGTGCGGTTGTGCGTGTTCGGATGCGGTTTAGGGTGCGTTTCTGAACGCTAGCTGCAGCGTTTTGAAAAGCATCCGGTCTCCAACCGCATCCAATCTACATAAAAAAATGCGTCACAAAACAACTTCAGCGTGTGGGTTACAACGGCGGTGTCAACGTCGGATCGATCAGTGTAAACAAGCCCTTAGGTTGCAGGCGGGATGTGGGTGATTGGGGTGGGTTTGGGTTCATAGTGTCAAGTGTCGCTGTCGGAGACCGGGGGGGGGTAGGCAGGAAATGACGTCAGTGATCATTCCGGTATTCATTGATTGTTGTTTTTCCCGTTCAGCCTGGGAGTGACGTCAACGTCCGGTCTTCGCCGGTCTTTTGGCTGCTCAAGAGGAGAGGGGCGTTACTCTCCTCGTAAGTACCACCGGATGACACTTGTTGATAATGTGCGGGGGGTGGGGGGACATTAGCAGGGAGGGTTACGCCCTCTCCCTGCTAGATCAGCGCGAGTTCCTGGGAAAAATCCGGGATTTCTTGAAATCGGGATTTGGCCGGGAAAGCAACATAAAAGCATGACTTTCCCGGGCAAAACGGGAGGCTTGACAGGTATGGTTTGGGTTTAGAAAACATGACAGAACACCTCCTGTCATGTCTTTCCTAAATAGAGCAGCTGTCTATGGGACAGGGTAGGTCTGATTTTTGGGGGAGGGCTTACTTTCAGGGAAACATGGTATTTGAATTTAGCTTACTACATGGTGTGAAACATTTAATGACTATTTATAGCCAATATCCGCCTGACAGTAAAATAGACACATTGGATTGGTTAGGCCAGTGTTCTGCAATATTTTCCTTCCCCATGAGATTTTCCTTCCAACTGCGCATTCCTAGATAGCAGAACATGACCTACAATTAGCTCAATTCTGGTCTCGGGCCTCTTGCTGACCACAACACAACCACTGGAAACCCCCTTTTATATATATTTAATGTTCAGTTAGGTCAGCTAATGGATTAGTTCTGCTCTGATTGGCTGATCCGGTGTCATTTCCTGGCTGTAATTGTATTAAGTATTGCAATACCACCTTCATTGTTACATGAAAACTTATGTAACGTCACTTTCTGCTGTTTTATATATTGCAGAGACTTTTCCAATGGTTACATCACGGCTGAGATCTTCTATTGGTATTATCCAGAAGATATACAGTTACATGCTTTTGACAATGGGACTTCTCTAGCTACAAAGTTAGGAAACTGGTCCCAGCTGGAGAAGGTGAGGTAATAAGATAAATAGTAGTAGTATTAAGCAGGGTACAGACATACACATATAGGCCAGATCCATGGCCGCTTCGAGCACGGTGCGTCTATCTGGCCCATATAATATCAATCCCGCTCGAAAACAGCCATATCGGACATGACCGTTAATCACAGCCGATGTCCGTTGCTTTACATGGAAACTGCAGGTCTCCAGGTAAAGCTTCGGCTGAGCTAGGGAGAGAGAAGAGAGCTGCCTCTCCAGCTCCTCTGATATCTGACAGCAGCGTGATGACGTCATCATGCTGCTGCAGGGTACATCGGACGGCTCGAATATCCACTCTACTGCGCTCCAGATTTCCATAACAAAACTGCACCATAGACTTCCCAACTTCCCAAAATCTGTCCGTACAAGGGTCTTATAGACCAACAATTATGTAAAAAAAAAAAATGACATATTAAGTATAATTTAAATGAAAAAAAATTCTCAAATACTTCTTTTGTATGATGGATTTCAGTATTTATATTTGTTTTCTGTTTATTATAAAATTTGAATTCAATTGGAAATGTGTTTTTTTTACTTTCAATTGTTGTGGATACAGTTATCACTGCATCCTGTACAATTCCCATTTAAATTTGGCGCCCCCGGTGTGATGGCACTAGGTCCCAGCACCGAATGTTCCGACGGCATTCTGCCTATCCTCTGGTCGGTTCCGGCAGATCGCCATGGGAACATCCAGTGCTGTAGGCAGGTAAGTGGATAGCACCGTGGAAACCGCAGTGCAGTTTGAATTAAAAAAAATTTGCCGCCTCCCGGTGTGACATCAGTTATGTGGAGGGATCCACTTTCTTACCTGGAAGCATCGGTGAAGCTTTACTGATGCTTCATTCGGGTAAGGTTTCGAAAACAAACTGTGATTAATACAGTTTTCTATGCCTCCCGGTGTAACGTCATTACGTACGTACACGGGGGGAGGGGGGGATGGATCCGCTTCCGTTCAGGAAGCATCAGCCAGCTGGTCGGACAGGTGAGTTCATCTACTACATACAGGTACATCTACTAATACAGATGTTTGTAAACATATTTTGATATTTTGCAGTTCTTCTTAAAAAGGAAATTGAATGTTTCTAAAGAATTAATCGATGGAACAATTCATTGCAAACCTGGCGCAGCTGAACTATTATTACAGGAAATGTATGTTATGCTGACAAACAAGAGGTGAGGTATTCTGCTTTTTATTTCTCTTATGATGTTTGCTAGGTTATTACAAAGCTGGTTTATGTGCGACATAATAATTATTACGGTCCCATAAAAAAAATTAAAATAAAGCAATGCTCATGTTCTGCTGCCTCTCTTGTCCATGTAGCTGGCATCATAGTGACATCACTAACCCAGTTGGGACATTGGAATAGAAGTGGATGAATCACAGAGGTGGCTGAACAGAATCACTTAAAGGATTCATATGTTTATTTGGGAGGAGTAAATTCCTCACCACAAGGTTTCTCCCCCAAGTACAAAGTATTTGGGAGATAGGGACTTTTGAGGCCTGTTGGGATGTTGGCCTAATACTCTTCTAGGGCTTGTACCCACCATAGCGATCTCCCACGATTATAATTGTGGCGCAGAGATCACAGGAGATCACTGTCACCTGAAAAGCAAGCAGGAAGTGGAGGAAGCCCAACCCTGTCCGATCCCCCCTGATCACGCCCATAGAGAAGGAATGGACACAGTTAAAATTATGACGCGGTTTTTAGGCCACACCGCAGCTGTGGAGATGAGCCCCATCAAATATATGGGTGCGAGTGCCCGTAATGTCCGCACCTCGATTATAATGACAGGAGACCCCTAAAGTGGGGACAAGCCCTTAGGAAGGTTAATACCTCTATAGTATAGGTTCATATGTATTTTACCTTTACTTCAGTCACAATGTTTATTGTGTTTTCTTATGTTGCAGAATCAAAACTGTCCAGGATAATGAAGTTGACTTTACTGATAGACATTATCAAGACAAACTGCCTATGGTGGCCAGATCTACAGTGACGAAGGCAGTAAAAAGCAATATTACCCTGAGCGAGACCCTGGCTGAGCCAGACATCATTGTCAACAAACAGAAAGTTCAGGCTGTCATTGATCTACACTTGTTGCAGAGGCAACAGGAGAGAATTGATGATCCAAGTGAGTAGATTGCATACATTTTAAATACTATTGTCTGTCAGTGGACCTTCGAGTTCTAAAGCTAGTTAGAATCGGGCATATTCCTGGCCAATTTTTAGGCAGAACGACCACTGTGCACGTTCCCACCAATTGGCCTGCGATCGCTCGCCCGAAAATCTGGTGTGCCCACCTGGCGAGATGGACCAGTAATCTGCCGCATGTCGGATGGCACGGTGATCTGTCATGTTGGTAGATTCCCGTCCAAACCCATTACTTTGGAGGATGCCGGCCAATCCTCTGAGGCCTAGGTGCCCAACCTGCAGCCCTTTGAGCATTGTTCGCCCCCCCCCCCCCAAAACTGTTAATGCATAGGGCATAGCAACTCGCCTCTGAGGTGGTCACACGCTGACCCAGCTTTCCTAATAAAACTTTGGCGGTCCTACATCAGGCCTACATATGAGCGCTGCACCCAGGGGCAGGAGGAGAGGTGGGTGCTGTCGGGTTTTGACTGCCTGTCGGGATCTGCTCCACTGCCTTCTGAGATATGTCAATGGGGGGAGGGTCTGAATCGATGTTATGTGCGGCCCTTTAGTTATACCGAGGGCCGCACTTGTGGCTCTACATATAAACTCAGTTGCCCACCACCTCTGAGGGATCCTCAGCCCTCCCTTTCCTGAGCTAAACCAGGCCTGATGTTGTTTATTAGAAAAGGGGGTAAGAATTAGTTCCTAGAAAAAATGACAGACAGCATGTTTAAAAATTAAGTTCATACCCTTCCATATACTCCACTTCCACATAATTAAGAAAGGGATGAAAAGCATTTTTTTTTTATCAAAATCCCATTTCTCAAGATTTGCTTGTAGTAAAACCCTTTTCTTATTTTGCAACAATCCTATAGTTGTGTAACTATATTGTCTAGAATGGATGGTCCTGCATACTTGCCATTAGCTAAGTGTTTCATTCTGATGGAACTATTGTTGCTTTAGTTCATAAATGTAATTTTTACAAAAGCCGCCCATTTGCCATACTACCTGCTGTGGCAGTGGTGTAGAAGCTGTTCATATGGATGGTGCACGCAGTGGATTCTCATGTTTCAGCCTGTGGTTCTGGTAGACCAGGATAGTGTGTTATTCTACTTCAAGCTATGGAAAGAGGAAGCTTTAATGTAAAAACAATATTGTCAGTGTCTGGGAAAACTGCCAATACCATGTGGATGTCTACTAGCTGACAATGGGCCGAATTCAGTTTGGATCTCAATCCTTATAGCTGAGTTGATTCATCTCCATTGTCTTGTGAGTTCTTAATATTTACATCTCCAACCTGGTACACAAATACACCCCTAACCGCCCCCTCCGCTCCTCCAGTGACCTACTAATGACATCCCCACTCATAAAATCATCTCATGCCCAGCTACAGGACTTCTCGAGGGCCGCTCCTACTCTCTGAAACTCTCTCCCTCACCCCATTAGACTTGCTCCTACCTTCAGCACTTTTAAAAAGCCCTAAAAACCCACCTCTTCAGTCTCTCCTACCCATCTTCTCAACCCTAACATTACAACCATGCCAGTCCCATCCCCCCACCTATTGTATACTCTATTCCCTAACCTATTAGACTGTAAGCCTGTCCGGTCAGGGTTCTCCACTCCTCCTGTGTCATAACTTGTTCCTGTGTGTACTATATTTTGGTGTATCTCCACTCTAATGTATGGTACAGCGCTGCGTAATATGTTGGCGCTATATAAATAAATGATAATAATAATATTTAATTACTAAGAAAATGTCATATATTTTGCTCTGCCTGAGAGTAAAGGTAGCCATACATTGGCCGACTCCCGTCCGATTTTTCGGCTGACTGCAAATCAGATGCGCCTACCTGGACAGATAGACCAGGATCCTCCCGTATATTGGATCGCACGGTGATCTGACATGCCAGTAAATTCTTGGCCAATCCCATTACTTTGGATGGGGATGCCAAGGGATGCAAAGGATGTCCGCTGATCCTCTAGGTGAATGGCTGCAGCGTGATGGCGTCGTCTCCCAAGAATCCCACAGCAATCACTGTGTGTATGGGGACCTTTACAGGTTGAATGTCATTGAAGTCATGACAACAAAGCCTATGGTGCAATGCACTGTTGTTCTCTGTATTTTGTCAGGTTGTTTAAAAATTTAATATCTGCAATTTATATTTTGTTGGATGTTTAATTGACTGATAATGTTTGCTTCCACATTCAGAGCGGTTTGATGTGAAGCCATCTTTAGGTGAACGCGCAATTCGTCTCCCACCACCACAACATACTGGCAGTGAGAGCAGCCTGTCCAATAGATCTGGGTCTTCTATGTCCTCTTCCTCCAGTAAGTATATTGATAAATAATACCCACTTGTGGCAGTAATCTCAGGAGCTTAGCAATCTATTACATTCATTCAAAGTTTTGCTGCAAAAGAGTACAATGACCGGCAAGGGGCCAAATCTCAACCTGAGATCTGGGTTATGGGTTACATTACAATTCATTTCAGGATCATACTCTTTAATGTATATTTATCTATGCTGCTAGTGCTCCATTTCTGGTGAGAACAACGGTGACCAAAGTCCAGATTTACTGTGCCTGGATCATTCATGTCTAAAGCAATTACATATTCTGAAGAAACCGAGAAAACCACTTTTAAACAAGCCATCACTATCTTTGGGCACTGGAAGAAATAACTTTGGGAAGAAATAAGAAGGAATTAGAAGGAATAAGTTAGACATAAAAGCATCTAAAAAAAAGTCATGGATCGCTTGCTTTTAATCTGTTATCATATTTGTTAAATATATGATATCCCTATTTTCCGCACTATGAGACGCACATTTGCCCCCACCAAAGATGCAACCACCCGCAGCCAAACAGCAATAAGCTTAGCCGGGGAGGAGCTGGGCGGATATTCCATCTGTACTACATTGTTTATGTCAGCGGGTAGCTGGAGCCCCAGTGACAGAAACAATGCAGAGACAGAACCAGATAAAAGAGCCACCCAGTGGCATCTCTCCCATCCGGCTCTGCCTGTGTATGTGAGCTGGCCTCACGCTAACAGCTCTCACATTCACAGAGAGCTGGAGCACTGTGGTATGCTAGGCATAAATGTTTCAATTCTAGCACAATCAATCTTTAATTCAGTTTTAGATCTTGATCTTTTCATTGATCATAATTGAATCCAAAGTAGTAGCACATGGAAGGTTCGATCAGAAAACAACCAACATTAACGATTTTAGTTTCCATTACAAAACACAGGAAAGAGTCATATATAAATGTGTTCATCAAATACAATTCATCCGACCAACAAACACAATGCTACAATTTTAATTTGATCATTGTTCAATCGATTACAGTTTTCCAACATGTCCGAACACTTTTCAATCGATGTTTTGATCATTATTGAACAATTTTCGTCGATTGAACCATGTGTGCAGTATACAATTTAAATCGATCCAACACTAAAATCAAACCGTGTATGCCTAGCTTAAGTCAGCCAGTCATGAGCAGATCTTTCTTCCGGCTTTGTGCTTTCAATATGTGAGCTCTGCAGCTTGAGCCCATCTCTTCTATCTGCACTGTATGTGAGCTGAGCTCAAGCTTCCCAAATCACATTCAGATGCTCTGCTGTTTGGGCCTTAACAGGGCATGGAGCTCTGGCCAGCAGCCTGGGGATATCCCAAAGTATTTTCCGGTCATCAGAAGCTGTGCTGTATAGGGTGCAATACATCTATACAACGGAGTGGCCAATGGTCTGAAAAATACAGTTAATAGTTTAAAAATCATGAGGACAATGTAGAGGGACACTAAAAGTTAGCTCAGCTGTTTTTATAGTTTTATAGTTAAATAGTCCAAGTTTGGAGTTCAAGTGATACTGTTTATTGGCTTACTGATGTCATTAGAGAAGCAAGCTTTCCAAATGTCGCAGATCCCTTCTTCAGGTTTAAGCCTGAAGAAGGGATCTGCGATATCCCGAAAGCTTGCTTCTCTAATGACATCAGTTAGCCAATAAACAGTATCACTTGAACTCCAAACTTTCTGTATTTATCGATGGCTAACACGGTACAACACTCTACTATAGTTAAATAGTAAACTATGAAACTATATAAACAGCTGAGCTAATTTTTAGTGTCTCTCTACAATGTCCTTATGATTATTAAAGGATTTTCCGATTTGTATAGCCAAGTTGGCAGCACAGATTTGTTGGCTAGGAGTCTAGGTAGCAGACTTTAGTACCAGTAATGGTGTTTAATTTTAACTGTTTTGCTCTCTCTATAGGTATCCGAAGCAAATCCAATGTTAACTTTAAAGAAATTAAAGTGAAGCAAGGCGATAGAAGCTTTGTGTCCTCCAGTATGACCACTACATCATCATCCACCACATTAAGCACATCCTAAGCTGAAATATGTAAACATGCCTGTCACCTGAATGTGATTTGGATCCTGACCATGATATAGCGTGTTGTCTTCTGCATAATAAAATACTACTACTCTTAAAATAATTGTCTTTTTAAGCACACACCAAGCCTAAACTGAAATCAAAGCAAGCAATTTATAAACCTGCATTGTAGAGTTTTCTTTGGCTTTGACATTCATTAATAAATCAATCAAATTATTGCCACAAAGTATCCCACATTTGGATGCCACATTTGGCAGCGTTTATAAAGAACTTTGGTTGTTGCAAGTTATGCCATTAAAGAGTGGGCACCTAGTTTGTTCCAGGATCACAGTCAGAGATCTTATGCGGACTGAGAGTTGCTATCTTATCATTTAAGATGTACTGCATATACTCGTGTATTAGCCAAGGTTTTGGGCTGAAAAAGCTCCTCTGGGCTTATACTCGAGTCAGGGGGTCCAGTTAGGGTCCACTCACCTGTCCAGGGTCCCAGGTGGCAGCCTCGGTTTTCCAACAACAGCTGATTTAATGTAAATAAACTCCACACTGCCATCTGGTGGCCGGTTACTGTTACTGGTGATCAATTGTAAATGGAGAAAGAATTTAATATGAATGTAAATACAGGGTGGGCCATTTATATGGATACACTTTAATAAAATGGGAATGGTTGGTGATATTAACTGCCTCAAAGATAAAAGTCTAAGGGGGTCAGATCGGGAGACCTTGGGGGCCATTCAACTGGCCCACAGCGACCAATCCACTTTCCAGGAATCTGTTCATCTAGGAATGCTCGGACCTGACACCCATAATGTGGTGGTGCACCAGGGAAACACACCATCATGTAGCAATTTCAAGGTCTCCTGATGTAACCCCCTTAGACTTTTATCTTTGGGGTCATCTGAAGGCAATTGTCTATGCTGTGAAGATACGAGATGTGCAGCGCCTGAAAATACGGATACTGGAAGCCTGCGCTAGCATTTCTCCTGTGGTGTTGCTATCACAGGGCAGCACATTGAACACATTTTATAAGTGGACAGAAACTTGTAAATAACTCATGAAAGAATAAAGTTGCATTAAAACCAAGCACACCACTGTTTTTCTTGTGAAATTCCCAATAAGTTTGTTTGGATTCAAAATGGCCACCATGGTCACCACCCATCTTGAAAAGTTTCCCCCCTCACATATACTAATGTGCCACAAACAGGAAGTTAATATCACCAACCATTCCCATTTTATTAAGGTGTATCCATAGAAATGGCCCACCCTGTAGAACACTCCACATGATTCAAAAATGACTAAGTTTCCACTCCATGTATTGGTCTCAATAATAATAAAAAGGCTATTTAAATGGAAATTTATTTTCATGTTTGAATATAAGAATTGCCTTGAAAACCCATCCTGTAATAACAATAAACTTGTGTCCTCTTAACTTTATTGAGGTTGTGGATTCACCTGTTTGATTCATTCCTAGGGGCAATAGTGCTTGCTCTATATTTTTCTCATTTAGAAAACTCCACTATCTGACTTTGGAATAAGTTTTTCCAGTTTTTGTAGATAAAATTAGGTACTTTGGCTTATACTCGGGTCAGCTTATACTTGTGTATATACGGTATATATTGCTATCAACTATATTTTACAGACAGGTCCCATTCCTGCTCGATCAATTTTATGTGTGATTTAGGGTCAAATCGATTGATTGATCACTTTGTGCATGCATTGATTTGTGATTGATCAATAGGGCGGTCGATTCGGGTGATTGAGGCGTCTATGCCCAGCTTTACAGAGTGAAATACAAAAATTATCATGTGTTCCTGTTATACCAAGATTGAAGGCCTGGTTCGCACCCACCTTTACATGTATG
Source organism: Ptychadena robeensis (assembly GCA_036250615.1). Lineage (NCBI taxonomy): Eukaryota > Metazoa > Chordata > Amphibia > Anura > Ptychadenidae > Ptychadena > Ptychadena robeensis. Next base: position 182,911,514 of record CM070032.1, read on the forward strand.
GCTACCTTAAGAATTGGAACCCATGTCTGTGTGTACACTGTGTACATGAAGCACGTATACCAGGGAAGAAAAGGACAAGTGTAGGACATAGGGCAAACAAACACAACTTGCCCTTTCATGGTAGATACAAAGTTAATTGCCTCAAAGAAAGTGTTTCGCACAAACTGTATATCAATGTGCAACACGCATAGAGCATTACCAAAAATCATGGCAATGCATCAACATATTTCCTTCCTGATGATTGAAAATGAAGCACAATCTGCAAATACATTTACTTCAACTTTAATCTGTAAATAGAACATCTGTATAAACAGTAAATGGAAGGGGATATATATGATCAAACGTCTGCCTTCATTCATGTATATTTTTACAATTAGTGGTATACTACACACAGTAGAAGTTACAGTACAAAGTTGTGTGCTAAATCTTTACATTACTTAAAAATGGTCATAAATTTCACAGCTTTATTTCTTGGCTTATATACAGCGCTAATGAAACCACTAAGGAGCTTGCAGTGAGGTCAACTAAAGGTACCAAGATTGACATATTGAGTCAGTGCCAGTGTACCAAGGATGTTCAAATTATCTGCATAAAGTAATATGTAAACAGGTTGACAAAAAATGTTGGTCTTTGGCTAGTCAAACTAAATATTTTCTCTTTGAGTATATACACAAATTTGACTTGACCAGTACCAAACAAACTGAAATGAGCTGCATCTGATATATCTGCCTTCTTTTGCAGAGAAGAAAACACGAGTCCCATTTTATTATCATGTACTCGGATGTTTGTCTTGTGTGCTTCCTCTCTACACTGTTTAGAATGGATTGAGTCGTATTCCTGTTCCTAAAGGTGAAAATGGGTTTACTTTTGCCCACATTAAAGCATCGTTCAATGATATTGCGGACTTTCCATCTTCTAGAAAGAATACGGGTCCCTGCAAGACACAAAAAATGTATAATAAATACATGGTAATAGTACATAGAATTTACCTATTTCATGGAGAATCACAGATGTCTAAAATACAGAAATCTGCTACTACTTGCTAAAGAGTTTGGCAACTGTATATAAAAAAAAGAAACTAGAAATCCCATGTACATAATTATTCACAGCCTTTGCTCAACACTTTGATGATGCCCCTTTGGCAGTAATTACAGCCTCAAGTCTTCTTGAATATGATGCCACACATTTGGCACACCTATGCTTGGCCAGTTTCACCCATTCCTCTTTGCAGCTCTCAAGCTCAAGCAGCCATTTTAAGATCTCTCCTGAGCTGTTTAATCAAACAAGTCTGAGCTTGGGCTGGGTTATCCTGCTTTGATATATTGGCTGTGTGTTTAGGGTAGTTATCCTGCTGAAAGATGAACCATTTCCCCAAGAGTGCTCTGGAGCAGGTTTTCATCCAGGATGTCTCTGTACATAGCTGCAGTCATCTTTCTCTGTATCCTGACTAGAGCCAGTTCCCGCCGCCGAAAAACATCCCCACAGCATGATGCTGACACCCTCATGCACTGTAGGGATGGTATTGGCCTAGTGATGAGAGGTGCCTGGTTTCTTCCAAAGTGACACCTGCCATTCACATCAAAGAGTTCAGTCTTTGTCTCATCAGACCTGAGAATCTTGTTTCTCATGGTCTGAGAGTCCTTCGGGTTCATTTGGGCAAAATCCAGGCGAGCTGCCATGTGCCTTTTACTAAGGAGTGTGCACGCTACCATTAAGCCTGAAGAGAGTGAATTCTCTCAATGTGGCTACAAGAGAAACTTATGAAATGTTTTTTTAGCCATTGTTCAAAATGGTTTGTTTAGAACAATAAAATCATGAGGAGCTAAAGAAAACGTACCTGTATCCGTAACCCCGTTAGACAGGAAACATGAACATCAGAATGACTTGGAAGATTAGATCCTGTTACATAGTCTGGCCCAGTTAATCCTTTCAGAGGTTCTTCTTTTATTCTTTGTAGAATACTCGAATAAATCTTTCTTTGTAGTTCTGTGGGGGGTGTGTATGGAAGATCATCACCTGACCTATGTAACAAACATTGCCCAAAAATATGGTTAGTGTCTATAAGGATGCACACAGCTAGGTATGGTATGAACTTGTCTAGCACAGTAGTCCATATATTCTCATTAGGGAGGAAGAGCAAGCAGTTTATGGAATGATACAGACTAGCAACAGTCCTAAAGAGTTATGGTAGGCATACACGTTTAGATTATCCCTCGATAGATGAGGGACAGACTGCAAAGTGATGGCATCATCATGCAGCCGGCCCCTTAGAGGATCGGCAGGCACCCTTTGTGTGCCGGCTATTTCTTTGGATGGGGACTGCCTTCCCCATTCAAAGTAATGGGATCGACCGGAAATTTACCAACATATCGTACCACTGTGTGATTCAACATGTGGGAGGTTCCTGGCCGATCTCACCAGGTGGGCCCACGTGACTTTCGGCTGAGCGACCGCCGAGTCATTGGCGGGAACGGCCTGAAAAATCAGGCAGAAACTTGTCCGTGCATGGCTAATTTAAGAGATGCCAAACCACAAACAAATAGATAAAGCATAGTTATAAAAACCCTATTTGTAAGCAATCCTAAAAGAGAAAGTTTCTGCTTATGAAAATCAGTACATACCGGCATGTTGCTCAATACTGAAATCCATCAGCCAAATTCAGAGAGTAAAGGTGGCCATACACAGATTGATACCTGTTCAATCGATGAACCAATTGATCAACTGAACAGAGAATCCATGTACAGCACTTCTGTGCAATCAATACCATTTGATGCTTTGGATACCTCAGTCTCCATCCAAATCAATTGCAATCAAATAAGGTTTACCAACATGTTGGTTCCTTGTTCGATCAAGCTTTCTTTGAGTGGATGCAATCGATTCAAGGGCAGTTGATCACTGCAAACCCTATTAAAAGTATCGAGCAGGATGGATTGCACAGGAGTCACAGAGCAAAGTGTGGTGATGTCATCACGCTCCGTTTGATGGGTTCATCAATTGCCTGGGTATCGACCTGTGTATGACCACCTTAAGAGCAGCCATTATAATGCCGGATAGCTCAGAGATAAGGAGCAATTTCAGATGTTCCTATATATGGCTTGACATCCGATTGTTTAAATTGAGTTGGGAGCGGCTGTCTGAGTACCAATTTACTTATTGTACAGGCCTTACACAGTGGGTTCTGGATGGCAAGAACAAACCTACCATATTTTCCGGCGTATAAGATGACTGGGCGTATAAGCCGCCCCCAACTTTTCCAGTTAAAATATAGAGTTTGGTATATAATCGCCGTATAAGACTACCTCTCTTCCAACGCACACCAAATAAAAAAATTTATGTCTACTCTGACTTTGAACCCACAGATCTCCAACACCCTTAGAAGTCTGATCTTTTATTGTATTAGTAAGGATAGGATAAGTGAAAGTATGCAAAAAAATTTATGCAGCAGAGTAGTGCTTTATGCTCACAGGGAAGCAATATAGGGGGCTTTTAGTAGGAAGGATTGTGCTCAGGGACCTGAAAATTTGCATGGACGTAGTCTCAGGGGTTAACTAGTAAACCACAAAATTTCTACCAACCACAAAAGGTTCTACCATGCAGGGATTTAAAGATATATGTGTTCAATGTAGGCAAGTTTAATGTTGCATATAGGAGTATATCTCTCTGGCGATGAAGGAGCATTATCTGATGATCTAAAGCTGGACTTTAGCTGAAATTTAACTTTTAAGTGTTGTGAGGGGTGAAACTCTGGGTGTAAGTAGTAGTAGGTGAGCATTACTGACCCTCAAAGTTTCATCATTATACTATTAATGGTTTTCCTGCTATGAATGTTCAAGGTTACAGTTTCACACAGGATTTGGTTTTGTTTCTACAGCAGTGGAGAGGGGGAGAGGGTGTGTCCTCTCCTGCATTTTTTATTGGCTGGGATGATGGAGAAGCATCCCGTAGCCATGGTAACACTGCTCTTTCGTTCTGATGTCTCTCTGCTTCTGTCAGCCAACACACAGCCCAGGGAGAACAGATCCAGGGAGCAGACCTACCGGCTCCCCTAGATGGTCCCCTGCACCCCCCTGCCAGCCACACCCGGCATATAAGATGACCCCCGACTTTTGCACACATGTTCCTGTGTTCAAAAGACTCATACGCTGGAAAATACAGTAACTTTTCTATTTGACCATGAATTGTCCATCAACGATAATGATGAAATTGGACAGGCAATAAGTTTCAACTTTTTATTAAAATAGGCATTGCAGTTAACACTTTTTACTTCAGTAGAAGTCACTTATTCTAGTTATATCTCATATTTTAAAATATAGATTATGCATGTCAAGTACAGATGAATCAATACTTTTTATTTTCAAATTATGGATGAAAATTGAAGTCTTTGAAAGGAGAGAGCTGTAGAATGATACACATTGGGTAGTACTTCTGTGGTCGAACACACTGGCACTTACTTGTTTGGCGATAGGGTGCACGCTCTCCATGCGTCTAATTCCACTGAGAGTTGTTCAATCTGTAGGGGAACAGAAACTTCACGCCGTTTCAAAAGCTGACTGGAAAAGAGAATAATGATAAGAGAACATTGACCACTAAAAAGCAAGACCTGATAGTAATGACTACAAAGACCATACGTTAGATACAGTGGTACCATATATATTGTTATATGTCAATCACAATGCATTTCATAAAAACACATTTTGTATATAAACTAAGTTTTACCTTGTATACTCATAAAGTGCAGGAACAATGCTGACATAGTGCCTTCTAATAGCAAGTAATGCTCCAGTGTATCCACACAGTATAAGAAGCTCATTGCGAACTCTGCAGTGAAAAAACAACGGATAATATAATTAATATATTAAAACAAATGCAGTACATTCAATTAGATAAGCAAATGCTTAAAGCGCACCTGAACCCACCAGACAAACTTTTCACCCTATCAAGCCAACCCTATTCTGCAGACCAGAGCTTCATGCTCTAACCAGTAGAGCAGGAGTTAAAGAGATGGCTGCCCCCTGCCTCTAGCCCTGACTGGCAGAGCTGGGTGTGAGATGGGAAGCTTGTGCCCAACTCCCACACAGTGTAGATGGAAGAGCTGCGGCGAGCATCTCTTCCATCTGCACTGTCTATGAGTTGGGCTCAAGCAGCCCAGCTCACAAACAGTAACATAGAGCCGAAGGAAAGATCCACCCATAGGCTGACCCCTCCTTTGCAGGGTGTTATCAGCCACTTGGCTCTGCCTGCATTTGCACCATGCAGTGTGAAAGCAACTTTCACACAAAGGCAGAGATAGATGGGAGAACTTCCGGCTGGCTGCTCTTTCATCTATCTCTGCTCTTTATTGTTAATATCAGAGGAGCTTTGCTGTAAACAATGCAGTCTAGATTTAAGATCCACCCGTGGTCGCATCTCCCACCTGACAGCTCCTCCGCCATCCAAGCTAATCGTGCCGGGAGAGAGAATATGCTTGTGTGGAGCCAATCGGATAATAAGACAGATTTTGATCTGAAAACTATGGTAATCATAAGCTAATTATGTCATCTTTTTGAGAAGCAGAGATATCTTGTTAAGGAAAAGGAACTGTACTTACTCACTACATTTATGAAGTACTAATCTCTCCGTTCTGATGTAACTGAGGAGGTCTAGGATTGGACAAATGGAAGTCAGGGTCCAGTCAGAGCTACTGATTTGTTCTGTAAAAATCAAATGTTGAAAAAATAAAGTTAATATTAGAAATGTTTTATTTGTTTGGGTTACATAAATTATTAACAATATGTTTCATCCTAAGTAAAGACAAAGAAAAGAATGGAGCTATCACTGTAATGGAAAGCTTGAATATATATTGGGGAAGAAGGGAATAGGTTCCTGAAAAGCGGCCATGCCTGCTAATTGTCTGTTATAAAGCTCTGTATCCATGCTATGGAGCAGATATAATTTCACAAATATGATTCCTGACTATACTGTAAGAAGAATAGTGGGGACCATGCATAGACCATTTTCTCTTTGATGGGCATAAAATATTAAACTTAAGTTGATCGGTCATACAATTGAAAGAGCTGTGATAGGATCAATCATACAAGTATCTCTGATGGGATTGTTGGGTGTTTTTATAGATTTAAATTTCAGAATGCACACAAACTTCCCATAGTACCCATAACTGGAAATGAATCTTGTTTAGGGCTTATTTACACGGACGCTATGTAAACTCCCTATAAGCACAGTCCAATAGACCTGTCATAGTGTGCAAGCGTTTACCTTGTGTGCAAGCATTCACAGACACGAGCACCTGGTCAGGAAAGCATCCGTGTAAATGTAACATCCAAAATGTTAGATTGACAGTTGATATTTAAATTGCATTGAATCAAGTAAGGATGCAATAAATGTTTATGCCTGTATGGCTAGCTTAAGGCAAATGCAGTGAAGTAGCCACTGCCAATCTTCATTAGCACTAGCAGTGTCTCTGAACACACTGACCAACTTATGGAGAGATACATTTTACAATAGATAGCATGAGTTGTGTATTTATATTAACATTCTGCATTGTAATAAATTCATTTTGTAAAAAAGACTCATATCTCCTCCCATTTGTAAATAGCTGCTCATGGGTAAGTTGTTCAGTGCCAGATTGTAAAATGTGTCTCTACATAGGTTGGTCAGTGTGTTCAGAGAATGGGTACTGCTAGTGTATAGAAACATGATAAAGTTTCAGCCCTGACACTCTACTACATCGAAAACCTCCCTCCGGGCATTGGCCTTTTTGCTTGATGATTAAAGAGTGAATACTGCATGGTCCAGTCCTGCACACTTTGCGGGAACATTCTGTATATTTACTTGATATCTGAATGGCTGTGTCTCTGTTTTTTTTTTTTTTTGTTTCTTTCTCCTAATTTTCTCTCCAAAACTTTGGGGTGCATCGTAAAGTGCAAAAATTTTTGGTGGGGAGTTACATTCTTTTAGCAAAATAGTGAACACATGCTCAATTAAATATGCTTTTCTGAGGCTATAATTGGCTTAAAACCTTGTGCATGCCCTCAACCCATTGTGCGTGCCCTCCCTTTTCTACCTCTGACCACTATGCTCTTTCCCCTTGTTAAATATATTATACATCCTGTGTCTTTTTTTACTGGTGGTAGTGGGTTTTTTTTGTGTGGTGGTGAAGGTGGTGGGTGACCACCACCGCACCACCACCCAAAAGAAAAAAAAAACACCACCACCATAAATAAATAAATAAAAACCACCACCATCCTGTGTCTTTTATGTATAATCTCCCCATTGTCAACCTACCTTTTGTCACACAACTCAAAGAATGACTTTCTTTCTAAAAGAAAATGACCATTAGTGAGAAATGATAGCTATAGTACCTTTTACAAAACTGATCCCGATAGGTAGGGCCTTTTCTGGTTCTGAACTTAGCAAGTAGAATTTCACAGCTTGGAAGATGTCTCCATCTGCATTACAGGTCTCTGCCATCTGTACACACTCTTCCAAACATGGCAAGTTACACTGCAAGAAAATATGTAGACAAGTCTTCCAATCAGGGATAAAAATGAAAGCGGGAGAAATCAGGTCTCCTTTCTCCACAATATAAATACAAGGCTGCACTTATACTGGTCTATTAACATTACATGATTTCTTCTTTCTCTGTTATACATAACAGCATGATAATATATGTAAAGAGAAACACTAGTGGTGGATGTATAGGAAACCACAGTATAGGTCACCACAGTGTGAATTCCCTCTGCGGTCAGCAGAGGCTAGGGGACTTTAAAGGTCTCCTTGATGGATGGGTTTATTCATAGGATTTTAATATAGAAAGAATATATAAAGTATCATTGAATTTAAAAGGAATTTATAGTAGAAAAAAAGATACTTATTCAACATATACAGGTAAGGTATACAATACGATACAGCAATGGCTCTACACACGAAATAGGCATAATATATCTTGATCAGCCTCCAACAAGATGATGTTGAGGAAAGCACGGCCTGAGATGGAGAGTGACTGTCCCAACGTACGTTTCATTATTAGAGTTAATAACTTCATCAGGGGAAGTAGTCAGTCATGCAGGCACATGATTGCTGACGGTGGTGGAGTATTATTTATGCGAATTCGAGGGGGTACCGGGATGATCTTGGTGGGGTCAGAACCCGAGATGATGGAGTGGGGGACCCCCCTTAATAGGGCAGCAGACGTCAGTCAAAGAGAATGCCTATAATAAGGGTAGGAGTTGCGAGTCAGGTCAAAATAGTAGTATAGAAGTATAGGCTGGGTCAGCGTAGCTAAGTCAGGTCATTAGTAGAGAGACTCGGTGGGCAGACTCCCTTGTGTCCAGATCGGCTGTCAGCCGAGACAATCAAGTCTGTCCTTGCTGCTCTATCTTCATGTTGACTGTCCTTATCTGCCTTGTTCCAGGTCAGCAGCCCAATGAATTCCAATCACATAGCTAGACAACAGAAATATTCAGGAGGTCCAAAATGGCAGTCACTGTATTTCACTCATTTTAGTTTTCCTTTACCGTTCAGCATGAAACCATTGTTTTTGTTTGTCCATTTGGGGTGGTAAATACTTCATAAATGTTTTAATTTGTCATCATTTTAAGACTAATGACACCGGTGTTTAGGACACACAGAGAGGTGTAATCTTCTTAGCTGGGACACTGCTAGTGTATAGACACATGCTAAAGTTTCAGCCCTGACACTCGGCTGCAGTAAAGACCTCCCTTCTGGAAGAGATGTTTGAATTTTTAAATTCAACAATTTTGAAGATTTCAAGTAAATTGCAAAGCCCCTCAGCATGGTATCATCACCAAAGTTGCTGGAGATGTAGAGAAGGGTATACTACAAAAAAAGTATTAATCTAACACAAGTAGTTTTTGCATAAATGAAGTTCAAAGTGAAGCCAAAATTTTGAAAATCAAAATTTCGACTTCGATTTTTAACTTAATTTATGCAAAAAGTACATGTGCTAGAGCAAAAATTCTACATCAAGTTAGCTAGTCGAAAAGTCGACCATCTCTACCTTCTGACACTGGCCTTTTGGTTGGAGGAATATACAGTGGCTTGCAAAAGTATTCGGCTCTCTTGAGCATGTGAGAAGTGGAACGAAAATCATACATGATTCCAAACATTTTTTACAAATAAATAAGTGCAAGTAAGTATAGTTCCCCTCCGATGGGACTTTAATTGGAATGTAATGATCTCACGCTATACCAGCTTGTTCTCTTTCATAAAATCAACAGTTTTATTTGAACGCAAAACAAAAAATGAAAGAAAATTATTACATAAAACGTTTCTAGGGGCCAAATGGCTCAAACAGTACTAGTAGGTGGATAGTATCCACCTACTAGTATTGTTTGAGCCATTTGGCACTCATCAAGCAATGTCTATGGGCAACTGACTCCACTCAGACCAAAGGGCTGAATAATTACACACACCCCACTTTGCAGTTATTTATTTGTAAAAAATGTTTGGAATCATGTATGATTTTCGTTCCACTTCTCACATGTTCACCACTTTGTATTGGTCTTTTACGTGAAATTCGTTTGAAATTGATTCATGTTTGTAGCTGTAATGTGACAAAATGTGGAAAAGTTCAATATTTCAAATACTTAGACAAGCCACTGTAGAGTGAATACATCATGGTCCAGACCTGCCTACTTTGCTGGAACATTCAGTATATTCACTTTATATGTGAATGGCTGTGTTTCTGTTTTTTTTCTCTAATTTTCTCTCCAAAACTTTGGGGTGCGTCTTATGGTGCGGTGGTAATTAATCAAATTAATTATAAAATAAGTAATTCAAATACTAATCTACTCCTCATAACACCAAGTAGTGATGACTTATTTCTAAAGCATATATGTGGGGGGGGGGGGACACTTTAACTTTTGTGAAACATACTTTGCTGTGAAGGTCGTTTATCTCTGCAGCGCAGCCTGGGTAAAAAGCGCACAGCTTGACTAAGAAGAGTTCATTGTCAGGTATCATTGTGAGAAGATCTGCTGCCAAATCCCTATAAGAAATAAACAAAGCTTGCATAGAGTGAAGCAGCAGCGGGGATACAGTACATCTCTTCTCATCACATCTATTTATAGAAAGAACGTGACAAGCATCGACTCTATTAGCAATCACTGAAAAACAAAATGTCTCGCCATCTATACAGCATAACAGAAACACACAACACAATGTTGTTACAGATTGTAATTAAAGAAAAAACACTTCTCGCTTTTAATAAAAAAAAAAAAAATTGATAAAAAATGTGTATGAAGACTTTGTACAGTATATGAATAAATACAGACTAGGAAAAAGCGTTGATAATCACAGCATGAAGCCTGGTTCACACCTAGCCATTTCTATGTGTATTGGACATTTCATATTAAGTATATATACAAAAACTTTACATTATATCCAGTAGGCCTCTTCACATGAAAACTCATGCCAAGGAATATAAAGGGAATAGGTGTGATCCAGGCATACTGTCACTACTTTATTGTGCTAGCTCACAACTTACATCCCAACCCTACACTCTATTATCTCTATATGTTTGATGTCTTTATCTTAACTATATTATTATTATTATCTTATTTTTAAAGCATCAGCATATTACGCAACACTATACAGAGCATAAATAGTCATATCACTAATTGTCTCTCAGGAGCTCACGATCTAATGTCCCTGCCATAGTCATGTATATGTAACTAACACAGTCATCTCTCCAAGAATAAGCCATGTGTAACTAACATAGATGAATCTTCTTGGGGTAATCCAATTAACCTATCTGCAAATGTGGGAGAAAACCAGAGCACAAGGAGGAAACCCACACAGACATGGGGAGAACATGCAAACTCCTTGCAAATGTGCTGCCCAGTTATTTCACATGTTGAAAAAAATTTTGTGCAGAAATTTTTGGGGGGAAAGTCTTAATCAGGTGTGTGCATACTTTTTTGGCTTGCAAGCTACTTTTATATACATACCAGGTATACTTTATATTTAAAATATATTTGTTTTACCTTACATAAGAGCATGACAGGTATGGCACAAAACAATTCTGTATATTTTTATACAAAGCAATCTTCTTTATGTTGATCACAAAAAAGATTGCAGCAGGATGTACAGGCACAGTACAGGTACTACAATGTATCAACTATAACTGATTTATATAAAGAGAAGTTTGTTGGGACGAACTGTGTCTCCATCTACAGGATGTTGTGAATAGCAGGACTGAATCCACATCACATGGTCTGGCCTCAAACATATAAACATAAAACCCTAAAATCAAGGTAAATTTTCGCTCTCACTGTCCATATAACTGATTTATATAAAACAGGGTTCACTCAGAAGCAACAGGATTATTGCTGAAGACATATTCAAGTTACACTAAACAGATATTGATCTACAGAATCACTGCACAGCACATTGCATGCCACATATAGACAACAATATGTATACCTGTATCCAAGAGATGGAAAGCTAAAACAAAGGGAAAACATTAGAAAGTGCAGTGCTATAAAAATCAAAATGGTTTAACTACTTCAAATTAGTAAACGATGACCAGCTCTAATAGATAGATGATTTTCTTCTCTTTTTCCCCTTAAATAATTATATAATATGGTGGGATAACCTAGCAAAGGAAGTGATTACTATAGTGCTACAGGTTTGTCATGTACATCCACTTATGATCATATAAAAATGTATATGTAATTAAAAGTACATAAACACTTGTTGATATACTAATTAGTAGGGTACAGGAGCCCTCAGTTCACATTATACATTTAAAAAAAAAAGTGTCAAGTGGTCAAAGGGAGACATCCAAAACTTAAGTTACTGATTCTAATAGCTATATTAGTGGTAAGCCAGTAGAAAAAGAATAGGCTTCTTGGAGGCGCACAAATGGTGATAAAAAAAAGTCCTTTATTTGATAAAAATAGGTATTTTCTAAATAGCTAGTTGCTTGTTGGATGGTAGATCCATTATATGTTTTACATATTGGGTCCAACCAAAAGCTAGCGACTGCAATAGTTCACACATGCTGACTCAGATCATACTCATACTGCTCCTCACTGGTCCTCTTTGTGTAAAACCCAATATATTTTTCTTTTTTTTCCTTCCCCATTCCTTGTTGGGTTCTACCCACACACACTTTTTGGGTGAACTTTCATTGAGGGGAAAAAACAATCTAGCCAAACATCCATTAAGTTACTGATTGCAGTTTTATACACAATAATTGAATTTGAGTGATTGGACCATAATGGGGTTGTCCTTGAAAAATAGTTAAAGCAAATACACTATATTATGAAGGCAACTTATAAGCCTCTTCCATAGTAGAAATCCATATATTAATTACACAGAAATATGACAATATAAGGGTATACACACCATGTTGTCACTGTCATGCATTTTCTTGCCAGAAGTTCCAGTGCATACTGAGTAGCCGGAGCAGCATTCTCTCCAAGGACCGTGCCGACACACACCGCCAGCTCCAACTCATTGCCACGAATCAGGTTGGCCATGGCCAGCTTTAATAAAGTAAAATATATTGATACATTACATATAATGTAGATGTAAAGAATGGTGGAATGTTTTATCCTATTTGTTATATGGAATATCATGGTGTAATTGTCAGGAATAACCTATTTCTGTAACTATGAAAGGCACAAAAAGTATTTACTGTATCCCCGAAAAAATGATACGTAGTACGTAAAGGAACTGTAGAGGAGAAGATACAGTAGAAAGAACAGAGTTCAGGTTATTTGCAGTACCTGGTCTTAACAGAAGGTGGTGTAAGGGCACCAATTTTATTTATTGGTGGTTACTCTTGTTTAGCCTGTGGGAGACCGGTGGTATAGAGTGCTGAAACTTTGTGAAGAAGTATATAAGCAAGAGTTGGGGATCCAACTGAGTAATTGGGACCTTCATCAAACATTTACTGTAATTAAATCTAGGAAAGGGTTAAAGTAAACAATAAGCTACCAGTATATACTTGTTGAATACCACATTCACCGCATGATAAATATGCCCCAAAGGATCAATAAACAGCTACATCTCTCATCTCTCTATATTTCAGGTAATATGCACTTTATTTGTTAGGCTATGTTCCCACATAGGCGATTAATCGCCTCTCGCCATTGTATTCATGTGCGGTAATCGACATTGATCAATTCCATTCAGATGAATGGGCTTGGTGGCCGAAATCAAGCACGGCTGCGATTGGACCTGCGATCAGAATGGTGGCTCCCCGCGTTCTAATTTTTTTTTCTGATCGCACCCATAGACATGAATGGACGCAATTTTTTATTTGAAAATAAATCTCCCCCAATAAAAACAAAAAATCCCGGATGAAGATCACCTGGTCAATCGCACCCGATCAAGTGAACAATCTAACGCGATCCGTTGCGCGCAATTACAATTGCATCCGTCCCGCAGCTGATCACCTATGTGGAAACATAGCCTTACTGTCAGTTCCTGCAGTATGAAGGCTGAAGACTCCATTAAGTTGAGCGGTCAATCCTAACTACAAGCAGGTTTCAAAAGAATTGTGTTGCCTTTACTTAACGAATACACTGAAGTTTATATGTTTTTCACTGAATTTATATAAAGTCTGCATTTCTTGTCCAGTGTTTAATGTTTCCATAGATTGTTGGCAAAATTATATGCTGATATGAATGATATTGTTATCGAAAGTGAGTCCATGAATTACCTTATATACTGGAGTACAAGCCAAAGGACATAATTTTATTTAGAAATTAAGAGAAGTACCCGTGAAGGTTATGGTGAGAAGGGATGAAAGGAATCAAAAAGCCCTCAACTCGAGCAGTGCATGGCTCCGCCCACTGTCCCAAAACGAAGGCTTCCACCTAAAGTTTTGGGATTTGTGCTGGATTGGGCCGTGTAAATACCTTCTGTTTTAAGAAGGCTTGATTTGTGCTATTTAGAAATTAAGAAAACGTATTGATTCAAGTTCAAACCGAAGGTGGGAAAAGCAAAGTCAGATAGTGGAGTTTTCTAAATGAGCAAAATATAGAGAAAGCACCATTGCCCCAAGGAATTAATCAAACAGGATTAATCTTAGTGCCACAACCTGAATAAAGTTAGGAGAACACAGGTTTATTGTTATTACAGAATGGGGGTTTCATCGCAATTCTTATGATTACAACATGAAAATACATTTCCATTGAAAAAGTCTTATTATTATGATATATTGTGACCAATACATGGAAGGAAATTAAAACTTATTTTCATGTTTGAATCATAAAAAGTGGAGTTTTCTAATTGAAACCTTCTCCAGTAACAATTTACAAACAGGCCACCAGAAGGCAGTGTGAAGGCGTTTGTTTACATTTTACAAGTCGATGTCAGAAACACAATGGAGCTTCATAGAGGCTGCCAGCGATCCTGCTACCAGCGAACACCCGGGACAGGTGAGTGGACCCTGACTCTGACCCTGACTCAAGTATAAGCCATACTTGGCTTATACTTGAGTATATATAGTGCACATCAAACACGTGTTTCACCAATGCACACCAATGCACTTTAAAGTGTATTTTAAATCAAAATGTAAGTCTCTCTATCTGTATGAACTCAAAAGATTCATGTTTAAGGTTCACAGCAATTTTTTTTTCAGTGAGAACATATGTTGTTGTGGGCCCTCTATTGTAAAAAACCAACAGCTGTTTCTATGGGCATATACACTACATCCATTAAATAATTGTTGCTGAGAATGATTTTTCCAAGGAGAACACACAGCACTTGTTTTGGTCTAAGAAAATCAGAGTGGGAGAGGGGGTCCCTCTGTCAGAGGAAAGAACAGTCATACAGTCATTTAGCAGGGTTGTTACTGAATATGCTTAATATTTGCCAAGGACCATTCCAGCCATAATTATTCAACAATTGCACACAGCAAAAATATAAACCAGTATAGCCTACAGTTTTTGTTGTGATCTTGGAAAAGCTATAGCATTTCATTACTAGTATCAGAGGTGGCCTGTTTACAGGTCTTTTTTCTTTCAATTGTTTATCTTTAGCAATGCATAATGACCTTTTTTTTTTAGATTTACTTCAATCCATTTTTGCTGGGAACTAAAAACTATTCAATACTTTCAGGTATAAAGAAGAAAGTAGCTCATGCCAAGGACCATAGGCCAAGCACTGTCAAATAGAGGTGGGGAAGAGTCATCAGTCTTGGAAAAGCTCTCATTCAGAGCTTGTGTAATTACCGTATGCATTTTATTGTTCCCAGTGTCTGGAAGGAGCAGAATAGTAAAGGATAACAGAATGCATTATTCTCTATGGTGATGTCTTTACTTTAATACATAAAATAAATTGAGTGAATACTATTCCTAGAACAAAGGGTTCCCCTTATTTCACATAATGCTAACAAAGTCTTTACATCAGCTGCAAGATTTACATCAACACCAGAGAGACACTTACTTCAATGCTGTCTACTGCC
The DNA here is from genome assembly GCA_036250615.1 of Ptychadena robeensis. NCBI lineage: Eukaryota > Metazoa > Chordata > Amphibia > Anura > Ptychadenidae > Ptychadena > Ptychadena robeensis. Next base: position 182,926,953 of record CM070032.1, read on the forward strand.
AGATGACAGCAAGCAGCAAGTACGGCCCGTCCATCCTGGAAATACCACTCTGCCAGTTCTGTACTCACTCGGTGTAGTAGCCTGTACAGAGGAAAGCAAAATAAAAGAATGACATGGTATTCGTCACATATTAAATTAACAAGCAGCAGATAAAATTGAAAGTGTATGGTCTCTGAACTACATACATACTTTTCATATAACCACTTACTCTGTGTAATCTTCCACATTGTTGCCTTCAGTTGGTGATGCAGTGGAAACTGAAACATGACCAGACTGAATGTTGCCTTCACAAGCTGCCTAGAGATAAATAATCAGTTAATCAGTAGAAAAGACTCTGTATACAACACTACAGAGAATTTTTTTTCCCATTAAACACCATTTTCTGGCAGCATCCAGTGGCCACTCATGATAATGAAATGAATCCCCCCCCCCCCCCCCCCCCCCCCCCCCCCGGAGGACTGGCAGCACCCTTTGTCTATGGTGTTGGCTTAGAGGTAAGTAAAAGTAACATTGTTGTTTTGGTGTCATTATTTCATTAATTGTGTTTTTAAAAAATATAACAACCAATGTTACACTAACATATTAGTTTGTATGCAGAGGATATTGTATGTCAAAAGGTCTTTATAACAGAAACAAGCGTTATGACTTGATTCTTAAGTTCCAGCATGGACAGAAGACAGACATACCTGTGCCACCAGTAAAGCCTCTTTAAGTTGCCCTCTGGAGGTGAAGAAATGTACCAGTCTTTTCACATCCCCGGTAGCTATGCAGTAGGGTATGACATCATCATTTTCCTCTTCAATCAGCTGGCTTGCTCTTCTACAAAAACAAATATGTATATGTATAGAAAAATATATGGAAATCCCAATCAAGTGAATATGTCACAACAGGCAGGATAACAGAGTTGTCAATCATTTCTGAGACACTACAGGTAAGGTTTTACTTTTTAGATTCATACTAAAATTGGTACCTTTGGTTGAATTGATAAAGCCATGGAGGAAACTATTATGGATCTTTTAAGTGTGCTAGTTTCTTTACTGTAGACATAGGTATGGCAACAACAATGTGGAATGCAACGCATTCTATTTTCTATGCTGTTGGTTATAGGCAATTTTTTAAAATCCTGATCCATAAACAGTTCCTTTAAATCCATAGGATCTCTTACTTATGCTCACCTTTGCATTAATTTTTTCCAGTACTTCATAGAAACACCAGGAGCCACTGATAGTGCCTTATCCCACTACAAATCAACACAAAAGTCATTGTAAAAAATGCATGCATATTGTTTCATAGCCAGATTATCAAAAGTGTAACACAATGTGTCAGCTCGCCCCAACACAACATCTACCTTCCCAGGTAGGAAATCACAAGGTGCAAGTATGATGCCTCACCATCACTAATGCAAATAAACTTTAGCATGCAGATTGATCCTAATTCAAACTATAGTGTTGCAGGAGAAAACATCCAGTCTGGTTCACACATATCCTCTTATCATCCATTGACAAGCATTTTTGCAAGGGCCTATTGCATATAAAGTGCACATTTTAGATATGCTCAACTTGCATTTCCCCATGCACATGGAAGCTGGTAGGTTTGAACCAGGCATCAGACAGAACTTGCTTCAGCCCATACACAAGGACTGGTTCACACCTGTTTTTACATGTGTTAGGCACCTTTATATTTTTGCCTCATGCTGAAATATAAGGCATCCCCCCAAAAATAAGGCCACTTGTAGAAAAAGTACTGTAACTCTGGACAGGGGGGATCAGAGGGGACAATCAAAATGACACAGGAGATCAGAAGGGGTTACTAAAATGGTAATCCCCCCTCCTGTCTCCTGTGCCATTTTGATTCCCCCCTCTGATCCCCTGTGTCATTTTGTTGTGAGCACCCCACCCTGATACCCCAGTGCCATATTCTTGTTTATGGAAAAATAAGGCATCCCCCGAAAATAAGACATAGGACATCTTTGAGAGCAAAAATTAATATAAGACATTGTCTTATTTTCGGGGAAACACGGTATGGCATTTTTATCTTTTCTTTAACCTCCTGTTTATAAAAAACTGAATACAGCATTCACCAATCACAGGGTGAACTATTTACTCTATATTAAAACATGTCATTAAATAATATACCTGCAGTTAATGATTGATAATGGTCAATTTTACTTATTTCTCATTAGTGTATAACAACATAAAATACAATTTGTAAATATGGATCAAAAGTGCACAAGTCCTATCTGATCTACAAACAATTGGATTACATCAGTGTTTTGGGACTAACAAACAACTTCTATCAAAAGTTGACATAAAATTGTGTGTACATTGCAGCCTAGATTTATCTTGTTTATGATGTGCAAGAGCTAATGCAGCACATACTAAAATACTTGTAATAAAAATGTTGTATTCTCCAATGGCAGTTTTATACTTTAACCTCCCTAGCGCACTGCTCAGGTACAGTTTCTGTACCAAAAGCGCACCATAGACTTTAATGGAAAAAAGTTTTTTACATTGTAAGCCTGTAACTTCCCAGAGTATGTCCATACAGGAGACATCCTGAATATAATAACATGTGCAGACACTTTGTGAATAACTCACAATATCAGATAATGAATATTGCAATAATTCACTTTATCAGGTAAATTAGAACTGCAACCAATAGATGGCGCAGATGTGCCAGGTTACATAGGAGAGCATTGTAATACATTGAAGTCAATGTATTACATCCAGGAACAGAACGGTACATCGGGAGAGAGTTTTTCAATGCAGAAAACACTATTCAAATATTGTTTTTTTTCAAACTCCCGCCTGTGCCCGATGTCACATTATCACAAGGGGGGGGGGTGCTGGAGGGAGTGACCCGTTCTCCCCCAGCTCTCCTCCAGCTGCCTCTTCATTAGATCGGAGCCACACAGAGGAGTGGGTTTGCTGGTGTATATAAAGACTTTTAGGTCTGATTCATCAGAGCTTTATCACTTTGGTAAAATACACACCTAGAAATAAAATATGTTGATTTTACATTGATGACAAATATATTATTTTTGTGAATTGTATTATATTTTTCAGAAAGTAAAATACCAAACATTACATTACCTAATACATTTCTTAGGATTTATGGGCACTGACCCTTGGATCACACAGCCACCTATAGTGGGACAATCTGTGCAGATTTCAATGTCATTTTAGCAGCCTCGGATATAAAATGATAATTTGTACCTCTCCAAGTTCCACTAATAGTTCACAATATCTTTGGATCTGTCCTAGTCTCAGGTGGATCTCCGCAGCTTCTTTTAGCCTTTCTTCTTTGCTTGGAGCACCAATGCCACCGCCAAACTTGGACATCTTCACTGTTGTTAGCTCTTGTGCTTTAGACTGTTAGAGATGCATACAAATGTTTGATATGTATTATAACAATTCTTTTTTTTTTTTCTCTTATAGTACATACTTTATATCTCATTTATAGTGCATCCAAACCCAGTGGCAACTATATATAGTCTGGCCCAACAATACACTTACAATATACTTTTTTATTCAACCATTTTCTTATGCTGGTTATATGACAAAATGGAAATGTGAGTTCTGCTGAGTAGATGAAGTAAATTAAGCTTTCTAAAAGTATTAGAGCTTATTCCTGCATAGATTTATAGACTATTAGATGCACCGGACCATAAGACTGGGTTAATGCAATGAATTAAATTAATTAAATATCAAATTCAGCCAGAAGATGTCACTAGCAGCACAGTACTATCACAGCACAACGTCATCTTCCTCACTGACTGGGAGGAGGGGGGCTGCGGGGAGAATGGCTGCAAAGTCTCTCCTCTCCCTCTCTGGCTGTGCCTGTGTCCGTGGAAGCTGCAGAGTGATTGCAACTTCCACAGACATGGAGAGAGGGATAGATGGCAGTTCATCTATCTTTCTCTTCATTGCTTAAACCAGCAGGGCTCTGTTGGCATAAACAATATAATACCGTTCAGGTCGGAGAACCGTACACCGTACACTGGCCGCATTTCTCATCTGACAGCTCCCCAGCTAATCACCTTGCCGGGAGAGCTGGGGGGAAGCCAAAGCGTGACCATTCGGACCATTATTATTATTATTATTAACATTTATTTATATAGCGCCAGCATATTACGCAGCGCTGTACAATACATTAGAGCGGAGATACAACACAGTATAACACACAGGTACAGGTAATGACACAGGAGGAATAGAGGACCCTGCCCGGACGGGCTTACAATCTAATAGGTTTGGGAACAAGGTATACAATAGGTGGGGGGACCATAAGACGCAGACACTTTTTCCACCCAATTTTGGAGGTGAAAAATTTTGTGTTATGGTCTGAAGAATATGGTAAACCCCCACCCTCATACTGACCCATTTTTACTTTGTGACCTTTACTCAAGCACCATACACCTACTGAGGGCCCTTCTGGCCACTGATATCACTGTTACTGTGTAATCGCTGCTGACAGTTGTGTGCAAATGTTTATAACCTTTCTTAGTATGGGAGGGAAATAAAGCTGGGTTTATAGAAATGTACTAATATCTAAATAAAACAATTGTTCCACAGACAGCATCATGTTACCCAGAGCTGTACACATTTTATTCAGTATTTCATTGTGCTTTTTAACATTCTTATCTGGAAATCAGTGTAGCAGATTAATGTAAAGCAGATTTATGAATGTACTTACTGTCTTAAATCTGACAAGGTGCTTCATATGCATAATCCCTTTGCAGTAGTTCTGTGGGAGAAGGCTGTCATCTTGACCCTTTAATACAGCTACTAAGTCCCATAAATTTTTACTCCCCCCTGGAGGCTAAGAGACAGGAGAAAGAACAGGAATTGAAAAAGTTTACAGATCACTAATAGTTTGTTATGAACAGTAATATGAATCACATATCATTGCAGGTAATATAATACATTTCTATGTGAATAGAAATGGATTTAACATAAACTCCAGGAACAAAAACACAAAGAAAAGGCAATGAATGTACAAAAGCTTGTTTTTACACTTGCCTAAGGAGAAGAATGTCTGCAGATGCCCACCATAGAGGGGTAAGCTGACCATAGAGAAGTAAGCTGACCATACACAGGGCAATTTGGCTTACTACTCCTAAAAGATTGTTCATATTGTGCGTTTTTGTGGCAATCGTTCGCTGCCCACCTGTATCGATCGATTGCGCTCCAAGAAAATCTTGGACGAACAGGGATCCGACATGTTGATAAGTCCCTGTTTGATCAGCATTACATTAAATGGGGACCAATGCCATGCATTAGTGTTCCATTCCCAAATGATCAATCGCTGTGTGCATTTGTGCGATCGTTCTTCAAACGATCGTTCAGGAATCGAACACTCCAAGAAAATGTTGGCCAAACAGGGATCCAACATGGTGGTAAATTCCTGTTCGATCGGCCTTACTTTGGATTTGGACCAAGAGTATATATCCCAGGAATGAAAGGTGGTGTGCATCTATGCTATGATTAGCTTGGGGATCGCACGGGAATCCCCATGTGTATGGCCAGATTTACTCTATCTTTACAATGTTCATGTCAACATTAGTGATGATTGCGAATATTCGGAATTCCGAATATTAATCGCGAATATCGGCAATTTGGAAATTCACGAAGATGGTGAATATATTGCCGAATATTCGCAATTCCGGATGTTAGGTATTTTTTTCTCATTAAACATGCCTCTCAATGCAAGTGGACAAATGGGAAGGCTGCACAAGAGCTAAGCAACACCATCAACAGTTTTTTTATTGAATATTGGGGTGATGCGAATATTGCGAAAATCGTCACTTTTGAAAATTCGCATAAAAATTCGCGCCATGTTAAACATATATTGCGAGCGCGAAATTCGCAATAAAAACTGCCGATATTCGCAATAAAAAAAACCCCGAATATTGCCGAATGCGAATATTTTCCGAATGTTTTCCATAAAATTTGCTGCATGGCGCGAATACGAATGTTGCCTATGCCGCTCATCACTAGTCAACATCTATTCCAGGATAATTTACTTCAGACACTCTGTACTCTGTACTATATTTAGGAGAATGAATTAAATAAATACATCAGAAATCCCTATAACTCTTCAAATAGTTTTAATGATGTCTTATTTACCCTATTTGTTCAGTCAAAAATATGTCCAGTTTATATTATTTGGTGTATTAAAAAAAGGAAAAGAAATACACAATTTTGTAATGACCACCTTCTCTGGGAAAGAAAGTATAATGCTCCCTATAGACAGTTATTATTGCCCTTCCCAATTACTCAAAACTAGACTCAGTGTTGGCTGTAGTATCACTCTTGTATGCCATAATTGGTTTCCAGAGAATTGTTAGGAAATATTACAACGATGACACATTAATACAAATGTTCTATCAGTTAATAAGAAAGGAAAATCTTTGTTATGAAACAGACTGCAACAGCTGAAGCTGACTTAAACCTTATAATCGAAGCACTAAAAATGCCTGTAATGGATATGTGACTTAGGCTAGCTATAAATGGGCAGATTCCTGCCCGATATTTCGGCCGATCGTCCGCTGTGCATGCTTCTGCCAATTGGCGTGTGGTCCCTCAGCCGAAAATCTGGTGCGAGATCGACCAGAAATCAGCCACATATCGGATCACACAGTGATCCATCATGCTGGTAGATGTCCGATCCCTTTACTTTGGATGGGGATGGTAGACCACACAAAGGGTGCCGGCCGATCCTCCGAGGGGACGGCTGCAGCGTGATGACATCATCATGCTGCAGTCTGTCCCTCAAGAATCAAGGGAGAATCGATGCGTGTATGCCTACAGCAGTAGTTCCCAAAACTTTCCTTGCAGGCCCCCCCCCCCTTTCTGTTTAGGAACATTAGCAAGCCCCCTTCCCTATTCAAACACATTTTAAAAATGAAGGCCTGCGCCCCCCCGGAATACCTTTGCGCCCCCACTGGCCTACAGTTACAGATTGACAGTTGACAATACTGTCCAGACTATATTAGAATTAGGTATCATTTTCTCATAACTTACAGAAAGACATTCTGAAAACCATCTCAACTTCTTCCCTCTGAGGTTCCCAGTTAATTTGTCTACCTCTTGTTTGATGTCACGGGACACTTTTCCACACAGTAATGGTGGAGCCCCAGGTTCCATTGCACGGTCTAAGAAAAAAATGAACCAAAAAAGTTATACACTTTCACAGTAAAACAATCAGCAAACCAAATGCAATTTGGCAAAATGTAAGAAAGATTAATTGTGTTAGTCTAACATCATACCTGGATCACAGCCAATAGTTGTTAAGAGGAAGAAAATTGCTACATTTTGCCAGTTTGAGCTATTTTGTCTGTGATTAGCAAAACATAGCAAAAATATCCAACAGTGCTTGTCGTGAGTGTCCACTTCATACTGAACTCAGGCTCTGACCCCCATCAGCTGCAACCCACCCAACCCCTTGAGGCTCCTCAACATGGTTCTCGACTTATTTATTCTATAATAATGACATTTTTCATATCTCTTCAGGATAGTCAAGTGATACTAATGGTACTCAATAAGTTTAGTGTTACTACACTGCCATGATAATACCCTTTACTCACAAACGGACATATACATGAATGATACTGGAGTTGAAGTCTATTTACAGTTGAATTACAGTTGCAGCAGAATCTACCATGCAGGAAGGTGACGGAGAGGACAGCGAGTATGACAGTGAGGTAGACCACCCTACATATGGGTTAAATTCCAAACACCATCTCATGGAACTCAACTGAGTAGCTCACTAAAAAAGTTATGTGCACCCCTGTTTATAAATATACTTTTGGATCTGGAATTCACAAGTGATTGATGCGTAGAAGAAAGAAGATATAGAGAGAAGTTTGGCTCTGTTAAAATAAAAATGTAAAAACTGTGAACCTAAAATGTATTCCTCCAAGTCCTCCCTTTAAGAAGCTAGTGGTCTATTTATAAGGCTACTTCACACTAAACTTCAGGCTGATATCACAGTTCTCTGTAGCTTCTCACTTCACTCTTTTTATAGTTTGGACTTCACACTTAGATTTTGCATGTTTTATACTTTAAAACTTGAATTTGTTCTCATTTAGCAGCTTTCTTCTTTGAGTTAGTGAACATGACCATTTCAAGCTAGTTAGTGTTACATCCTGTGATGTTTATAGAGGACAGTTTATATGGAAATCTCAAGGGGTGTATTTTTGTTTGGCAAGAACATTAGACCTTTCACCCCAGTCAGGTGGGACAGTGCAGCCAATAACAAAACACCCCTCTCTAGTAAAGAAGCAGCCCAGCTGCCATTTTATATTTATTATGTATCTGCAGAGATAGATAGATAGATAGATAGATAGATAGATAGATAGATAGATAGAT
>CM070032.1:183010079-183028840 GCA_036250615.1 Ptychadena robeensis
TGCTGGTATCTGTGATAATTAATGTAATTATTACAGATACCAGGTTTTTACTTTATTTAGAAAGTGAGTGTTTATGTGCTTAGCGCTTATTGCCGCACAGGGGATAATGGCTTTGGAAGGAGTAAGGGGTTAATATGATCTATTCCAGGGCCGCCATCAGGGGGGGGTCAGAGGGGACTCCTGTCCCAGGCCCAGCGGTCAGCACATAGGGGCGACAGTTTTGCTGTATGGGGCCCCATGATTTCTGACGGCTGCCCTGACCTATTCCTTCTATAAACATTTATTTTTATGGTTACAAATAAATATATATGATAGGGGAGAGGGAGGGAGCAGTATAGGTAATTGGATAATTAGGTAAGTAGGTGCTGGTTGTATGGGAAGAGATCAAGTGCCGCCACCAACGTGCTTTTTTTATTTTTTTTTACCACGATCGCCCCCTCCCCCCCACAAAAAACAACAACTGGACTGACCAATGTCCAAACCTTGTTATTTAAAAGTTGTAGTTTTTTAGGGTCGATCGTCAAGGTGGGCAGCATACAATTTCCGGACGACCTGTCAGTGGGCAACTCACGCTGTTAAAAAGTTTTAGATAAGTGCCAGGAATCGATACGTCTATGGGGGGCTTAACTTTACTAACCCCTTATATTTATGCTTTCCCCCCTTCATAGCCATACACTGTGTGTCCATTTAGCAGTCTTACTGGAATATTTTTCCTCTGTATTACAAAAACTAAACTCTGTCAGAGAATACTTTTTCTTGTTTGTTTGAGCTTAAAAACAAATCAAAGCCAGGTGGTAACCAATGAAAATAAATAAACATAAAGCAAAAGATCCAAGGAAGGCAGATGCAAAGTCAGGGATAGAGCCAGAGGTCATGCAGAGGGAATATTCCAAATGAGGTAAATGATGATAAACCAGACAATGAGTAATCAGAGATCCAAGCAGGTCCTATGTACTGCTCAGCTCTGGCGGTTTATAGGAGGACAACAATAATAATAATAATAATATTAGGCTACAGGTTTTCCCAAGAATGGTCAAAACTTTGTTGTATTTATTATTGTTCCTTACTTTTTGGCATCCATGTGGGATTTTCTTGCCTGGTCAGCTATAATTAAGGTCAGATGCAGCTGAAACAAATATGATATTTGGCTCGCCTGGGAACATCGAGGTGTGTCTGCTATAATGCCCAAAAAATTTTGAGCTGACTTCTATATAAAAGGAGCAAGTTTTTTTTTGTATGTGCACATGCATGAACACATGTGTGTAAATAGTGGCTCAAATCCACAAATGTAATGTATGAACCTAGCAGATAATTTTTTTCTTTGATTTGTCTTCCTTACATATCGGCCTGAAAACACCTGTTGTTTTATACTAAATAGTGTGTGCCATTGTGCACATAATGAACGGATAAAATATTCTGTCAGCATCAGATTTTCTTCTAGACATGCACTGATGCTCAGTCTTATCTGCATGAGTAAATAAGGCCCATTGTGTAAATAGCTATGTATAAGAAAAACAGATCATTCCCCTGTTAGTTCTATTGTAATGACCAGGTGACGGGTAGTGAACCAGGAACAACTCAGAGAACCAGTATGGTGCAACTTGTACTTGTGCAACAACTGTTCAGTCTTACTGATAACAAACGGTAGTCTGTAGGCTTTACACCACACTGCAAAGCAGCGGCGGCAAGTTAGGGTGATGTAGTAGTCCAGTTACCAAAACTTGGGGGTCCCATGTGGGACATTCGATGCTCAACCCAGCTTGAGCCACCTCCCACTTCTAGGCTCTCTCAAGGCCTTCCACTCCAGTGGGAGTAATTCACCCCACTTTACTCAGTGGCACCTTTGACCGAAAGGCAATATGCACAGCTCTGTACTCTGGACATGGGTTGTTCTTCTCCAGAGCCACCCGAACGCTGCTTCTGACAGAATCCTGATCATGGGGAGACTGGAGCCCTCCTCTTCTCTATCCAGATCAACATGCCCCGCATTTCTGGCCAGAAGGGTACCCCTTCTGCTGTAGTGACCTGAGAGGGTTCCTCACTACACTAAAAACTAAAGCTACCCATACATGTACGTTCCGCCAGCATGCGATCACAGCAAGGTGACATCACCACACTTGCTTTCGGACATCCAGCAAATGTACAGGAATCGCAATGTGTGCCACTCACACATCGTTTCCCGTAAGATACTTTGGATAGTGGATTGCCGTGCGACTGATTAGCGATGCTATTCTGGTCTATTGCTACAGGTGGGCATCTCCATTTTGCAGACGATCGACCCCTGAGTGAGCTGCGCGAACATGCAAAATTGTAAATGTTGACATCTTGTTTCTAATTTTGGTTCTGTACATTTCCGCATTAAATTTTAAATTTAACAACTTTAAATGGGTTTTCTCCCAGGTATTTGGAATAAACATTTTATTTTCAGCTTTTTATTTGTCTTATTACTTTTGAGCTCCTGAAATAAAGTGGAAAAAGACTTTAGTTCCCCATATTGCTATGCAATGTTATTGTTCAACACCCTGAATTAATGCTGAAAGTCTTTGTCCACAGCGTGGAAAAAGACGCAGAGAGGACACTTCCCATTATTATGAATGGGTCAGTGTCCACTCTTCGTACTGTGGTGCTGTTTTGAAACTGTGGGTGGCCACATCTTCAAAGCAGCACCGTGAAGTGCCATCGGAGACACCTCCATTAACGATTAATGGAGGTGTATCCAAGACGTGGGAAAACAGTGCTCGAAGCTGTACGGGCACTGATTTTCCGCATCTTTCCCCTGCTGCATGAATAAGGCGCAATCCTGCCGATGCGGCAGCAAACCGCCCACAAGCAGTGGGGAATCTGACTGTCAAATGTGTCGGCATGCGCTTTGATTCCCAGGGACATACGTCCTGCACAGGGAATCAGCGGTAGACACCAGCCCTTAAGGTAGCCATAGATGCCTCGATTCCTCTGCGATCGATTCTTGATTCCCTGTGACCGAAGAATCGGTGATAGATGGTACTGCAATTGACGAGTACACCACCTTGGAGCCAATCGCCTGTGGCCCAAAAAGGTTGATTCCTCAAAATCATTGGATCGGAATGGCTGCAGGAAAGAGCTAAATATTGCAAATATGGGTCGATCGCACATGAAGCAATTGAGGGTCTCCACCAACGGAAGAACGATCGACCAAAAGGGATTGCTCGAAAACAGGGATGGCCACATATGATATGGGCCAGATAGATGGCCGTGAGCGCGCACAGTGCTCGAAGCGGCCATCGATCTGGCTCATATCTACACATGTGTTGCCATTCAGGTCCACAGATTTTAGCAGCACCATTTCAAAAACAAGTACCATGGTCTGTCCTTCATCTCCAGATTCCTGTACCACACCAACTTTTCACTTGAATCTACTGCACTCCACATCTGATTCTTTCAACCCTTCCCAAGATTGGAATAAACCCAGTGATTAATTTGACAATTCCTTTACAAATTGAGCTGAGATCATCAGAATGAGTTTTTTTGTAATGAAACATCGATGAGGGTGATTATGTAGAACTGGCATGCCTAACTACACAGTGTAGACCTCCCCCCTCTGGATGTTTCTGCTCCAAAGATTTCAAGCTGACAGCCACTTCCTGGGAATCATTTGCTAGAAGAGAACAGCATTCAACTCCATGACTAGTCTCTGCAGTGCTAGAAGGCTGGGCTCATCTGTATGACTTCTTTTCCTAGACAAGACAGACTTTCACATAAGGCTTTTGTTATCTGGGAGAAAATACAGGTATAGAATATTTCCACAGAAGAAAAAAGTGACAAAGAGAGACTTCTGAAGAGAAACAAAACCAACTGCCATTGCGACTGCACTGAATGAAACAAGAACTGGCTGTGAGAAAGTGATAATGGGTGAGTAACACAGTTCTGACATAATAACTATATTATGCTTCACATTCCTTTCACTAGTTCCCTGAAAATGTATACAGGATTACTGATTGCCTGCACACAATCCCTCACTGTTTCTTCTAACATGCATGGTGAAGTCTGAAAACTTTATAACATTCTATCCTTGACTTGGTCCTAATGTCTCATAGTTTATTTCAATTGTTTGTTTGTGGGTATCTGGAGGTTTATTTGTACTTAGATTCATTTATTTGGCACCACCACAGTGCTTTACAAACTGCGAGGAACCACGAGTCCTTCTCACGTAAAGAGCCTAAAGCCTAATGGCCACCCAGCAGTAAATGTATACAATGGTACTTTCAGGTACAAGAGAACACTTTGGAAAGTCCACACTTGGAGGGCATACTAATTCAATGATCACATGCTTTGGGAATAGGACAAAGGTCATTATGTTTTGGATACCAGTCTTTCAAATTGTGCGGTCTCAGCATCACATGTAGGTGTTAGCTATGGTGATCTGCATGCAAGTAGATATTCAGGGTTCAAGTCTTTATCTTATCTTAGTACCTGCCAGCTTTGTAATCTGCCGATTTGGGAACCCCATTTGCTTGTGTGTTTTTGCTGCAGAACTATATTCCTAACCACACCAACTGAAGGAACATTGTAGTGCCATTATTCATGTAACTTCTCATTTTAAATCTATCTTTAAAGTTCATTGTCAATGACTCAGTGTTTGGTAAATTTTTTAAAGAATAAAACTGTAAACAACTCACAGAGTACATGTATACATGTATAAGTAATGCCCCCATACACTTTTAAATCCATACTATTTCCATTAGATTTACCACCAACTATGTAGTATGGTGGCCTACCTGATAAAATACATAGTGATTGGAAGGTTTACCTCATATTACATGGTTTTGCTAGAAGAAAAATTTATTGTACAGAAATTGTATGGTAGGAGTGTAGGGTGTATGGGGGGCTTTAGTCTTTGTGGCATGAAAAAGTCATATATTATTGTCATCACCACTAACCAATGAGAGGAATGGGAAAAGAAAAGAGGGAAAATAAGTAGAAAGATGTAAAGGCAAAAAATGTGGGATGTAAAGTTACCTCTCAAGTGGGAAGGTAGAGGGGAGTCTTGGGGTGGGAATACAGTTCATCATATTGATTAATATGTTAAGAAAAGTTAATAAAAAGTTAATGCTGCTGATAGAAGAGATGGTTAAACTTTTTAACTTTGTGAGTTAATTGCAATATCCTCACCAAAAAAGCTGGAGATGTAGAAAAGGGTTGTAATAACATTAGAAAAACAAAATATTGTTCTAGAATGTTCACATAAAGTTCAAAACTACACTACATTACTTTTAGTAATGTTCCAATAACCCTTCTCTACATCTCATGCCTTTCTAATGATGACAAAGTAAGCTAGTCGAAATAAAAAAAAATTAAGATTCAACATCTCTAGCTGAGAATATTCCAGCAATAGAAATCACAATTTTTCAACTTGAGAATGGAATCTGCTATGGTAGCTGCAATTTTTCTACTTGTATAGTACTACACTAGTCTGTCTTTAACTTGTGCTATGGTTTATTGTATAGTACCAGACCACCAGTTTATAGCCCACATTTTTCATCCTGGATTAAATATGAAAGTACGTAATTTTATCGGAGCATTAATGCAGCCATTAGGTTTATTGTATATTTAAAATCTCAAAACTTTGCAATCAGTAAGTGAGCCAAATGCAACAAAACAACAGTAACATATACCCTTCACATTGAATGTTGGCTCTCTAATCACTTGTAATGTATGTACTAAACTTTTGTATCAAGTTATTAATCAAATATTGATGTAGAGCGCGCTGAGATGAACCAGAGATAATGGCAGGTGACCCAAAAAATTCAGGCAGCAGTAGAAGAGATGCCGGTGTTGTGCTGGTAAAAGGCGATGCCTCTCTATTACATGCAGGTCTATGGTGCCGCCTACCCACCGCTGACACGATCGGGGGCAGACCCGGAAGCATCGGCGTGCACAGAATCGCAAGGGGAATCTGGCTGACAGATACGATTCTCCAGAGTGAACTAGGGCCAAATGCCCAAAAGGTTAAAGTAAACATTTCCATTAAGTCAGTGATGGCGGACCTCTTGGAGGCTGAGTGTCAAAATGGAAACACATAACCTACTTTTTAACTGTGCCAATACAGCAATTTAACCTGAATACTGAGGTTTAAGTTTAAACAATGGGAGGTGCAGATTTTTGTAAAAGACCCGATTACCACTAGTGCATCCGTTACTGGCCAAAAAACCTACCACAGCCACATGGCAGTGTGAAATAGTGCTAAAATTGTTAAGTGAAAGTTTTGCTCCAATACAGGAATGAGAAGAAAGCAAGGAGTTTGGGACTTGAGAGGGACTTGCAGTGTCAACACTATGGCAGCGTCATTGCTGTATCTTCATTAACAGCTAGTTTTAAGACCGTGGCTGTACTTTTTATGATGTTGTCGTAGTCTAGTCAACTAGTTGTGATGTCATCACTGATCACAGACATAGTTAAGGAGCACAAGTGTCAAGAAACGGCTTTTCTTAAAATTCTTTGTAACATTAACAGTCAACAAAACAAAAGTAGGCAAATACCTCTAATTTCCTGGTAAATTATCAGTATGTCCACAAGAGGGCACTGCTGTCTGCTTGTTTACCAGACAAGCCCAGCTTAGGAATACTATGTTACCAGAGCTGAAAAAAACAACTCACCTTCTCTCTTCCTCTCTCTCTGTTGGCTAATCTTTCTCCCTACCAACTACATGTGCCAACAGAAAGGGCTTTCCAAGCCCCTTTTGGGCACACGTGCCATAGGTTCTCCATTACAGCATTGGGTTATTTAGTCTGGGTATAGCCATGTTAAGTATTTATCCTCACTGTCCTTGTACAGAGCAGTGACGGGCCCTGACTCCATTCTATATAGATTTCCTTTTTGCAAATTTTTTGGCAAGGACAGAATGAATTACAAAGTATAAGGGATTTGTGCAATGTCTCAGCTTTTTCTACAACACTTTGATCTTACCTCACTGTGATTCACTTTAATCTGATTGGATGTTTGAACTGAACGCAGGTTCCTCTGGGTCAGCATAAAAGTTATTCCTTCAGTAAATGAGTTCCCCTAGTGATTTAATTTAAGCATCATGTACTCTATAATAGAAATGTGCCACTTTTAGCTTGGTTATGAGCACTAGTTCTACGAATGTGTTAATGTAAAATAAGATTTCTGACCTTGTATACTCCTTTGAGAAATGATGTAATGGAAACTGTTATTTTCTTTGGAAACCATCACTTGTGTTTTAACTATATTGCTAAACTTGAGTAGCTAATCACACAAAATGCAGTATGTCAGAGGCAATGGCAAATTTGTCAATTTTATCTTACTAAATATAAGTTCTGGCAAAGCGGCTAACCTACATTTATTTATGGGCCTTGGATGACTGAGGATCAGCGAGGGAACTGGGAGTCTTGTAGGTTGCAGTGGAAGAGTTTTACAACTGACTGAGTATTGTAGAGCAATGGGCAGGACTAGGTTACAACGAGGTACTGAATGGCAAGGTAAAAGCTTATAATCTATCAATGAGAATGTTACATTTTATTACTAATGTTGAGGTGATATATTACTACTGCAAGTAATTCAGCATTCTTGTATTGTTCTGATATCCTTTCAGGAACACAGTATGTTTTCTTTTACCTGCATGGGGTTTCTCCTTTTACCTTTACATGTTCTTGTAAGGATCAAGAGCAGAAGGAGCGACCAGACAGGCAGCACACACTGACAACCAGCCAGGGATATGTGAACCAAAAGGGGTTTATTGTGCCCTTACAAAACAGAAGCAACCAACAGGAACAGGTGCAAAAATAGTCCAGAGTTCAGATGTTCAAATGTCCAGGGTTTAGTAAGTGGAGAAAAATGCTCAGCCTGAATGGGTGGGTGAGGCACACCTATATAGCCTTCTGGCTAACCAGACAGGTGACTTCAATCCAGCCCACGCTTGCAGGGAGCCACCTTCTGGTGACTGTGGAAACAACCCTGGAAAGGGCAAGCACAGCGCCACCGGTACCTGGTACAGCCGGGGTCCTCACAGTTAATTTTTTTTAGTTTTTTTTAATTTTAGTTCATTTGCCAAAATCTCAAGAAAACTTTTTTCACGTTGTCAAGATGGGTTGTTGAGTGAATTTTTTTTTAAAAAAAATAGTTTAATCCATTTTGGAATAAGGCTGTAACATAACAAAATGTGGAAAATTTTACGGATGCTCTGTATGTATTGTATCTCCAATAGTATTGAAACAACCCTACAAATTATTCAATTCAGGTGTTTCATTTACAAACATTACACATACAAAATCAATACCTATGCATCTAGACTGCATCCAAAAACATTTGTAAAAGTGTCAGTCGTAGGAGCTCAGTGGATTCCAGGTTGTACAGTGATAGGTAGTTACCTGTTTCATAAGTAAATTTATCAAAAGTAGAGTGTTGTACCATGTAAGCCATTGATAAATATAGAGAGTTTGGAGTTGAAGTGATACCATGTATTGGCTAACTGAAGTCATTAGAGAAGCTTATCTAATGAATTGAGTTAGCCAATAAACGGTATCATTTGAACTCCAAACTTTCTATATTTCTGTCAACTTATGAAATGTTCTTGCCGATTCAAATATTCAGCAGTCTGAGTCTATGTCTGGCCTTCAGATTAGCTCAACAGTGCATAGAGAGCTTTATTAGATGGGTTTCCATCAGGGCTGTAGAGTTGGAGGCAATTTGGGGTACCTGAAATTGGAGTCGGCAAAAAATGAATCGACTTCGTCGCCTACTAAATATAAATGGGAATACAACTGTTGCCTTCCTTTCCTTTAATGAATGTATAAAATAAATGATCATATACAGAGGACTTGAAGTATCAGAAACTGAGGAGACGGAATATTTATCTACCGACTCCAAAGCACTGGATTTCATTTGCAAGCCTTACATCACCAAGTACAATGCTAAGTGTTAGATGCAGCAGCGTAAAGCAGGCTGCCACTGGACTCTAGAGTAGGGAAGAGTGAGAAATTTCATTCGGGCAATCTGATGGCAGATGCCAAGTGTATACTGGCATGGATCAGAAAGAAGCTGTGCTGACAACAAGGGTTGTGTTTTGCAATTAGTGATGAGCGGCATAGGCAATATTAGAATTCGCAATAGTTTGTGAATAATTTGCGAATATATAATCACATTGCCTTCAAAATGAATGGTAACATGCTATATTTATTTTCGCATTGTGTGGCCGTAAAGCTTCCAAGTGCATAACACCGCGAATATCCGCCACCATATTCGCGAATTATCGAATAGCCAATATTCGTCTAATATATTCACAATTTAAATATTCGAGCTCAAGACTATTTGCAATCCCCCATGTTGAGCGGACTGCACAGTGATGATGAAAGGAAAGGTGGTTGGGTATCTGCAAATGCGAGCCATGCCAAAGTCTGGTGGCCCAGGCAAACTGTGCACCCACTAATAGTCCAGAACTTTCCATGCTATTTATTAAAAGTTCTTTTTCAGCACTATGGAAAGCTCCTGCTATAAAATGTGTCATTTAACTTTTTACACCTCACTGTTAATGCAGTATTTGCTATATGTTCATTGGCTGCTACATACAGAAGGAACAGTTTAAATATTGTGAAATACACTGAGTGGCCAAAAAAAAAGTCTTCACCAAAAAAAAGGTCACACACTATTTTGTTGGACCGCCTTTAGCTTTGACTGCGGCACACAATCGCTGTGACATTGTTTCAAAAAGCATCTGCAATGTCACAAGATTTATTTCCATCTAATTTTTCACCAAGATCTTCCATTGATGACGAGTCTATGCAAAGCCTGCTCCAGCACATCCCACAGATTCTCAATGGGGTTAAGGTCTGGACTCTGTGGTGGCCAATTCATGTGTGACAATGAAGTCTTATGCTCCCTGAACCACTCTTTCACAATTTAAGCCTGATGAATCCTGGCATTGTCATTTCAGAATATGCCTGTGCTATCAGGGAAGAAACAATCCATTGATGGAATAACCTGGCCATTCAGTATATTCAGGTAATCAGCTCACCTTATTCTTGGAGCACATACTGTTGTTGAACCTAGACCTGACCAACCTAACCGCAGCAACCCCAGATTTATCCAATAGGAGACTCGTACCTATTTACTTAGTTAAATCCAGATGGAAACTTTTTTTTTGGATAGGCAGTGTATGTGTTCATAAATTGTATTGAAAAAATGTTACCTTTTATTTATTCAATTAAAGTTTTACCAATATAGCCGAAATCTTTATTATAGATCCAGACTTATATAGGCATTTGGTAAAATCTGTATCTCCCTCTCATGGAGTACATATACCTGTTTGTGGTTTGTTGGCTGTACTCTCTTCCTGTCACAATAAAACACCACCTTACTATTAGGATGTAAGGCAGACATGGAGGCTAACCTGTCCAGCCTTGTAAGTGGTTAGGAATATCTAAAAGTAGTTGAGTAGATGTGACTGTATTTACCAAAAAGTGTTCATAGGAAAATGATTAGATCAGGGGGTTAAAAACAAAACATTTCCAAGTCATTTTTTGTTTGGAGGTTTTCTCCCTCTTTTTCACACTTGCACATTTGGGTAAGTTTTTACACCTTTATCTACATTCAATAAACTAACTGAAGAGTAGGAGGATGTTAAGCGTAGACAAAAGACTTTCGACAATTTCGAGTTAATTGCAAAGCCCCTGAACATGGTTTCATCACCAAAATTGCTGGAGATGTAAAGAAAGGTTGGTGGTATACTTAAAAAAAAAAAGTTTTACTCTAACACAAATAGTTTTTGCATAAATAAAGTTCAAATCAAGTAAAAATTTCGAAAACTTTTGAACTTAATTTATGCAGAACTTACATATGCTAGAGCAAAACTCTCTTTTTTCAAATGTTCCCACAACCCTTTTGGTGATAATTTCCAGAGGCTTTGCAGTCAGCTCACAAAGAAAAAATTTACCATCTCTACTAGCAATACATGTTTAGATTCCCGTTGCCTGCGGTTGCTGGCAAAACGAACAGAAATCGAGATGTGCACCACTGACACATCGATTCTCGCTCGATTCATTGTATGGGGACCATAGATTGAACAGGGATTTATCAACTTGGCAGATACCTGCTTGATCCTGCTCTATTTTAACTGTTGCAAAATAATACAATACAACTCACATAAATACAAAATTACCAAAAAAATGTAAAACATCCTATGAAAAAAGGGGAGGGAGGATGGGGATGATCTTCAACAAAATGGATACCGCCACTCCCTTACCAGTCCTGCCCATATGATCAACGTCACTTCGCATGATGCCGCCCTTCTTCTCAATGCCCCCAGTCAGGCACCTGTTGGTGTTACACACCATGTTGACCACAAAAATCCCCTGGCCTGCCAGCTGATCCTGTGTACCACCTAGACCTAAATCGTATACAACACACACACACCAATTATCATGATGTTTTGGTACAGAATGATAAGAATGAAAACAACTTAATGCAGACGGCTAAATACTGGAAAATCGAAATGATTGAATTTGTGATGATTTGTGATTATGATAACGTAAGAAAATAAAGCAGGTTAATAAGAGGAGTGTTTGCTTATCCTGGTTGCCTCCTTATACACCCCTTCTACTATTCTTGGTTTCCATAGTAACCGGCTTATTCACGATGCTTTTAACCACTTCTAATTATATACTGCCATAAAATTAATACCTCGGTTTTGTCTCAAAAACAGCTTGCTGCGTTTTGTTTGTCAGCTCATTTTGACAGCTCCATACAGAGTGTCACACACTGTATCTTGAACTTCAACTTTAATTCCTCCAATGTTCTCATTTTTGTGATAATTGCACATGTATGATAATTAGCGCGGCTTGTCAGATTGATGTAATCTTTTCCTATGTACCTGGCCCCAAAATTTTTTTCAGTTTTAGTAGCATTATTCTTTAATTTAATACTTCATTTCTGACCTCCTTCTCCCAGCCACCCTAGGTAAACCTCTGTCGGTGTTCTTCATGATGGCGTAAATGCCACTCTCCGCATTATAGTATATATAGTACCTCACAAAAGTGAGTGCACCCCTGACAATGTGATAAATATGGTTTATAATACCTTTTTATGGGACAACATTTTGATATCATGTAAAGTAGTCAGTGTACAGTTTTTATAACAGTGTAAATTTGTTGTCCCTTCAAAATAACTCAACACACAGCCAAGTGAATGCACCCCTATGTTAAACATTTCCAAATTGTGCCCAAATAGTTATTTTTTCCCCCAGGCACACACTCGACACCATCTGAACTAAATAAATCTTGGCTTCATCAGACCACAGGTTTTCAGACCTAAACCCTATTGCACATCTCCGCGGCATTCTCAAACAGAAGGTGAAGAAGCGCAAGGTGTCTACCATTCACCAGTTATGATGTCATGAAGAAGTGGAAGAGGATTCCAGTGGCAATCTGTGAAGCTCTAGTGATCTCCATGCTCAAAAAAGTAAAGCTAGGCACACATGGGTAGATCTGTAAAAAGATTTGAGTACAATCAATTAATGTGATTGTACTCTAATTTACAAAGCTACCCGTGTTTCCCTTACTTCGAGTGGTATCAATAGAGCCTACATGTTGGAAAACCCTGTTCAATCTCCATTACTTTGCATGGAGAAATGAATCTTCATGCAAAGTATTAGATGTGCTGCCTTCTGCTCAGCCGTCAGTGTCAGTGTGAAGGGGGGTGGAGCCAGCACTCCTCACTCGGAAGCTGTGAGAGACAGGCAGCTTCTTCCCAGCTTGTAGCGTGTTGTGATTCACACACTGCAAACTGGGGAGAACGGGTCCCCATTGAACGGGAATCGATGTGCCCATGTGGTGCACATTGATTTCCATTCAATTGATCATGTGTGCCTGGCTCTTGGCACAATATGTACATTTCAATTAGGGGTTTACTCACTTTTGTTGCCAGAGGTTTAGGGCTTGTTCCCACTAACCTGATTTGCGGAGGTGGGACACGATTTCAAATTGCGCGCAACAATCGCGGGTGGTCGCGTCCATTCATTTTCCTGTGCAATTTTGTAATCGCGCCCATTCATTCTTCAAACAATGAATGGGAGCGATCAGGGGAAATCTTGCATAATGCAGTTTTTTTAAAATCGCGTCACCTGATCGATTGTGAGCAATCGTCACACACGATCAGAAAAAGCACTGTGTTGCTGCTCGTTGCTCTAGTGGGAACAAGCCCTTAGACTTTTGGATGTTGAGATAACAAATTTATACAAGTCTAATAGTAGAAATACACATATAGATTTTTGCACAATCGACCATAGATTAGATCAGGATGTTCGGTACTTTGACCAAATATTGATTGTGCCTACATCAAATGTACACACTGTATTTTCGTTTGACCGAAATTTCGCCTGACTGTTCTTGAATGAAATAGCTTCATTCAAATTTATTAGATCAAAAAAATGATCCAATTATTAATATTAATATCTTTAATTTATATAGCACCAACATATTACACAGCACTGTGCAATACAATGGTACGTTCCATTAGATGTTGGTCGAATGAAACCTTTGTTTGGTTTCAGGTTTTCGTTCCAACGACTAAAAATCTATCTTTTTTATTCTATCTAACGAAAAAAACGACCTGTGTATTCTCACCTTTAGGCAAGTTCTACACTATCCGATCAGATGCATTGACATCATACCATGCACTGTGAGCAACCCCCCTGCTAGGGCCAATGGGCTACATAGCACAGTCAATAATGTGAGCACTTAAATCAATGGCGAGACGTTAGTTATACGTCAGTCTGAAGCGTCCATTGACTGTCATCTCATAGGTCAAGTTTATGCTGACACAGTGCTCTGCATCAAGAAAAACGCAACAGAGGCTTGAACTGACGGATTGGGGCCATACCAGGCTGTGGAGACAGCCATGTCATAGACTTTAGTGCCAGGCTTGTGCATTGCACCACAATCTCTGCTTTCAATGCAGCCTTACACTACTTAACATTATATCAAAGTGTCATATAATTAATTTGTATCCATGAAAATATATGAACTATTTACCATTATGTGAGGGGTGCACTCACTTTTGTAAGATATTTTAATACCAGATACCAGTGAAGCCCCCCATCCTTGATGCTTTATACTGCAAGTGCCAGAGAACTGGGGACACCTAGAGGCAGAAACTATTACTGCAGAAGACAGCACCAATACAGGAGGCAATACAGCTAAACATTATTTTTATTTTTTTTTAATCGCCTCACCTGATCGATTGTGCGCAATCTTCACACACGATCAGAAAAAGCACTGTGTTGCTGCTCCTTGCTCTAGTGGGAACAAGCCCTTAGACTTTTGTAAGATATTTTAATACCAGATACCAGTGAAGCCCCCATCCTTGATGCTTTATACTGCAAGTGCCAGAAGACTGGGGACACCTAGAGGCAGAAACTATTACTGCAGGAGACAGCACCAATACAGGAGGCAATACAGCTAAACATAATTTTGTCTTTTTTTTTTACATTGCTATTTTATTTGTATTTTGTTAGTGTTTTTTATTTTGTTTGTTTTTTTTTACCTGAAGATCCATTTCAACATTGGAAACTTTTTAGGACATTTTTGTATGTGATGTACACTTTTCATGAAACAGTCTTAAAAATAAATTGAAGCAGTGGAAAAATCAATACTTTAAGTTCAGGATTTCCAGTGAACTGCTTAACATTTCACATAAATGTGTTGTGAACAGAGTAACCTTTTCATAGAAAGGGTATCAAGCTTCTTTGTTGCTCTAACAGTGAAAATATGTTGCAATTATTTCAGCTGTGTTTCCCCTGGTGGGTCCTGACTTCTATCTCGTATTTTTACTGTCATGAAAGGAAGCATCAACAAAGTGGACATATTGAAAGAATAGGAGCATTTTAGCGCTCCTTAGCTCCTTAAATGCACTTGGAGGCGCTTCGTGTCTGTGCGGCCGTAGCTATCAGGTGCACCCGAGGAGTCTGGCTGTCAGCCATAGAGGGGAGAGATCGGCAGCACAATCGGCATCCTTCCCACATTAAATAGCTGTACAAACCACTTCACTTTATCATGTATACACTACTGTAAAAGTTAAATTTTTAGATTGGCAAAATTTTTTCAGTTTTTATTGTTAAATTTATACAATTTATGTCACTTAGATAACCTCAGGGAAACATTAATAACTATGAAAGTTTGCAGTTAGGGGTGTGAAATTGGGAATGTAAATTACTAATCCAAAATAAAAGAGTTGGAGAAGGTGTCAGTGTGACAGCTGGAATATGACTATGAAAGGTTGACATTTGGGCTGCAGGTAGTCTGAGTGGTTAGTTTCTAATCCAGAAAATTTCAAGGTTGCACTATGGTATATGATCTGGGGGTTCAAACTGTGCTGTACTGTGAGAGTTACATGTGACCCAAAGCCAGCTGTTAATCTGTGGATGGAGACAGCTAGTCTGAGGCTCAATCAGGAACAGGGATGTCCATCTGCAGCAGAATCTACCATGCAGGAAGCTGATGAAGAGGACTGTAAGGGAGACAGTGAGGAAGACCTCCCTACATATGGGGTGAGTACCAAACACCATCTCCTGGTACTCATCTGAGGAGCTCACTAAAAAAGTTATGTGCACCCTGATTATGTGGTAACAATCCTGCACTGTACATTATTTCAGAGCAGTTGTATCAGTTTAGACTGTTCTATGAGGGTGTTTAGTTGTGATATATTTTCGACTTTCCTGTAGACTAAAAAACATTTTGAAGAAATAGCAAACATTTTTAACTTTAAATTTTGCTTACTTAACCTGTCAAACTTTTTCTGTCATAAATATATATTTTTTTTACCATTTTCTCAGTAGTGTTTCATGCCACATGTCCTATTATCTGCTTACGGTCTTGTAAACAGTCTGCAATGAGTGTTGCGTGTAGATGTTTCTGCTCCCATCCGATATAAGACATGTGAGTCATTCATGAGGGAATCAGCAATGTGGGTGTAAGGCTGAGTTTCCACTTATGCGGAAGCCTGCGGTGCGGCTGCCGCCGCTAAGGACCGCCGCCGCTAAGAACCGCATCTCATGCGGTTCTTAGCGGCGGCCATTCATCCCTATGGCCGCGGTCAGTGCTGGGCGGCCGCGGAATCGGGCGGACGGCCGCCTAAAAACTCGGTCGACCGAGTTTTTAGGCGGACGGCCGCGCGATTCCGCGGACAGGGGACCAGCGCCATTGAGATGAATGGGGGCGGCTGCAGCCACGCCGCGGGCTTCCGCTTCTAGTGGAAACAAGCACTAATGCATACCTGACTGACAAGCTCTGCACTGCAATCTATGTCACCAAAATAAGATATACCGATACCAGAAACCTCAGGCAGTCAGTATAACCACTACTACTTCCAGCATGCATCAGTAATATAAAGACTGACCCTTTCCAGCACTTTTGTGTAGATAAGATGGGCATTGCCTGAAATGTGACCAAGTTTGGTTCTTTTAAGGACCTAATCTGAAATTAGCCCCCCACTTTGGCCTTCGGCCCCACAGTACGCCACCAGCTACCCACAGGGGACTAAGTACCTAACAATGCTCATAATTATTCACTATTTACTACCCCTTCACTTTCCACAGCTTCCCAAAAAGTCCCTCCAGCTCCCCACTGTGTTTTACCAACCACCCACAGTGTGCAGTACCCCACATAGACCTCAGTCCACTAAAGTGCTTTCCCCCCACTACACTGCTCCAACCTATTTCCCATAGTACCCCCAACTTTCTGCAGGCCTCCACTAGCCTCCTAGAGTAAACCTGGCACCTATTTGTCAGACCCTTTCACACTAAACATGTGTTTTTTAAAGGCATTCGTTATTTATAGCTATGCGTTTCTGCATATATACAAAAACACATGCATTTTTCACATGACTTGGATATACGTTATAGACCTGCTTGTCTTACCTTGTCTCCATCTTACCCCCCCCCTTCTATAATAAAACACTTACACAGGATGATTTAATGGCCAGAGCGGCCTTTATTAAAGTAACACAACAATCATCATCATCAATTATCAACACAATTCAGTGTAATACCCTGTTCTGAGTCCTTCAAGGTCCCCATCATCATCATCTATCAATAATCATATCACATCATGCTCCAGGTCACCAGTGCCTGCTGCCTTAGTTTGTAGGCCCTCAGCCGCCACCATCCCAACCCCGCCTCGCGGAGCACTATGCCTCCACATGCCCCACTGAGACTTGGCTCACCCTTCCGCTGGTCAGCTCACTCGACCCTCCCGTGATATACCACCACCAGATGGTTCCCATCCAACATTCTGAACTGTGTAACTGCTTCAAAGACGCCATAACCCGCCAACCGTCTAGCGACATCTGCAGCTCAATCCCCATTAAACCACCGTTAACAAATAACCAACCGCAGGATGCCTCCTCTGCCCCCACCGGGACACACACCACCCCCACCCCCCCCCCCCCCCACCCACATTACCCCCGTGACCGATACAAAAAAACAAAACACCCACCACTACCATGGACGGCGCGGGCGGGAGATTTTTTCTTTCTTCTGTGCTTCCCCTACGAGTGACGCCCTATTCCCTAACTACACCTAACTCCACTTGCTGGGTCCTCCACCTTCGTGCCCCTTCCATCCCACCAATCCCGCCTTCCCCCTTTACTCACAACATCACATCTTATTGTTACAACCAATCCTCTCTCCTGACCCTCTGACACTTCTGTCACCTCTAATCCGTCTGTGGGCCTTCCGCTTACTCCATTGCATTCCAAATGCTACAGGCCAGTCTTTACATCTGCGTTTGCGTTTTGCATTTGTGTTTATGAACAAATCAATGAAAAATGCAGAAAAATTTTATGAAAAATAGATACAGCAGGGAGTATTTAAGCATGCATGCGGAAACGCTGCGTTTTTAGACGAGCAACACATGGAGTGTGAATGGTAACATTGGTTGTCTATGTAAAACCGTGTGTAGTAAAAAAGCGCGTGCGGTAAAAAAAATGCACACGTTTTAAACGCAACACATATAGTGTGAAATGGCCCTTAGAATTTCACTTTGCCCTCTGACTCCCAGCATTATTAGTACCATACAGTGTCTTCAGCACCCCCCACTAACCCACGTGCCGAGGGCAGATCTTTCCTTTGCTATGTGTAATCAGCAATACTGTCTGATTACTCTCAGTGCTCAGGCTGTCATAAACAGCAAAAGTGCAATACAGATGGAAGAACCACCTGTGAGCCGGAGGAGAGTAATTTGCACCACAAGACGCAGTCACCCCCCCCCCCCCCTGATTTTGGGGGGAAAAGGTGTGTCTTATGCACTAACAGTAAAAAATAGAAAGAGGGTAATATAAGGATGGCTGCATTTCTTTTTAAAATGTAACTAGCTGACTTTGTGGGTTCATTGCAAAACTGCAAAACCTCTAGCCAAGTTATAATCACCAAAACTGAAGTAGAGAAGTGTTGTGGGGACACTACAAAAAGGAAGTACTGATCTAGCACATGTAGTTTTAGCACAAATTAGGTTCATGTCAAGTCTAAATTTTTCAAGGTGACTTTGACTTTTAACTTAATTTATTCAAAAACTACATATGCTAGAACAGTGATGGCGAACTTTTTAGAGAGCGAGTGCAAAAATTGAAACCCAAATCCCACTTATTTATCTCAAAGTGCCTGCATGGCTATTTAACCTGAATAACCGTATTTTTCAAACCATAAGATGCACTATTTCACCCCCAAAATCAGGAGGAAATAGTTCCTGCATCTTATGGTCCGAATGCGCGACCCCTGCAGC
>CM070032.1:183055868-183074675 GCA_036250615.1 Ptychadena robeensis
TAGACTAATGGGTGTTGTGCCATACAATATACAGGTGCTCAGCCAGATATTGATGGGTGCTGTGCCATGCACTGTACAGTGTGATGTCCTTTACACTGTTGGGTGCTGTACCATACAATGTACAGGGTTCTGTGCCATGCATTGGGGTGTGCAATACAATATGCAATGGGTGCCGTGCCATAGACTAGTGGGTGCTGGGTCTGCAATATAACATGCAATGAATGCTGTGCCATATATAGGGGACGTGCTATGTAAATGCCATAAATATATTATGCCATGGATCCTGTGCCATGAAGAGACTGGGTAGCTGATATGTAAATATCATCATCTAAAGGCATAGGTGCCATAGACCAAGGCTAGGGACCCTTTCACATCACCCGAGCACTCACTAATCTTCATTTGTGTTAGTATTTCACGCTTGCCTAGCTGGGAAAAATGAGTGTGCACTGGTTTGTAGACACCAACAATATGCAGAGGTGTCTGATCTCACCGAGCACGCAGGGCAGCCATTAATTCTTGGAGTCAATGGAGGAGAATAGGGAGAGATGTATAGGGTGAGCCGTGTGGGTACAGCCAGGCTGAGGGAGCCATTCATGTTTACATAAGACATAGGGAATCATAAACCCCACAGGCTCAATGCTTCATCTGCCATACAATGCTCCTCCATTGTTCCACATTTCCCTATTTCCAGCATGTACTAGTGAAATCCCAATAAAATCCAGCGTTCTCCCTCCCCGCCATCCCTGGATAATGATTGACATTTTTATTGGGACTCGTTTGATTGTCTTGGTCAGTGTAGTGTGTTTGGGCATTCTGCAGACCGGTCAGTCGTTCTTTATTCGCGACATCTTTCATCTATGTTGTTGCTCTCTCTCATTAGACCTGACCTACTTACGCTAAATGAATCCTGGCGGTGTGTTTTTTTTCCTGCTGACTTGTTTTTTTCCCTCCATCTCTTTGTGCTAGAAAATTAAAGGGGATATTGCTAATGGTAACGTGCTCGGAGCAGGTACCAACGCAGCCGTCGCCTTTTATGCTCCATCTTTTCCCAGCGATCACTAATGTAGAAAGATATTGTGATTTTACCAAACACAATCGACAAGTGATGGATGCTTTTTCATTTAAAACATTCCTGAGGGGGGGAGGGGGGGGGGTGAATCCACTCAACAGTCCCAGGCTGTAAATACAATAACATGTCAGTTACATATTTATAAATAAATGAGTCTTATTATATATTTATTGTATTTTTGCTGTTTATTTTGGAGCCACAGGGTGTACTGTTTACATATAACCGCTGCCTGTTGTTGTTATCCATTCCATCAAAACAACATGATGTGTTGTGTTTTTTATATATTTATATGTATAAAGAGAACATGTTTGTGTGTCTGTGTGTCGCCCGGATGACACTGCGTCACATGAATCTTGCAGACAATGTGTTGGTATTTAGTAAATGTAAAGAATTTAGAAGACTTAGATTTAGCCTCTTATTAGCTCTACGCTTCACCCATTTTTTTTGCAGAGAAGGAAGATTTAGTAGTTCAGTCAATTCTCCGACACTGACATCCTGTGGTGGTTGTGTAGCTCTGAAGGGGTGCCGGAGTTTGGGAAGATTGTTTACAGATCGGATGGGAATTCTGAGACACAAAATGAGGTGGAGGAGGTCTCAGTATTCAACAAAAATCACATGTCATGTAGAAACTTTTATTATTATTATCATTTAGTTATATAGTGCCAACATATTACGCAGGGCTGTACAATACATTAGAGTGGAGATACAACACAATATAACACACAGGAACAGGTTATGACACAGGAGGAGTAGAGGACCTTGTCCGGATGGGCTTAGAGTCTAATAGGTTGGGGAATAGAGTATACAATAAGTATGGTTGTAATGCTAGGAATGAGAAGATGGGTAGGAGAGACTGAAGAGGTGGGTTTTCTGTGCTGAAGGTAGGAGCAAGTCTAATGGGCAAGGGAGAGAGTTCCAGAGAGTAGGAGTGGCTCTAGAGAAGTCCTGAGATGGTTTTATGAGTGGGGATGTCATTAGTAGGTCACTGGAGGAGCGGAGGTGGCGGTTAGGGGTGTATTTGTGTACCAGGTTGGAGATGTAAGGAGGACAAGAGGTGTGGAGTGATTAGAAGGCAAGACACAGAATTTTAAATTTAATTCTCTGGACAATTGGAAGCCAGTGTAGAGATTTGCAGAGAGGAGCAGCAGATTAGGAGTGGTTAGTGGAGTAAATGAGTCTAGCAGCAGCATTCATGAAGCTTAATAGAGTTTACAATCAGGGGTGTAGCTAGAAATGACTGGGCATCATAGCAAATTTATTTTTAAAGGGGGACCCCTCCCAGACCTGCCACTGCTATCTCCCCTTCCTACTGGACATTCCTCCCCCTAACCCCTCCTGGACCTTACACCCCAACCCTGCTCTGGTCCCAACCGACCAGAACTAAGACTTAACACCTGGCGATCTAATTTATTTAGGTTTTCTGTGGTCCTCTGAGATCCAGATTTCTGTATCAAAAGAGGTACATAGTACGTACATATGTTTAAAGTCAGGTCGCAGAGTATTCAAAATGAAATTCCACCATCTTTAGAAAAAAAATACTGAAACGTCCACAAGAGGGCGCTGCTTTAAATTTACATGTTAACATTTCACCAGCCGAGCCCAGCTCAAAAGCACTGATTTTTAAATCCTGAGCTGGACAGGAGCCACCTTGTAGCCAGGGACCCCATAGTGGCCCCTCTTGCTAATCTGGTGGTTCCTACACCACTGTTTCCAATTTCTCATCAAGTGTGGGGTAAACTGACCAGATGTGTGGTGGTATATAAATATACAGTTCCCCCGGAAAGTATTCACAGCGCATCCACATTTTGTTATGTTTCAGCCTCATTAGAAAACTGATTCAAAGAATTTTTTCCTAAGAAATTCTACACACAGCACATAAATCGACCCACATATCAATCTAAGGCTATGTTCCCGCATAGGCAATCAGCCGCGGGGCCGCCGCGATTTTAATCGTGTGCAGCGATTGCGGCTGGTCAACTCCATTTAGTTAAATGGGCTAGTGCCCACTTCAACGAATGGGCCGAGATGTCCTGCCACACCCTCTCACTTCCTGGCTGCAATCACTCAGATGCAGAATTGGTGTATCCTGTTTCCCCTGATCACCCTTGAGATATTTCTGCAGCTTAATTGGAGTCCACTAGTGATAAATTGAGCTGATTGGGCATGATTAGGAAAGGTCTGCACCTGTCTTTATAAAAGGTAGCCATACACACTACGATAATCCATCGATAGATGAGGGACAGACTGCAGCGTGATGATGTAATCCCGCTGCAGCCGGCCTCTCAGCTGATCGGCGGGCATCCTTTGTGTGCCGGCTATCACTTTGAATGGGGACTGCTACATCTCCAGCAAGTTTGGTGATGATCCCATGATCAGACTGGTTGAATTTCAATAAAACAAATGTGATCATCTCTAGTAATAACCAGTATAACCCTTCCCATGTTCCAATTTCAAGAATATTGTATTCCTGTTATTATTTATTTAATTGTAAAATCATGTTTATTAGACATGATTGTTTTTCAAAAATTCAACCATTTCGACGATTTCGAGTTAATTGCAAAGCCCCTGAGATGTAGAGAAGGGTTGGGGGTATACTACAAAAAAAGTATGTCTCTAAAGGCCCCCATACACCTTACAATCTTTCCATACAATTTCTGTACAATCAAATTTTGTTCTACCAAAACCATGTAATATGAGGAGCTTTCTAATCCTTCCAATCACTATGTATTCTTTCAGGGAGGACACTATACTACACAGTTGTTGGTAGATCTAATGGAGATTGTATGGATCGATCTTAAGGTGTATGGGGGGCTTAACACAAATAGTTTTTTCACAAATTAAGTTCAAAGTTAAATCAAAATTTCGAAAATCGGAATTTCGACTTTGATTTTGAACTTTGCAAAAACTACATGTGCTAGAGCAAAACATTTTTTTTTTCAAATGTTCCCACAACCTTCTCTACATCTCCAGCAAATGTGGTGATGATACCATGTTCAGGGGCTTTGCAATCAGCTCACAAAGATAGCAAGTTGAAAAATTCGACCATCTCTAATGTTTATTTAGATAAACAAATCTTGTAAACAACCTGTCTAAATAATCATTGATTTGCATAGAACATGGAGTAAGCTTTTGGACCAACCCATATATTTCAGGGAACATTTACTTAAGTAGGGTATTTGTACAGATGTCTGATCAAGAAGACATTACATAGCAGCGTCTTGTATGTTAATTCTGTTAAGGTGCACACATACAGATGGGCGCACGATTGATGACCCGTTAGAACGCAGTGTGGTGACGTCACGATGACATCACCAGGCTGTGACTGAGCGCCTGTGGATTGGACGGGAATTAAAGAGCACCACTGTAGGTGCTCGATTCCTGGTCAATCCTTTGGAATGACATTTGATCAGTAATTACGGACATGTCCGTTACCTGTTTGACAGACTTGTGTTTTAGTAGGAACGGTTGATCCCGCTTGAAGGGGTGGCTGTGTCCAATGGCCAAACAATTGATGACACACGCCGTGACATCAGAGCTCAAACGGGTCATCGATTGTCCGCCCATCTGTACGTGTATAGGCTCCTTTAGAGTTGCTATTATTACATAGATAAGTCCTTAAATTGTTTTACATTTTAACTTAAAGATGTGAGCATTTGATTAGATAGATTTTGAGTTTAATTGGAATTTCACCTTCTGAAAGGCACATCTCTAATAACATAATTCCCAGCACAATTATTGCCTAACAAAGGATCATATGTGAAGTTTCAAACTTCTGTATTAGTAGTCTGAGATTTAAGAAACGGTGAATGAAGATGTATTACAAGTGTATCTCGGGCCATCACAGCATCATATCATAATAATGTCGTAAACCCCTCATACACCTTTAGATAATTCCATACAATTTCCATTAGATTTACCAATGCTGTAGTGCCGGGTCCTCCCTGATAGAATACATAGTGATTGCAAGGCTCAAAAAGGTCTTCATTAGTGATGGTCGAACATCGGCCATCACATTTTAGGAAACATGGAACAACCATGTCCCATGTTCAGATTATCGGACATGACGTCACTAATGTCACTTCCGGTTTTCAGAGCCCATTTTTCACTAGAAGACTGGGTTCTCTACTTGGTCTCTAGTTAAAGATTCTTGCTCTGAATCTTTCTGCTTCTGATCCTGCCGGTAGAAGAACAATAAGCTTCTTATCGCCTGCGATCAGGGGTTGAACAACCGTAGTGTTCGCCGGGTAGAAGTAATGAGAACATCCATGATGGACAGTTTGGCCATCACTAGTCCTCATATTACATGGTTTTGGTAGAGCAAAAGTAGATTGTAGAGAAATTGTATGGTAAGATTGTAAAGTGTATGGGGGGCTTTACTGGGTTAAGCTGACCATACACCTTTACATCTCTCTGTCAGACAAGGAGATCTAAAGGAAATCTGACAGAGAAATATAAAGGTGTATGGGGACCCTTAAGCCAGGAACACACAGCTCGATATAGTAGCCGTTCCAGGTTCCCGGCAGCAGTGCAATGACATCATTGTGCTGTTGCCAGACATCGAAGAATCTGAAGGCACAGCACTGCTGTGTCTCCAACTCCGACGATGCTTTGCATGGAGACCTACGGTAACCATGCAATGCAATGGACATCGACCTTGATTTATGGTCATGTCCGATATCCCTGTTTTTGAGCGTGATTGATTGATTCTGCTTGAAAAGAAGGATGGCCACATTAGATATGGGACAGATAGATGGCTGTAAGCGTGCAAGGTGCTCAAAGCGGCCATCGTTCTGGCCCGTATCTTTGTGTTCCCAGCTTTACTGTGAGCTCATCTTGCTAATTAAGAGATATTAAGAGATAATTAAGAAAAATGTAAAGTAAGGGTCCCCATACACCTTTTGATTTCTCTGTCAGATTTCCTTTAGATCTTTTTTTGTTTAACAAAACCATGTAATATGAGGGACTTTCTAAACCATCAAGTCTACCTGTGTTCAATCCCAGAGGACCCGGCACTACACAGTTGTTGGTAGATCTAAAGGATATCTGACAGAGAAATATAAAGGTGTACGGCCAGTTTAAGGGCCCTTTCACCCTATGGGTCTGTCTATCCTTGTCAATTGCATAAAGGCTGCCACAACACCAGATCAAACAATGAGGTATACAGTGTCCGGCCAGCAAGTTATTGTCTGCAATACAACACTAGTGCATTGGAAATGTATGCTGGGATCAGAATAGTAATGAATGGTATGTAGGATGCGAACAGGACATTAAAAATGATACTTGTTATTAACTTATGAACATATTTGTTTCCATACTCCCAAACAGCCCAAACTGACTACAATCCTGTATTCTCGCCTCACGTCACTCGCATCCCTGCAATCACATGCCTACGTCCGTAAATGGGAACTTGACCTCCATGCCTCTAGATCCCCAGTGGAGTGGCAACAGATATGGGACACGCTGGGTTCATGTGCACTTTGCACAAGAGCCGTCGAGTCAGCCTTTAAGGTGCTGACGAGATGGTACATGGTACCGAATCGGCTAGCCCATCTACATCCGCAGCAGTCTGACCGCTGTTTTAGGGCGTGTGCTGCTGTTGGTGACGTCTTGCATATCTGGTGGTCATGTCCTATGCTGTCTCGTTTTTGGAACAGGGTCTCGGGGCTTCTAGACAGATTGTTCGATCAAAGGTTTCCCAGGGATCCATGGTCCATGTTGCTCCACCTCAAGCCCGTCTTACTAAATCTCAACACAAACTTGCATCGTTTGTTTTATTGGCCGCCAAACAAACCATAGCTCACTCTTGGAAGAAGCAGCTGACCCTTCTCGGAAGTGCTGAATCGTATCAATTCATTCTTTATTAACGAGAAACTTTCCAGCATTCTCCTGGATAAACACCCCGAATTCCTAAAAATTTGGTCACCCTTGATTTCCCACTCTCACCCCGCTATATCAGATGCCTCAGTTCCCCGGCTGTGATGGCTCCTACTCCGTATCCACCTACTTGGGGCAACGCGTCTTGCCTATATTCCCCACCCGGTCACCTGGGTGCTCACTACACCCGGCCTCGTCTTTTCGACTAAGCCTCTGTGGGACGTTGGTTACGCCCTTGCCCCCCCCCCCCCCCATCCCTTCCCCGATATTATCCTGTTTTTTTTTCCTTGTTTGTTCCAAGTGCCCCCTCCCGTTTGTTTACTTGATGCTTACCTGTTGGTTAGGACTGATTTTTTGTATCCATTTGGTATGCTTGGGTAATTGAACGGGTCTACCCCGAATATTGCGGCCTCGCTGGCTTTGCTGGTGTATCTATGTGTTCATTCCCTTCCATTTATGTCATGCCTCTTTTTACTGTACGCTCGCCAACATTTTACTTGATTGTTTTTGTTATGTTAACTGTTGTAAAAACACAAAATGTTTAATAAAGATTTATTGAAAATGAAAAATTATACTGGTTAGTGCTTAGTGGAGAACTTTGTATACAATACATGTATGGTAGTGATATTTGACGCCAGGCTTATCTTTATTTTTACCATGAACAACAATTTTGTCCTGTGGCCCCAATTTGCTTTAAGCGACCATTTCTGGTCTTTTCTTTTTTTAATTCCTTAATTTTACATCCGTTCTGTCCTTTTTCCTAATAGAAATAATACTCTTCTGTTTTAGTACAACATATAGCTGTCATTCTCCCAGTAATATGTGTAAAACACTCATTGTGTGACAGTGTGGTAGCCCTAGGTTACTTGTGTTTACTTCTGTCAAACATTCTGTTTTTTAAATTACTTATCTGTCAAGGTTGTGGAAATCAGAGGAGCTCAATCTGCTTGGGAAACTGCAGAAGAAATGTCACATGCCTTGTTTTCTGGCGACATTGTTAGGCTGCAGTATGACACTATCTGTATTCTCAAAGTACCAACGGCAATGCCGGAAGACACAGGCTCTAGGCACCACAACAACACAACAACACAACAGCACAACAACACCTACCTCAAATCCTGGGCTTGGTCACATTTATTGCGGCATGGCACCATACCAGCTTGGTGAATACATTCTGAATATGATTCATTAGTTACATGAACAGGTGATATTCATATCTGATGAAATCCAGAAGTAAACAGGGGAATTGGTGTGCATTCTCCACAATCCTAAGTCTGGTCCTCATCCTAAGGAACTGGTCATGAGAATATCCTGTAGGCTATAGTTGATGAATATTAGCTAGCTAGAAGGCTCGAAGATCAGCTAGTCAAGAATTTGTCAATTTCGCGAATATGGCGGCGGATATTTGCAACTTCGAATATTCAAGATATATTCCACTGGCAAGCCTATGGACATGCGATAATATAAGTGCAATGTGATCATTAATTTTGAAGATAATCACTATGCTATTATAATTCTTATTATATTATCACAATGCATGGCCATACACACGAATATCGAATCATTATTGTATTGTATCATTTTCTCTTAAAGGTTTGGCTACTTAACCTCCTGGACGTTATGTTACGCGTTTTTTCAAATCCAGGCAATCCTACCTGCCGGGAGGTCCCGTGCATAATTTATTTACATGGAGATCTATGGCACTGCCTACTATCGCCCCCTTCGAGGCACCAGTGACGCGGAAGCATCGGCAGACATGCAGATGCTCCCGATCGGCGGGGGAATTTGGCGGACAGGTAAATTTGTACATACTTAACTTCGGGCTGAGTTTCATGATGGATGAAACTCAGCCCAAGTTAACTCGGGCCAAACATCCAGGAGGTTAACTGAGGTATATTATGTTTGGGTGCACTGCGGCTGTGTTGCCTTTTTCAGCTGGTAGCCGAAAATCCCTGTTACCGCATTGCGTTTTTGTCTTCCATACACTTGCACTATACTTTTATCTGCAAAAATGCGTGCTGTTGGGCTTTACTATAAAAGATACACAGGTTTCTTATAGCGTTAACTCCGTGCTGCGTTGCAGGTAATTACCATTTTGACCATTTTTTACTAGATACGGTGGCATTTTTTTTACCATTTTAAGTTAATTACAAAGCCCCCGAACATGGTATCATCCCACAATTGCTGGAGATATATAGAAGGGTTGTGTGCATGCATGCAAGTTAGGAGGGAGGGGACCCCCAGGGTGGGAGCGTTGTGATGTCACTTCCGGGAAAATAGATTTTAATGTGTTGTATGTGTGTATGTTTGGGGGACCTAGCTTATCCTGGACACAGGTAATGGGGGCCTTAAGGAAAAAAAGTTTGGTAACCACTGCTATAGGCTATAAATAGCTGTACAATTTTCTTATGGATATATGGTATATGTAACATGTCTCATGTGTAAAGGTACCCATACACGTTGCAATTTTTCGTGCGATTTTAGCCCTTCCGACCGATCCGGTCGGTCGGGTAGGTCGATCATTTGGGATTCCTAACATGCAAATGTAGTCCGACCGATGTTGTTTTTAGAAAAATCGGCCGATAAGTCGGTCGGGTCCCGATGTCTGTAATTTTCGGTCGGTCGGCCACTTTTAAAAGATTCCCAATCCAGCCAGCCGATCGGTCGGTGACCGACCGACTTTAAAAAATAGCACTAAAGCTAAAATCGGGCGTAGAAAAATCCCCGAAAAATCGCAATGTGTATGGGTACCTTAAGAGCTGATATCTTATTATCCTGTGTAATTCTCTACTGTTCATGTGCAGCCGTTCAGGATAGTTAGAAGAAGCAGTGCTAATGGAAAGTCCTTTAACTGATAACATTTCAGTAAAACTGCAAAAACACTTGACATGAAACAGCTGTCTATTAAGATGTACAATTCTTATATACTGTTCCATATATTGTGTAGGATTGGTAATAAAATGATTTCATTTTCCTGGAAAAATTCCTTTGTACAATGTGATTTGTGGCCAAGAGCTTAGTGAATACATTATCATACATTATGGAGCCGCCACTCATTAGATTACTATTATTCCCCAATTTACACATATTGACTTTTGACACTCTGCAATCTACATTCCAAGGAACACTTAATTGCTGTATGTATCCGAAGAGAATTTTGCCATCTGCATAGTGTGTGCTGTGAAATTATAATTCCCATCAAAGGGGAGTGATAACGGGTCTATATATCATTGGATGTATGTAATGTGTACATTTGTTTCATAGCTGCTTATGGATAGAAAGGATTTCTCTTAACTGTTATTTCTGCCCCTGGAGTATACAGTTGGAAACACAAATAGATAAATTAAGAAGTCTGCATGTAACACTGTTTTTATTCTTTATATTTCTCATCTACAATGGAGGACCTAACCCAAAAGTGAGCTTAAGGAAGTGTAGCCCCCAATACATAGCTTTTTCACACCTGATCTAACCTACCCTCTGGCTTCAGTTGCCAACTAGTGGTACTCATAGGCCATGTGTCCTTTGATACACAGTGGAACATTTCTGTGGGGTTTGTAATTAACTTGAAATGGTAGCAAAAAATGCCACCATCTCTAGTTCAGGACACATTCCTGCTGCAACCATGTTCAATTGTTCAATGGACACATATGCGGTACCCCGTGTGTCACCGCAATGAAAACTTGGCACGCCATGCTGGTTTGAGAAAGTGGAGTGGACACAGTCCAATTCATTAAAATTGGAAGTATCCTATAGCTGATATGCAGAATATTGGTTGTGATGGTTGATAGGTGCCTGGCAGTGATCTAGATAAATGATCAGTATTGGGGAGATATAAACTATTTTTCCTGGCTATGGATCCATCAACCAAATCTGATCACCTTTATTTTACACCCCTTGCTGGCACAGAATGCGATGCCTACCTTCCGTAGTGAACTATGAAGTCAGTTGTGGGCAACTGAGTTGACATGGAGGGCTACAAGTGCGGCCCTCAGCATCACTAAAGGGCCGCACATCACATTTTCAATCTACTTGTATAAGCATTTTTTAAAATGACAGCAGGCAGAGCTAGAAGATATTATTATTTTTTTAAATAACAAAACTTGTGTTAAATTATACTTATACTTATACAAGCATTAGGGAACACTGTAGTAGGGTAATGCATGTGCAGCCTATCAGTGACCCAGACCTGTCTACCGATCCCCAGCTGACTCGTCTTCACCCAGGATCTTCTTATAGTGGGAAGAAGATCTAGATGACTGCCGGGCACCAACCGATTTTCTGCATATCAGCTACCAGCTAATGGGAGCACTCTCTACTGTTTGTCATCTCATCAAATGCCACACCCCACCTATATGTGCAGAAAAGGGCCATAGGTGATTTCCTATGCCCTATGCATTAACAGTTTCGGGGGCTGCAAGAGGAGGACCAGGGGGGGGCACTGAAGAATGCCTAAAGGGCCGCAGGTTGGGCACCTGGGTATTAAGCCTTGAGAATAAACATGTGTGTGGACTCCTCTGGTTAGCTATCAGAGTCTGATACACTGTATGTATACACCATATATGACTTACGCTCTGCATAGCATCCATTTGTGCATAATGTAAATGTCTCCCTGGGTTTGGCAGCAGATTGTACAAATTATGAAGATTTCTATTAGCATTTCTATTCCAGCAGTTGCTGTGCAGTGATTATGGGTACCTGTGCTATGGATTTACATTCTTTGTCGCTCTCCGGCAGATACATCAGTGGAATCTCATTTGCAGCCAAACAATTAATTATATTGCGCTAGATAAAGGCTTGACATTTTCTTTATAGAAATAATGACTTTGCTGGCTCACATTCCGGAGTGAATATTACCCATTTTATAACAGAATAAAACATTGCAATAGAATGGTGGTGGCCCCAAGCACAGTTTGGAAGTTTTAGACAAAACTAGAAAACCCATGTCTTATTTGTAGTAATGGTGTTATTTGGTGAAGGAGATGTCTATTTCCACCCAATGTAGGGTATCTTTACTATACCACGTCTGCACTTCTTATCTCTATTACCCCCTCTAACTCCTCTTCCTAACTGATTACTATCCCCACTGACTAAAGGTTCCCATACACGCATAGATATGCGCTAAATTGATGGCTAACTCGAGAGCCGTGCACACACACGACCATCCATCTAGTGCATATCTAATGCGGCCACCCCTGTCTTCGAATGGGATTAAACCCACTCGAAAACAGGGTTATCGGACATGACCGCAAATCAAGGTCTGCCTAAAGCTCCTTGGATATCGGGCTCAACGCAATGGCGTCATAGCGCTGAGCTCGAAAGCTGATTCATCTCACGGGCATCAACCTGTGTATGGCAGCCTAAAGGCTATGTCTCCAAGGCACTATCGGGTCCCCGCCAAGAAATGCGCTTCGTGCAGGGAGTGGCGCATTACCTGCCTGCAGCACCAGCTATTCCCATTGCATTCTGCCGAACCACCAGTCAGAAGGTCAAGGTAGTGCAGTACATCAATCCCCATCCTTCAGTCAAGTGTGTCAAGAAAAAACTGTTGTTTATGTTATTTATATATTTATGACCTTGCAAATTTGTGTATAAATGTGAGTCTCAAAAAACAGAATTGTATTAAGCCTGAAGAAGGGATCTGCAACATCCCAAAAGTTTTTCTTTTTCAATGACTTCAGTTAGCCCTCTCTATATCATAACTATAAACCAGGACATGTGACTGGGAGAGGTAGGTGTCACATTTCCTCTCTGTATGATGTCTGTCTACCTTGTATTTTTGGGTAGGCGTCGTTCCGCCTCTATAGCGTAGCTAGGTCAGCAGAGAGGGTAGGCATGTGGTTCAGAACTTTGAATATATTTAATATAACTGTGTAAATAATATTTTATCTCATACTGAAATGTGGTAATGCTGAGAAGTAAAATTGAAAATGTTATCGACAGTATGTATGATTTTCTTAGTTTGAAGTGTTTATTTTGTCTTTTGGAAATCTGAAGACAGTGGTTAGCAACACAGCATGCATAGGCAAGGCACTGGTTCACTTTAAAATGTATTGCTTAAAACTTATTTTTGTATGCTACGACTGCTTTGTTGTAATGGAGGAGTAATGTCAATCATGCCGCCCTTTGGGCATTCTTCAGTGGCCCCTCTCAGCCCCTGAAACCTAACTAATGCATAGGAGCGGTTCACCGGGGATCTTCTTAGAGCGGGAAGAGGAGGAGAGTCAATTGACTTACTCAGGCTCTGGCTGAGCATGCTGATTGGCTTACATAAAATTTTTCTTATTTAAAAATGAAAAATAATGTCTTCCAGCTATGCCTGCTGTCATTATAAAATACTTATACAAGTAAGTATAGATTGAAAATGTTATGTGCGGCCCTTATGGGATGCCGAGGGCCTTCATATCAGTTCAGTTGTCCACCACTGACTTAGATGAACATGTAATTGGTTCATTTCTAAATTTTTTGTTAAAGTTTGTGAGTGTCTAAATAAAGCAGTATTAATATTTTTGTTACTTCCTTTTACAGTTCCTATTGTTTCTCTAATATGTTGCAGTCTCCAGTTATTGAGATAGAACGAGTCTCTACAAGGACATTGTTATACTGTTATACTGTACATTGTTATGTACATAACTCCATATGCCACAACAGCTGCAGGAGCTGACTAGAAAGGGGCAATTTTTATATGTTCTGAAGCAGCTGTTTTAGCAGAAAAAATGCACTGATGGCAATTTACCATATGGGAGATGCCCCAGACCACCAGACTAGATTGGTGTTATAGGATTAAACCTTAATTAAAGGCATATTCACTGCATACTAAACTTTATATTTTAGAATTAATTATTAATACTGGGTGATTAGTACTTCGCTTTTCACCATCTCCCTGCTGTCAGCATTTTCTAAATGTGTAGAGCTAATTTCCTTTCAATTACTAATAAGTCAAACGAAAAATTCTATGGGCGACCCATTGTCAACCCAGGTCTAACCCTGTCTTTAATACTAATACAGCGCAATAAAGAAAACATGACATAGGGAATGTAGTTCTTACTGAACAAAAGAAACAGGTTGGAAATGGCCATGCATAGGTGAATAGGCAATATGTAGAAGCATGTCTGAAACAGTGCATGCATTAGCTAAGATGTTCAGATTTAAAGTGGACTTAAGCTTTAAAAAAACATAAAAAATAAACATTTACACATTACTCACCTACATCGGGTCTTCATCCTTGGACAGCGACCCCTAAAATGAAAAAAAAAATACATACCTTTCCTGGCTGCTTGCTCCCGCACCGCCATGCCAGGCTTCAAGATGGAGGAGTGAGACTCTTCCAGTCTCGCTCCATCCACCCATCTGGATCCGAACCAGGTAATACTCCACCCCTCCACATCACCTGATTCATATGTGGCTGGCTGTGGATGCATGGGCTCATGGGAAAGGAGACGTCAGAAGTGACATCTAATTTCCCATGTCCCCTTGGGGCCACTGCGGCTCACTGAAGAGGTGGAGACTTGCTGGATTTGTAAAGACTTACTGGGTAAGTATTTTTTTCACATTTGAACTCCAATCTGCCATATTTTCGGCACCAGAGGTGCAGAATGGAAGGTGGAAGGTCCGCTTTAAGTACATCAAACCCCCAACTGTTCCCTTTTTCACAGTCCCACTCTCATAATCAGTTATGTTCAATTACATTTATGCAATAGGTTTTTCATACTCTATAGTGTATAAACTGTACAACATATAACTAACTTATAGGTGTGATTTTTTTGTACATTATTTTATGATTCCTGTAGGTGGGGGTGAGTTTATATGCTGTACTTAGTACTGAAAGGTATCTCAGAATATTCGGCATTATGGATGTACTTCCACATCTTGGTAGACTAAAGTATCTCATGTCCATGGCTGGGGTTTTCTTTCCAGTATGCCAAATATGTGGAGTGAGGACGACATACCAAATGGCCAGTTGATGTTACATTGTGGTATAGCCACCAAATACAAAAAGGGAAACGATAGGCACTTAGCGGTGGTTCTCCTAATTATGATCTCTCAGGTCTGTTAAGCAAACAAAAAATAAAAGCTTTCCTTTGTTGCGTAAGTTCCCTGGGGGTCCATTCAGATTATGCATTACCTAATGCACATACATTAACACATTACTAGTTATTAGGATGTATTGTGCTAAGGCAGCCCATTTAATTCCTCAGTTCATGCTTCTTGTGTAGCTGACACCATAGAGAACTGTCTGCCTTATTTCTCTCAAGCTCAATAGCAAGGTGTTGTAGTAGTTAGTCAAAATGATTTTTATATACTCTAAATTTATTATATAGATTTATACAGAGAGTTTGAAATTCAAGTGACACCCTTTATTGGCTAACTGAAGTAATTGAAAAAGCATGTGGAGCACCACATTTTCATTGCGGAACACATCCATTGAT
The DNA here is from genome assembly GCA_036250615.1 of Ptychadena robeensis. NCBI lineage: Eukaryota > Metazoa > Chordata > Amphibia > Anura > Ptychadenidae > Ptychadena > Ptychadena robeensis. The sequence continues at coordinate 183,071,238 of CM070032.1, forward strand.
GATCAATGAACGTGTCTGCGGGTCATGAACACATTGGCACCCTGAACGGGGGTAAAGCCATCTGCAAAACACGGGCAGTCCTCCCGCCAATAGTCCACTGTGTAATGGAAACATGGCATTAAAGGGATGTACATGGAACATACAATGGATCGAGCAGTGATCAGACATGCTATAGATTTGAGTTGATTGTTAAAGTATCTGATGTGTTATCTAGGTATGTGGATGGATTTGTATCGGATGGTATTATGGAGCATGCATGCAGAGCTTATGAAAGGTATCGATCCGTTATGAACCAATCACTCTGTGTGGTGGTAAAAAGGAATACGTTTTTAAACAATCAACTAAAACCATAGTTTTTTTAAGTTGATCGAATGGGAGAATCGAACCATACATGCCCACCTTTACTCCTCTGTAACAATGTACTCCAATGTACTTTTTTGTGTATATAACCAACAGTGAGGGTCCCCATACACCTTTAGATTTCTCTGTCAGATTTCTTTTAGATCTCCTTTTGTTTTACCAAAACCATGTAATATGAGGGAATTTCTAAACCATCAAGTCTACCTGTGTTCAATCGCAGAGGACCCTACACACCATAGTTGTTGGTAGATCTAAAGGATATCTGACAGAGAGATCTAAAAGTGTATGGCCAGCTTAAGAACAATTGCAAAAATAAGAAGTCCAGATCCATTGTTTAGACTCAATGTTCATAAGAGCTTCCATTAGTGATATTTTATTCAGGAAAGATACTGCAAATATTTCCTGCCAATGTCTGCATCTTGGCACGAGGTATGGTTGCCTGTTGCTTGACCTTGCATACATTACCATTGCTATATCAGACGAGTATATGAAATATACTAGAGGTAGCACTCTTTCTGCATTGCAGCATTATGTCTATGAGTCACCCACTGCTACAGCTTCTCTAGCTAATTTCATCCACATATTCAGTAACAACTCATTTTTTTTAACATCCAACACATTTTAATTATGGTTCGCAGCTCCAGTTTTTTTTCCCCAATTCTTCTTATCCTCCAGTATTCAGCACAGTCTGCCATCCCTGAATTCTTTTAATTATTTTTGCATGCTGTTGCCAAAATGTGAGCCCTCCTTGGTGCCAAAATGTTCATTAGTTTGATAATCCCGCTTATCTTTGCACAATTCCTGCTGGGAGTTCTCACTTTCCTCCATGTATGCTCGTCCAAATTCTGTCCATCCAATGCTTTTTTTAATCAATGGAAACTTTAGCATCTGGACTGATGAAAGATACCTTTTATAATACTTTGTCAGAAGTCTTGTAAGTCTCCTGGTAAATAATTATAAAAAAAATTGGTGTTGGCATTTCCCTTTCTCATACCTAGTCACCTTACTCGTGTCCGACAATGCAGAGTTTGACCTAGCGGCATTTGGCCCTATCATGCTCCTCCAGCACCTGGCTGGGTTTGAAAACTGCTAGGTATGAGTCTATTTATCATTTGATATAGTTACAGCTACTAGAGAATAAATAAGGGGTATAGAATCAGTGCTTATTCTGTTTTATGCAGATGGACGTGGAGAAGACAAGGAAGTGACCCTTCTGTGTCTCCACCCTTAGGAAACACATGTGGCTGGGTAGGTGGTCATACACCAGTCTGCCCTGCCATAACTACAAGCACATCCTAGTGTCCATGATAACCATCCTTTTTCTGGAGGTACATTCATACGTGTTTCCCCGAAAATAAGACAGTGTCTTGTATTACTTTTTTCTCCCAAAGATGCCCTACATCTTATTTTCGGGAAGGGAAGGCTTATTTTTCCATGAAGAAAAAAAACGTCACTGGGGTATCAGGGTGGGGGGATCATTTAAAATGACACGGGGGATTAGAGGGGGGGAATCAAAATGACACAGGAGACTCAGGGGGCATTACCATTTTAGTAACCCCTTCTGATCCTCCTGTGTCATTTTGCCTCCTCTGATCCCCCCCTGTCCAGAGTTACAGTACCGTATCTTCACGGGTGCCTTTTTTAGGGAGGATGCCTGATATTTCAGCGTGAGGCAAAAATTTAAGGGTGCCATATTTTCGGAGTCTTCCTTATTTTCTGGGAAACAGGGTATGTAGGGAACAATGAAATAGACCAATACCTACAAATCCATGAGTTAGTTTCTTCAGTGTTGTGGCATGCTTTCTGGTTAAGCATTCCTCCAAATTACATAGATTAACTATATTATAGCTCCAAGAACAACAAGAATATAGGTAGCACTTGCCAATAATGGACATGCTTAAAGCCTCATCAGATACCAGCTTCTTGTTGACTTAGATGACAATTTTTGGATGAAAATCCAGCATCTGTACTTTCATTCCCCATTGGTCGCTGGTGATCCATGCCTTTGGATCTCCTAATGGCTTCTGTTTGCTATAGTGGAGGACGCCAGTGGGAAGACATTTGTTTTTTTCCCCTGCCTCTTTATTGAGCAAAATGGGCTTCTCCAAGGAGAAAAGAGAAGTCAGTATATTTGTAGAATGCCACCTGAAATGACCATTAACAACCCTTTCAGGTGACATAAGTTGCAGGTATGCTTGAAGCTTAACATGTTTGAAGCCTATAAAGCCAGAAATGGTCATAAATAATAAACAGTTAGTCTTTTCAAATGTAGAATTTCCCAAGTCTATAGGAATGGTGACAGCTATGTTGCTTTAACAATACACTACCAGTAGAGTACATACAGTATAATACATGGGAACACGTAATAAGCATGTTCACCATATGTCTTCAATATGTTCATGGTTTAAGCACAATGGTGTTCTGCCATTGGAACGTAACATTGTGTGATCCAGAAAACCTCACATCATGGGAGACAGTTGTTTTCCATAAGAACTATCTGTTCCATCTATGATCTGTCTTAACACAAACCAGTAACATCTGTCGGATTTATATTTAGATTTTCAAGATGGTCCTACACATGCATGTCTGTCTCACTGATTTAAAAAGCCACACAGTCTAAACTGTTTAAGATTTTTTATTAAAGAAATGTTTGAATAAATAGGAAAATGTTTGTAATGTTTGTTTCTATCTCTAGCTATAGCGCTATATATATATATATATAGATAGATGAGAGAGAGAGAGAGAGAGAGAGAGAGAGAGAGAGAGAGAGAGAGAGAGATTTAAATAACAATTCCTGTATATTAACCTGTCAACATACACAGATAATATATAAGAGAGCTTTTAACCTGGCATGTATGTTGTGGAGCCTTCTATCCCCCATCCGCCTGCTATTTGAAAAGAGAAGGAGCAGCAGAAGACAGATGTGGCCATCTCTTTTCTTTCCCCTACCAATATATACATTTGTAATGCATTGCATGCAGTATACATGACTGACCTCCAGCTCCTTCCCTCTCTGAAGTCGTAGTATAACAGGGAGTGCAGAATTATTAGGCAAATGAGTATTTTGACCACATCATC
>CM070032.1:183083520-183102024 GCA_036250615.1 Ptychadena robeensis
GCACAAACAGTGACCATGTCTGGAGGGTTCACATACTTTCAGGCAGCACTGTATATGTTGCTTTTGGCATGAGGCAACAGTGTGATAATTGCATGAATGTGCCTGATTTGTCCCCATGTGGATGCCATTGACGTGAGTGTGAGGAGTGGAATAGAGAGCAGCACAGCACAGGCCTTTTAAAAAATAAAAATAGACCATACTTTACCCATGGTTGCATGCTTTATGGTAAAAGTAAAGAACAATGGTGATACCCCTGTTGGGGTTACTTCACTATTGATGCTAAACTCAATATGTTAGGGGTACTTTATTAAAATAAATCCCAATATCAAAGTCAATAAAGAAGAAATAAACACGATATGTCATGGAGCATGCACTATCTTCCAAATTTGGTGAGTTAAAAAGCACTTCCCATACAAAATATCATTTGCGCTTCAATTGATTTTCGTCTGGGGAAAACCATTATCGTTATTTATCAGGCCATCAAGCCGCGAGTTAAAATGGTATCAGCAGTTCTTTTATGCATCAGATAAAATAAATAAATAAGCATTTCATTTCAGTGATTGTCCCTGTGATTAGAGAAGCACATAGTAAAAATAGGCCATTTGTCTGCATACATGCTGATATGGAATGTTCTTTATGACGACACATGCAAGCATTCATCTCACAAGAAATAATACATTAGAAAATTGAAAGATTTGCTTGTTTTCAGAACTCCTTGTGTTACTAATGATTGAAGCATGCGTCTGTAGAGAAAATGCCATAAATATATTTGTGGAAGGAACTGATGATTATTACACGCAGTTGTTCCAAACAGATGTTAAAGTGCATGTTCAGGGAAAATGAAGAAAATATTATATATATATATATATATAGTGTGTCTCTGTGTCTTTGTTAGAATGATTTTAGGATATTTATAAAGGTACAAGGTAATCCATGTCTGCTACACTTATGGTTCCCATACACAGGTTGATTTTGCATTTGCGGCGATTGATCATTAGGGAATGGTACGCTGCCCACCTTGAACATTTGCTCTAATGAAATGTTGATCAAACAGGGATCCAACATGTTGGTAAATTACTTTGGAGTACCCTGGGTAGGTTACAAGTGCAGTTACCACCTTAAGGCGTATGTGGGTGACAGCCAATTCATAACGTTCTAGGTCCATACATCAATTTACTTTGCCCATCTTCACTTTCCAAACAAGATTCACAAGTGAGTAGTCCTAGGAGACCTTTTATTAATAAAACAACATTGGTAAAGAAATGACAGTTGATATTGTGAGAGAGGTTATATTTCCCTTGTTAGTTTTTTAGTTTGTTGTTTGTTATTGGGGTAGGTATGTGTTCTGGAAGGATGTTTCAGATTCTATATATAGTGGGAGTTGGGGGGACAGGCTCACTGACCTCCAACCACCTGCGCGAGTGACCAGGCAATGGCCTCATTACGCCAAGGACTCCACGTTCTATGTTTTCATGGTCATGTTCTGGTATACAGTCGTATAAGTTGGTCCTAGCCACAAAGAGTTATGTATTTGTCAAACATCAGATTGCCTTATAATATATACATGCTGAGACGCTCTCGATGTTCTATTGCTTCAATGTTTTATTGTATTGTTGTGGTTGTGTGATACTTAAAAGCCAATAAAAAAGATTTTGAAAAAAAAAATTACTTTGGATTGTGACGTCACCACGCTATGATTGATCGGGGGTCGATTGCACGGGAATCTACCCGTGTGTGCCTAGCTTAAGGGTCCCCATACACCTTTAGATTTCCATTAGATTTCCTTTTGTTTTACCAAAACCATGTAATATAAGGGATTTTCTAAACCATCAAGTCTACCTGTCTTCAATCGCAGAGGATCTGGCACTACACAGTTGTTGGTAGATCTAAAGGATATCTGACAGAGAAATCTAAATCTAGGCATGCACGGTTCGATTTTAGCATGATCGATTTTCGATCTTGATCTTTTTTTCAGACACCGATCATAAGCCAAAGTAGATCCACATGGAAGGTTCAATCGTAATTTGATCGGAATACTTTCAAAATCGACAATTCTAGTTTCGATAAAAAAACACAGGAAAGAGTCATATATAAATATGTTCATTGAATACAATTGCCCAGACCAACAAACACAATGCTAATCCAGACTATCGAGGGGTCGGATTATAGTTTGAAAACTGTGGTGGTAGGACAAATCTCTCAGATACAGCACTATGGTTGCAGCGAGGGCCAAGAAAATGGCTTTGGAGAGCCTCATTCGGCCCACGGCCGTAATGTGAGGGTCACTGGTCTATGGTCATTTACTCAAAAGTCAGCAGTTGCAACTTGCAAATGAGGGGCTCATGATTGACTGTGTGTAGTAAGCCTTAGTATGTGGATTATCTTTATGACATGTATGAACAGAATGTAACTCTATACAATAAACATAAATGAAAAAAATTCTTATACCAGTATCCTTACATACCCATTCTTAAGCCCCCCCCCCCCCCCCCCATACACCTGACAACCATTCCATACAATTTCTGTAAAATCAAATTTTGTTCTACCAAAACCATGTAGTATGAGGACCTTCCAATCACTATATTCTATCAGGGAGGCCACTATACTACACAGTTGCTGGTAGCTCTAATGGAGATTGTATGGATCGATCTTAAGGTGTATGGGGGGCTTTAGTTGCTTGGTTCCTTAAAAAAAAAATTGGTGCCACCCTTATCATCTTGGGCTGCAGATACATAATCAGCTAAATGTGCAGAACTATTTAAAAAAGGTAGAGGAACAGTTAAAAACAAACATTTATGGGAATAATAAATTAATTAATGGAAAAAGGTACTAAGGGAATAGGCACTAAGGGATAGAAGATAATGTAAACTGAGTGACTGAATACACTGCAGATAATGGGTAAAATCACAATGTTTATGATAATACATAAAGTTTGTTCTTGCAGTCTTGCTGTACCAAACACATTATAGAAATACTTAAGTTTAACCATAGTTATCACTTATAAATAAAAGAATAAAGTCTGCAATCTATTTGGTACCCTAGTTCACTTACAGAGGAAAATCGTATTTTGGCACTTGTATGCCAAAGTGACAACTGAGACCTGCTGATAATAATGAGAGAGCTGCTTTCCAATTCTGATCATAATGGCTCAGCTGTCACTTTGGCAGCTAGGATGTGCTGTGTAGTTTAGAAATTGGTTGTTGAAGTTACTAGTTTTTCGCCTCATACACAGAACAAACTATCTGTAACACTGACATTTAGGTCTTTCAGATACGTTTCCTTGTCTAATGATTCAGACTCAGGCAGCAAAGTGTTCTAGAAGTGTTAGAAGATAAAGTGGGCCTAGCTGAGCCCCCCGCTAAAATCCAAAGCAAAAGCCTCTCTTACCTGGCATGCAGTCATTGTGTATTTTGTAATGGTAATAGATTACAAACCATACAAGCATTACAAACCATTAGAGAGGAATCACTAAGATACAGTGGAAAGTTTAACAAGTGTAACAATATTTGTAAAATAAATGAATTGCATGTGCATAGCAGCGTGCAGAGGATCATTGAAAAATAAAATCACAACCTCCCAACTAAAAGCCAGCTCACTGAATAAAGAAAATAATAAAAAATAATAAACATACAGTAAACTCCCCATTAAATGTAACTTATGGTTGCTTCAGAGTCACTATTCATCTAAAGATAGATAGATAGATAGATAGATAGATAGATAGATAGATAGATAGATAGATAGATAGATAGATATGGGATGCATAGATAGATGTTGTTGACTTGCACACATACACATGTATGAGACATAATAATAAGGTATATTCTGTACGATATGCTGGGACCTCAGGCCTATGTTGGGGAACCACTGATAATGATAAAAATCCTTTATAATATAAAACTCTTGTTGGACACACCTCAGTGTTTCTTGCTCTCAGATTTAATCTCAGTAATGTGTTATTCGCTATTGTCCCTGTGAATTTGTTGACGGGCAGTAATTGGGTCACCGCATTGAAATGCCTACTATAATCTCGGAGTTCTCTTTCCTTGTTGGCATGACAACCATGGTGGTCGATGAAACATGCGCAGAGCAGGATCCTTTGGTTACCAAGCGCTTCTTACATCAGTAGAATAAAATAAGAGGGAGAGGAAAACATTCAGCAATGCCAAGATTATGTGGAGCAAACGCGGCTTTATCGTGATTATTATCATTTATTATTCATTCTCCTCAGCATTGTGTATTTCTTTTCCTCACTTGTTATGTACATTACCTTTATACATCATACGATAAGCATCTGTTTCTTATCTTTCACAGTTTAATATGCTTATCCCTTCCTTTCTAGATTCTGAAATATGACAAAACACTCGGCACAACGATGCGTTCTGTATTGTAACATTACCTTCAGGGTTATATATCAGCAGCAGCAAATGACTAGCAGAGAACATCCTGAAATACATCAACAAATATACCAATCAATCTAAATGTATTGATGAATGGTAACCCATAGAGAGTCTGTTAACCCTTTCAGGTCTAGAACATTTTTATTTCTCTTTGTGCACACATGTAAACATAATATCCATGAAACATGTGTACCAGGATTGTAAAACCCCACAAATGATATTTTTATGAATCAAAGAACCTGTAGATTCGCCGAAATGGTAATTGTAAGGGCCATGGCAAAATATCTGCGCTGCTGTGTCTCGCGTTAAAGCAAGAAAAAGCGGAATGCCGCAATATAAACTGTAGCGCAGGCATCTACCATGCACTTGTATGGAAGGCTTGCAGCTCAGTGCAAAACGCAATGGATGTGATTAATGGGCACAGTAGCGTTACTATTTCCTTTATTGGGCAAAAAAAACACCGCTACTGAAAAATGTAAGTGTAAATGCCCCTAAATCTATAACATGATATTTGCCCACCTGTTATTCAAATATAGGAAACAAAATATTGTGCACACAAAAACAATACAATTCTCATTTTGTTGTCAAATTTCAATAGCAAAACTTTTTTGAGTAAATAGATACTAAAAGTGTCAATCTGTTGTGTTACAAAAAAATAGTGTTACAAACCAATTGTATCATTTTATGACTCATTGGTTTGTAGTTACTCCTACATAATGGTTGTAGATGTATACAGTTACTGCAGCTTGACTCCCAATATGTATGTAGCTATTTATGTGTTCATGCTGTATGGGAAAGATGGGTTATTGGCAGAGCCAGGCAGATTGGTGCGCTGGCGAGCATCCCCTCTGGCAGCCTCCACCACCCAAAAGAGTACATCTCCTCACTGCAGCAGAGCTCTCCCGGGGGGTCACATAGTTTGTGAGTCACAGACTTACGGTCTCTGTGACTCACCTGCAGTCCTTCAGAGACAAGCTTCTCTCTCACAGCTTTATGGGTGGGTCCACTGGGGGGGAGGGAGGCATCTGGGCATTAGAAAAAATGTTCATGCCCAGATGCCGCCCCCCAGCATGATACCGTACTGGGCAACCACCTATATTGCCCCTACCTAAAACTGCCACTGGATATATTACTGCTATCACAATTCATACCCCTCTGCATTATGAGGATTACAGGTTCTCCTTAGGTAGGGGTCTACTAGACATCCAGTGCCGGACTTAACAACACTGTCGCCTCGTGTAAGTTATCAGGTGGTTTTATGGTTATACAGATCTTTTATGTACTTTTAAGCCAAGAGCTGTTGGAACTGTTCTGTAAAGGTACCATTCTAACTGAACTTGGTTGGTCTTTTTGGATCAAAAAAGACTGGACACTCACCTGACAATGTTACTTAGGATTAGAGATGTTTGAATTTTGTTTCAAAAATTCGACCATTTCAACGATTTCGAGTTAATTGCAAAGCCCCTGAACATGGCATCATCACCAAACTTGCTGGAGATGTAGAGAAGGGTTGGGGGTATACTACAAAAAAGTATGTCTCTACCACAAACAGTTTTTGCACAAATATAGTTCAAAGTCAAGTCAAAATTTCGAAAATCGGAATTTGACCTTAATTTATGCAAAAAATACATGTGCTAGAGCAAAAAAAAATTTTTCAAATGTTCCCACAACCCTTCTCTACATCAGTATTATTGGTGATGATACCATGCTCAGGGGCATTGCAATCAGCTCACAAAGTTATCAAGTCGAAAAATTCGACCATCTCTAGTAAGGATATTCTACAGCTGAACTAGCACCAGAACTGTATCCTTCTTCAATCTAATGTAACATTTCTATCATGGTCCACACTACGTATGAAAACAGCTCATTCCATGTTCCTTGGATCTGGTACCTGAAGTCTGTTCTGTTTGGATTTAGTTTGTACGTTTTATTTTAGCAATCAAATTTAAACCTTCAACACTGTATGTGATGGCTATGGGGAACAAGCTTTCCATGGGGGGCAGCAAGCAGCCTGGCCTGGATTCATTGGGGAATATCTCCTGCATTTTAAAACGGTAAACTCGACTGGTTTCCAGATTACTGCCACTAGGCAATTCCTCTATGAAAAAATGAAGGCCTCAGCAGTCACCCCCTTGTCCTCCGTTCCAATAAACTGAAAAGTGTGTTGCATGTAGAAGTCAGTGCGATAAACAGATCTTACATCAAGAAATCTGAATATTCCAGCAAAGGGAAGGGAGCATTGTTGGTGTGCCTTGTCAGCATCCCTTTCTTCTCTGCACCTGCACTCAGCAAAGCCCTTTCTCCTTCCAGACATTGTAATCTTTAGATAATTAGGAAAGATTTTCTCATGAGGATTAGTGACCGTTGTGCCTGAAGTCTAACAGATGGGCAGATGCAAGTTACTGTACTCTTCATCGCACAAGTGTTTTCTCTAGACAAAAGGCCCATCACTGGACATCTTTCAAGTGGCATTCAAAATGTATCAGACACAAATATCAGGTAGATGAAAGCAACTAAATCGGATACTGTTCATTATCGCAGAGCAGTGATATATCGTGCTGTATGCCTTATCTGTAGGGCTACGGTTTAAAGTACAGTACAGAAAATGAGTCTGGAACAAAGTCAACTGCTAGACAAATTCACTGTGGAACACAAAGATATTTCTATAATGTAGATAAAATAAAGACTAAATCTTATTTTTTTATATCAACTTTTATGAAACAATTTGCACATACAGAAAATACACAAGTATACAGTTGCCAGAATATACAACAGGGTTAGATATAAGGGGAAAAGCATGGACAATATCAATGTACAACAGTTGTGTCGACACAGAGAGGAAAATACACATTTACATTGGGGTAGGAGAGTACCATTACTCTTTACTGATTACCATTAGTAATCAGTAACGTATGTTGAGGCTTAAAGACGACTCCCATGTCCCCCAAACCTTCAGATACTTGTCCCATCTTATGAGGGAGGTCACACAGTCTATCCATTCCTGAAGCTGTGGGCATGTGGTGTGAACCCAGTGAACTAGTATTAGCCTGCAGGCCTGAAACAAAACCTAAGTAAGACTGAATCTCATTTAATTGGCTTAATCACTCTGTACCTTAGAAAATTACCAGTAAAAATAAAATATATATATTTAAAAAATTGGATTTCCTATTGCCTACGCCGCAATCGATGCTTACCACTTTGGGGGCTCGATTCCTGGCCAATACATTGGATGGGGATCAAGGGTCCCCATCCAAAGTAATGGTGATCAAACAGGTATTTACCAACATGTTGAATCCCTGTTCGATTGGCATTTCCTTCCATCAGGATCAATTGCTCAAGATGGGCAGCGTTCGATTCCTGAACATCAAGCTTAGGCAAGACTAAATTTCTTATTTTTGCAAAAACAAAAGTGCACTCTAAAACAACAAGCGGTTATCCTTTTCTTTTCCCTTTCACTATCGTAAACTAATTCATCCCCCCTTTCACAGATCCATTACAACTGAGATCCACAGTTTGTTGACCTCCTCTCAACATACCTTTTATATGACTAACTAGTTTTAGATGAAAACCATCGTAAATACTTAACCCCCTAGCGGTCAGAGCGTCCCATACAGGCAGTCTTGTGTACCCTGCCCACCCACATCCCCTGTACACATTGCCAGTGTCATTAATGATGCCAGTGATGTGTGCAGGGAAACTGACGCCCCTCCATTAATATGTATAAAGCTGGCCATACACCTTCAGATTTCCTGTCAGATTTCCTTCAGATCAGATTTTGTTTTACCAAAACCATGTAATAGGAGGACCTTTCTACACCTTCCAATTACTATGTATTCTATCAGGGAGACCACTATACTACATGGTTGTTGGTAGATCTGATCTGATCTGAAGGAAATCTGACAGAGAAATCTGAAGGTGTATGGCCAGCTTTATTCTGGAATCGATTGGTGGGTCCACCACGATTTGCCATGGGCTTGTTGTGCTTAGATTAGAATGCAAGATCCCTCAGAATTTGTTCATAAAATTTTAAACTGAATTAACTGGGTTCCTCTCAACCACTTGGGAGGTTATTATTTTTTTTTTGTTATGGCAAGAGTTCATCATTAGAATAAAGCAAGCAGAAAGAAACTAAGTGTGCATCCTAAAACATGTCTAGACACTCTACATAATTACTTCCTTGCTAATAAATGATGGCTTATGTGGTACAACTCTTATCTCATACTTTTATCCCAGTGCTCTGTGAGCCTGCAGCGAGTCTAGATCACTGCAGGCTGGCATATCATCTCTGCCGACTTGCCTTCAACGTCATCAGGGACGCCAAGGGGGGCAGCACCATAGACCTATATAATGGAGGGGCATTGCTTTCCCGGCCCTCATCGATGACGCTGGTGATGTGTAGAGGGGATGGCGGGGAATTAAAAACTGCGTGATATGGTTGTAGCGCCAGGGAGGTTACGATGATCATACAGACAATTGAATTGTGTATGCTTACTTTTACCCTGTCAGATTTAAAAAAATCTTTGCCCACACCCAGTTGTATGAGCTTATATCAGCTACAGTAGTGCTAACAACAAATCCTAGACAGAAAAAAGGACTTATTCGTGAAAATATTTGCTTTTATTGTCTTAGAAATGGACAAAATAGGGAAAAAAATCACATTTGCTGCTTCAACAATTTACACTCAGCATAAAAAAGCCATAGAAAAGAGTCGTTCAAGGCTTCGGTAGCTGAGGAATAAAATATTTTGTTTTCTACTGAATATTATGTACTTAAACTCAGAAACAGAGAATGTATGAGGTGGGAAATAAAAACCTTGCAAGTACAACGATGTATTGTCCTCCAGAGGTGCGAGCAATAAACAGCTACAGAAACAGCTGAAGGTGGAAGAAACAAGAGCACAAGGCCTGTCGGTGAACATGGAGAACGGCGGCGTTGGCAGCAGAGCCGATCAAACAAAGGAATTATGTGATTCATTTAACAAGCAAATCCAATCCATAATCCAAAGCATCACAAACTAATTACAAAGGGGTAACTCACAAATATCACAAAGGGGGAGACTCACAAATATCTAGATACATAGCTTTCATACTCACTCGCATCTATGGAAATTTTACCAAAAGCATTATGTCTATGGCTATCTAGGGTCGTCCAAAAACAAATAAGATCGTATTATAGCAGAATCGAGGAATAGTTCAAATTAAACATACGTGTAAGGTAAAGTTCCTATCTCTGTTGCTGAAGGGAAGGCATTGTATAAGTGCCCTGAATAGTAAAGGATATAGGAACATTTCCAAACGTTTCAGGCTATGGGTGGGTACACACTTTCATGGCAAGGGGTCCTGTATCAAAGGGAATGAGGTCAATGTCTGCAACTGCTCCATGGAAAGCTGAAATGAGAATGCTGCAGGGGACCACTCATATAAAGGGGGCAGTCTGGGATGATGCATGCTCAAATCCTTTTTTTCAATATCCTACGCCAGGGAAAAAAGTGTTTTACCAATGGGAAGCCCCGCTGAAAGGGATTGCTTTTATTTATTTGAAAGTGGGGTTATGCTTATATTAAACAATTGAGTTAAATGAGTGAGTTTAATAAGATAAAATATATTTTTGATATTCCGTGTTTTGTGTGATGACCTGACAGCAGAAATTACAGGTTATACAGAAAGGAAATTACTAGTCTTTGAAATATATGTTGTATTTTAGCTTGCATAAGTATGATATACTGTATTTTTCGAAATATAGGATGCACCGGACCATAAGACGCACCCAGTTTTTAAAGCAGGAAAACCAAGAACAAAATATTTCATATATAAAAGTGTTCACATCAATTGGGTTAATGCAATATTGAATGAACGCAATATCGGATTCAGCCAGTAGATGTCACCAGCAGCAGTACACACACACAGCACATGATGTCACCTCTTTACTGATTGGGAGGAGGGGGGCAGGATCTGCCTATCTTGGTGTGCCTGTGTCCGTGGGAGCTGCAGTGATTGCAGTTTCCTCAGACACAGAGAGAGGGATAGATGGTAGTTCATCTTTCTCTCTCTCTTCATTGCTTATGCTAGCTGGGCTCTGTTGGCATAAGCAATTATACAGTTTAGATGGGAGAGCCAGCCGTGGGCGGATCTCACATTTGACAGCTCCCCGGCTAATCTTGCGGGAGAGCTTCCGGTGAGCCAAAGCGCGACACAGGTCTTGCATTCGGACAATAAGACGCAGGCACCCCCCCCCCGATTTTGGGGGTGAAAAAGTGTGTCTTATGGTCTGAAACATATGGTAAGTATAATGTGCACACCCGTGTAGTAAATGAGCCCTAAAGCTGCCCCTCTAGAGGCCTCCAAATGTAAAAGTGTCAGGGGAAAAGGGCAGCAATGGAAAAGTGGATGACTGGACTTCAGAGGCAGATGTCGATGTCTCCTGAGAGAAGTTGACAATTTGTGTGTTTTTTCCTCTCTCTTCATGTACACTTCTACACACAGTGCAGTCTATGCCTCTCTCTGGGTTACGCTGACACACGTTCCTTAAAGATGGCCATACACGCATAGATATGTGCTAGATCGATGGCCACTTTGAGCGCTGTGCACGCTTACGAACATCTATCTATCTAATGCGGCAACCCCTGGGTTATCGGACATGACTTTAAATCACGGTCGATGCTTTGGATGGGGACTACATCAACTACATCAAGCATCAACTGAGCTGGATTACGCAGCAGTGCTGTGCCTCCAGCTCCTCCAATATCTCGTATTAGCTTGATGACATCACCGCGTTGAGCTCGAAGGCTGATCCATTTCAAGGGCATTGACCCGTGTATGGCAGCCTTAAGGGCCCCAATACACGGGTCGGATTCCAGCCGGATTCCGGGCCGATCGATTCCGGGCGCGTGCACGCGAAACGATCATGCCGGAATCTTGTGCAGCCCACCTTGTCCGATTGATCACGTCCGATTGATCGGGGGCTCAGAATCGGATCCGACAGAGAACCAACATGTTGGTCTTTTTGATCCGATTCTGCACAAATCAGGGGGAGTTGCCATTTGTGAGGTGGACAATCGGACACGGAATCGTCCCGGAATCCATTGGACAAGGTGGTATGCAGCGATCCGATACTCTTAATTGGCCGATCGATCACACCTGCGATTCCCGCCAGAATCGCCGGATAGGTCGATCGGATAGGTGATCGAGCGGCCATGGAATCCGACTGTGTATGACTAGCTTTAACTTAATTCTTATAATTACTTCCTAAAAAGGGAATATGTGTCTTTGCTGCCACAGTTTAAGCTGTCAACAATTTCTGTTTTACATCTAAGTGTGTTTTGACACTGTCCATATGTATTAGGTATGTCTGCGATGATCTATCATGGTGACGGGTTTGGTGAAATCGTTTAACAAAACTAAGATAGTGGTTCTGAACCTTTTTAGATGTATGACCCCTGAAAAGGCGTCGTAAAGCATTACTTTCTGTATTTGAAATGCGGACAGTGTGGAGTGTCACCTCCTCATTCCAAATACCAGAAGTGAAATTCGCAGCAACACTTCTGGCACGGTTGGCAAAGTGTAATGTCCTCATATTTTCCACCCCACTTGTGATGATGATGTGCAGGGTGTGAAGTTAGGAGGGACAAAAATGCCTCATCTCTCGTAAGTAAAGGTGGGTTTACATATGTAGATTTTTTCTTCAATCAACCGCCAATTTGATTTTTTGTTCAATGTCGTTGGCGAACATCGTTCGTTCATTTATCGAATGTGACATTAGATTTTCCGTTCATTCATCGGTGATATGAATGAAAATACATTCAAAATTATGACAGAAATTTACCAACATATTCGATGACACTTCAAACGATTTTTTGTTCGAGGTAGAACAAAATGTATCCATCAAACAAATTCGCCAATCTAGAATTTTTGTTCAATCAACCTAAAAAATTTTTGTTCTTTGTTGATCGGACTAAAAAATCTACACGTGTAAACCTACCTTTAAAATGGAGGGGACATTAATTTCCCTCCTAACTTTCCACCCTGTTTGTGAGCATCAGCGCTGCTTCTTATTAGCTTATATGATACTTTTAGGGGTCCCCCAACCCACAGGTTGAGAACCGCTGATCTAGGTGGAACAATCACTAAAGATGGACAGCCCAGTGCATTTCTTCCTTAGGTGACACCCATCCCTCACCATAGAGCAGGACAAGTGATATTTGTACAGAACTATTTAGTTCTCAAGCTTGTGTATCTGTACACAATTATTTAATTATTTGGCAACTGATCACTTAAATAAAATAATAATAAATTCACACACAAACAAAAATGCCAGTGATTAAGGGCCCCCATACACCTTTAGATCTCCTTTTGTTTTACCAAATCCATGTAATATGAGGGCCTTTCTAAACAATCAAGTCTAGCTGTTTTCAATCGCAGAGGACCCTATACTATATAGTTGTTGGTAGATCTAAAGGATATCTGACAGTGAGATCTAAAGGTCTATGGTCAGCTTTAGTCGGTTCATAAACTGTCCATTTAGGCCTTGATTTCCTGAGTATTGTTCTTTGTTGCATTATATTACCAATAAGTGGTACAAAGGATGCTTTGTGTTTTGGTAAATGAATAAGAGAGATTCCAAGAACAGAACCACAATGACAACACTGATTTCTGATTAGCGGCGTGTGCTCTGTTATCTCTTTGTATTGCCTCGTTTTGTGTTTTTCATCCTATCTCACCCTAAGTAGATAAATAGGATACTGTTTCTTTTCTACTTAATTACCTTACTTCAGTGGCTGCTTGAACTTTTTGTGTCTGGCTGAAACTGTTAATTATGTTACAGATTGCAATAAAAAGCTCACTAACCCTTCATTACTAATGAAACTAAATTTATCCAATACTATCAACTGTGCCGAGCAGATAATTATACCATTATAACGCAGAGTAATACAGTAACCAGACAAATGCTACCGTTATTAATGTGAAGGAGTTAATTAGGTGATGTGGAAGATTTGTTTTCAAAACAAGATGTACATGCTGTGTTGCTGTGGTCTGTATTCTGTCCACATCTTTATTGATCTCCATAAATTGGTTCACCCAGCAAGGATACTATGAAGGCTTGAGTCAGCAGAATGAGTCTTAAGCAGGGAACACACAGCTTGATATAAGAGCTGTTCCAGGTTCCCTGCAGCTGCTTGATGACGTCATCGCGCTGCTGCCTGACATCGAAGGAGCTGAAGGCGCAGCACTGCTGTGTCTCTAGCTCAGCCGATGCTTTGCATGGAGACCCAGTGATTTACAGTCATGTCCAATATTCCTGTTTTCCTGCTTAAAAACAGGGATGGCCGCATTAGATATGGGGCAGATAGAGGGCTGTGAGCGCAAACAACGCTCAAATCGGCCATCGATCTATCCCATATCTATGCATGTGTTCCCAGCTTTAGGCTGAGTTTCCACGGCGTTATTAGCTCTGTCCAACACCCCCTGCGTTAAGTGCATTCCTTGACAGGGATGTCGATGTAGCTCATCCATATTACATGCCTACCGCACGCACCACCTGTTTCAACTGCACTGAGCCGATCCACTGGCTGGAAGTTGACGTAGTGCACGTACACAAGCAGACTTACCACCGAAAGTTCATGTTTACATGAATGGCACTAAAAGTGCTGATATTAGGGAGCATTGCATAAATAACCTACCTGTAATGATTCCACAAGGTCCTACAAAAAGATGAATGTCAGGATAGGTATTGAAGAGGATTTGTGAGTTAGTCAACCACTAAATTACATATTTATATATTCCTTCCCTACTCTGTTTGAAAAAGGACATGACACTCTTCTTGTACACAAGTGTGTGACGCTCACGCAGTGAAAGCAAATGTTGGGACCTGATGAGTAATGTTGAGAGGACACATTGCAGACCTCAAAAAGCTCTACAGAGTCGGATGACTTTTAATACTTTTATATGATTTTTTTTCTGCTTTAGAGATAGATAGATAGATAGATAGATAGATAGATAGATAGATAGATAGATAGATAGATAGATAGATAGATAGATAGATAGATAGATAGATAGATAGATAGATATGCAGCATTTGTAAGCTGAAATAAAAAACAATGAAATTGATGATTGTGTGAATGTGACACATAATAATAATACATTCCTATTACTACTGTAATGCCGATGATCTTCCAGGCGCGTAGCCTTGGCGTGGCTCCTTGGCGGGGTTATGTACAATATCTTTTACCATTTTGCCGTTTGCCTAATTCCTATGCGCCTGGAAGGATGGGTGTTTTTTGTTCCCGGATGCAGATACGGTCTTTACTATCCTGCCATTCCTTTGTCAGCGGCAAGTCTGGGATTTGTGCGTGCTGTGATCCGGTTGCCATGGAAACATTGAATTGCCTCTATATTTAGCGCTTTGAAGAAATGACTAGATTGAAAGTATATTTTCACAGATCTTTGTGAGACCCGCAATATGTGAAATATTCATGAAAATGAATTCTAAAACAAGGTTCTCTATCACATGAATGTAGCCTGCGTGGGAGTATTCCAATCTGGTGATCATGGAAGTCATCTCACATTATGATATATATGGCCAATTTAATAAGGAAGCAGAAATGTTTGTTTTTGTTGCATATTCAGAATAGACTTATATATTTACTTTGTAATTAGAGGTAAACAAATTGATCAGATGGACAGATTCTACACGGGTCACCATAGCTTTTAATATTGTGATAGGTTGTTAAATATTTCTTTATTTTCACCCATAGATCCTGATAGAATCTCCCCGATCCACACAAAGGGCATTATTCCTGCGCCCAGAGCGGTGATCGCCTTTTATCTTTTTTCTTGCTTGATTTCATACTGTCAGTTCTGCTCTGGATATCCCGGGAGGACATATTACTTTGGCAGTCTATTTCTTTCTGGTGTCTGGCATGACCAAATTACTCCTTCCATCATTCACATACTTTATTTTTTATTTTCACGCCTGTAAGTTGACTTCTTTTGGCTTTAGTAAATATGTCACCACAACTTCACTTTAATTTTAAGATGAAAGATCATCTAACTAGATGTTTTACATTGGGAACTGGCATTGCTCTGCTCTGATCTGTGGAAGTGGCCATGTTTATTCCCTACTAGCTGTATTAGCACATATGGCCACCGGGGGCACCAGATATAATTGTTTTCAATTGGAACTAGAGTTCCATTGAATTGTTTACATACATGATGAAGTGACATCTCTGCATTTCCCGAATGACATTGCTATTACTGCCAGGGAGTTTTGTACAGAGAATAGGAAAGAGGAGGGGCAATGAGATCTTCCACATAATAGGGACTTTGACAGCGAGGGAAACAAAACATAGAGGTGAGTTTAGTTGTGCTTTAAGGCCTGGTTTACACCTATCTAACTAAATAACTGTATTGGTAACTGTAGGTGTAATGGTTTACACCTAACTAAAATAAATACCAAAGAGTCCAATTTCAGCCACCGCTCGGTGTGTGGCGGCCTTTAGATTGTATGTAGTATGTATATGTGTTAATCACCATTTACCCTAAGCTGTGTTGGGTATGCAGATATCAGACCCTGGTTATAATCAAATCTGTACAGTTTCTCAGTCTGTGCAGATTTTGTAATGTTGCAAATAGTTCACTGCCATTGTATTCTATCCTCTCAATATATTTTACATTGTAATCATCCTTTTCATACCAGTATGAGTTCATAAAGAAGAAGCAGCTTCAGAAACTCACCCTTGTAATACAGTTATGGTGCCCCTGACATACTCACTGACAACATTTAACTCATTTATGTTTCATGATAAATGTTTTTCAGTAACAATGGCAGAGAAAGACTGAACTGGAGGGAGCTGGGGAGACAGAATTTTATGAAAAGTTCTTTTCTGTGATGTTATGGAGGAGGAAGCCTTATGACATTTATCTTCCCAGATATATTGGAAGGGAGTAAGTTATCCTAACAGCCTGTGTGCTGGAAGTAGTGCAGATTGGGTTGTTGAGTCTTTTCTTTATCTTTATTAACAATTTTATCTATTTATGAATATGTTCTTGGGTCTATTAGGGGAGTTTCATGGATGAGCATAGGTTAGCGTGTAAATGGCCCTCTAGCTAACCAAGCCTTCTGAAAGTAAATCAACCTTTTAAATGAAGGATATGGCAGATAGAAAGAGGAACCACAGATAGATTGGATTATCTATCACATCCCAAAGAGTTGAATATGCAATAAAGCAAAAAGTTCAGGCATAGCATTATATATATATATATATATATATATAGGCTTTATATGAAGTAAGCAGCTAAAGGACTGAGTCTTCTTAAGATGTCGTTTTTAGAGCCTGTGGCTTTTGCCTGCAGTTTCTGACAGTTTTCTGTGCTAATAAAACCAAAAACAAATTGAGATGAACAAGACTGAAGCCTTAACTCGAGCTATACTTCAATCTGTTTAACATGACACAACGCACAATGCAAAGCTCGTGCATCGTACTTACCACTAATGTGTTTCTTGCCTTCAGCTTCACATATATGTCCTGCCTAGTGTCAAAGGGGGATTTTAATCTAAATTACAACATGACCATGGTAGTCCCATGGCCCATAAACCGTCTGAGACTTTTCAGACCTACCACCCAAAACCACCAAAACCCAACCTTACTTTTATCCAATGATGGGCCAGACACCTGACTACAATTACCCAAATGCCAAAACCTTAAATAACATCAGTACACAACACAAATATCCCAACGATGAAGTACCCTTTTCCCATACAAGGTTGCCAGTCTTTAAAGTTTCTTACCACCCCTGATCGGTCTGCCGTGATTTGAACCATATTAGGTCCACAGCCGCAAAATCACCAACTCAGAGATGGGATCAAGTCACTGCATGCCCATAAACATTTGACATATACATTGGTCACTCATTGTTAACCCAACTGACCATAGGGCACCTCCCAAAGATGAAGGTCCTGCAACCATTTTAACACCAACAACACTGTCCATGTTCAAAGACCCCAACAGAGCCGCTATAATGAGTACTCCACAACAGAACATATACAAACGCGCAGGAGGGTGGGAACGTTTCACACCATTGCTGTGTCACAACTAAAAAACCTCACCCTGCTCTAACCAATGACCTGGTCACATCCAATCAGACCACCCTGGGGCCCCACCTATCTTTAGCTTTATTGCCCAACAAGGTAATCACTTTTCTATAATATTGTTATTATTTGAACCTACTGACCCTTTTAAGTCCTAGTTTTGTCTCCCCTTCACATGCTGGTCCTACATTTAACTTCTTTCTTTTTTCTCAGTATTTTTTTGAGTTGCATAGTGAGCTCAGATTCAAGTGGTGATGAGCAGATTAAAATGTATCATAAATGGTGCGTTTATCTGCTCCTATGCTGTGTAAGGAGTCATGTTACCCACAAACATAAAGGTATTTCTCTGAGATTAGGCAGCAGAAATGTGATGAGCTGTATGAAATGTAAGTTTCTCCTCTTGGCACAGCCCACATCTATGCATCTATGCAAACATGCATTGTTGCCAACACTACTTATGCTTTGAACAGGATACATAGTGCAGTGGGTATAAACACACTCCTGCACCTATCTAATGCATTAGAGTCAACCCATAGCATGTCTTGGCTTTGCTGCGGGGTACAATGTGGCTCAGGCGATAAGACGCATTGGGGGCACCATTCAGAATAATTGAGGTGTTGTGGTTCTGTGTGTGATATAACCAACTTTTTTTCAACTAGCTGACATTGTGAGTTGATTCCCCTGAGCGTGGTATCATCACCAAAATACTTGAGATATAGTGAAGAGTTGTAGAACAGGCTCTTGCATAAAGTTAAAAAGTTAAAACTTAAACTTAAAAAAACAACCTGTGTTAGGGCAATACTTTCTTTATTTTTTGTAGTATTCCCTGGACCCTTCTCTACATCTCCAACAAGTCTGGTGATGATACCATGCTCAGGGGCTTTGCAGTTAACTCACAAATTTGAATTGGTCGAATTTTCAAAAACACAATCTCTAGAAGTAACATGTGGTGCTGCATGGCATAAATATCAGGGCTGTGGAGTCGGTCGATAAATTCCCCGACTCCGACTCCTCAGTTTCAAAT
>CM070032.1:183115110-183136549 GCA_036250615.1 Ptychadena robeensis
TCAATAGATGTTCTTTATTTATTGCACTTTATAGACTGCACGTGCACTTTTATATACTCTAATTATAAACCCCGATTCCACTGGGGATTTACATATTTAATTTCATAAAAAAAATCTGCACAGCTCTTTCCATATGTAAAAGCTACAAGTGGGTGAATATTGGTGCTGCCCCAATTAATTCCAACTGGGGTCCAAACAACCGTCAACCAAACTGGGCATCTTAAACAATCGCAATGTACATGTCACAAGTCTCTTAACTAAACCAGAATGTTATGCTGCTGTAATGTATATTTACATTTCTAGACGTCATCATTATCTATTGGTAATCCCTTAGTGAATAACTATAATGGTTTTAAGGATTTTTTTCTAAGGTAGAATGGTATTGTTAATATTTTCTTTTACAAGTTTGCGGGTTACCTGTTTGTGGAATTTGTGTAGGGTTGCATAATGTGACAGATGTCCTAGCATCCTCCACTAAGTACGTAAAAGGATTTGCAACAACAGCAACAAAAAGTCTACTCCAATCTAAAAATAACAAAGTATAAAAAGACGTAATCTGCATGAGCATCATTGTAATTTTACACTGTACTAATGGTTTATGACTGTATCTGGTATTTATAGAACCACCCACTGGTGGTTGTTCTTTTGTTAAGAGGTTGGATTTATTACAGTGACAGTTCTAACAATAGATTTCAATGCTTATTTGTCTGAGTCTGTTGTGCTTTACAAGAATACACAAGCTGTCCATAGACATGCATTTTAAAACTAAATACTATATGAAAAAACAGTGCTGTTTGCATCCTTGTGATGTTTTATGTATAAAAAGTGAGAGTACAAGCATCTCTTATTACTTCTATCAACAGGATAATTGTTTCATTTGTAAGGGTTACAGTTCATTTGGCTGCTATTTTAAAATTTCACATTGTGCTGTTCCTTAAGGTAGCCATACACGGCCCGATTTTCACCTGTGCCCACTCTTGCCCGACGGTAGCTCTACCGAAAATCAGGTGGGCCCACCTGGTGAGATCGACCAGGAATCTCCTGCATGTTGGATTGCATGGTGATCCATGTGGGTAAATTCCCGGCCGATCCCTTTACATAGAATGGGGGCAGAAGTCCCCATTCAAATTTATGGCAGGCACACAAAGGGTGCCTGCCGATCAGCTGAGGGGCCGGATGCAGCGGGATGACATCATCCCACTGCAGTCGATCCCTCATCTATCGAGGGAGAACCACCTTGTGTATGGGTACCTTTATTGTTATCCATTACAACAGCATATTACATTTAGTATTTTAAATACCTGTATGACAGTGATGGTGAACCTTTTAGAGAGTGCCCAAACTAAAACCCAACTTATCATATACACACACGAAACATGAAAACACACATTTTACTTTCTTATAGTATAGAATAAGAGAGGTTATGGGGCACTGTGTGAAATCAGAAGAGAGGAGAATAGAACTGACAGCATTGTGCCAATAGGATGCAGTTCTTTCCTCTATGCTGGCCACAGAGAGGGCTCCCAGTACCACCTCTGGCATGCATGCCATAGGTTCGCAATCACTGCTGTATAATATAATTACAGTGGATATAAAAGGTCTACACACCCCTGGTAAAAGGTCAGGTTCCTGTGCTGTACAAAAATGAGACAAAGATAAATCTTTGAACTTTTTGCACCTTTAATGTGACTTATAAACTGTACCTCTCAAATGAAAAACAAACTAAAATCTTTAAGGTGGAGGGAAGAAAAAATATAAAAATAATATAAATGCGGTTGCTTAAGAATACACACCCTTAAACTAATACTGTTGAAGCACCTTTTGAGACCTCGTCTTTGGTGAAAAAGCCAGCGATGCAATAAGGATCTGCTCGCTCTATACACCGGAAGTGACATCACTTCCAGGATATGGAACACTGCGTTATGCACTCCATGTACCCGAAGTGACATCACTGACGCCACTTCCGGTTTAACCTGATTCAAATTACCAGCGACCAGGCAAGGAATTAAAATTTTCCCCGTGAACAGGACTTTTCTAAAAGTCCGATCAGCCTGTTCCCGAATGGACAAGGTCGATGTTCAGCCATCACTATGAATTAGTAATTCGTGAAATCAAGATGCTGACAAACGAATGAAGTAAATTCTGTACATTAAAGAATGACTGTTGTGGCCATTCACACTTTTTTGGAATAACCTGATTCGCACACTCACCATTTACTCTCTTACCACCACTCCCATACACCTTCATAATAAACTTTTAGTTTTCTAGCTGATCATGTCATGATTTGTCATACTCACATCTGGGGTTATATCTCCTAGCCTATGTGTATATGACAAATAGTATTAACTGTATAGCTGCTGTAATAGTCTTGTATGTTGACCACTTAGAGAAAATAGTGCTCTGAAACTGTTCAAATACATCTAATAAATATTACAGTGTTGAAGAGACTAAATTGATAACGATGTATATTTATCTTAGTGAAGACAGAAAATCACTGCATGCTCTGAAATTTGGTCTCTAAAACAGAAAGATTGTGACAGTTATCATTTATTTTGTACAGCAGTCATGTTTTCTTTATATTTCTGTGTAGATACTTACTTTAGTTCTAATCCAATTGCTTGTAAAATTTACTGTATAATTGAGTTTATGTAAGGGGTGATTACAAACTCCCAGAATTGATCTCTCAGTGTATAACTAAATCTAGAATATTGCTACAGGCTGTTCTTTATATGAACTTCACTTCATGAGTTGTATGAGGATGACTGTATTCACGTGAACTATTGTTGTTATAAACATAGCAATTACCATGTTTCCCTGAAAATAAGACAGTGTCTTGTATTGTTTTTTTTTCTCTCAAAGATGCCCTACGTCTTATTTTCGGGGGAAGTCTTATTTTTCCATGAAAAAGAATGCGGCACTGGGGTATCCGGGTGGGGGGATCACTGATAACACAGGGGGATCAAAGCGGGGAATCAAAATGGCACAGTAGACTCAAGGGGGGATTACCATTTTAGTATCCCCTCTTATCCCCCCTATCCAGACTTACAGTACCGTAACTTCGGGGGTGTCTTATTTTCAGGGTGATGCCTTATATTTAAGCGTGGGGCAAAAATGTAGAGGTGCCTTACTTTCGGGGCATGCTTTATTTTTGGGGAAACAGGATAGTAAGTGGTCAGCTGTGGTAAGAAAAAGGGATATTTCTAACATTGCGGTCTAATTTGTAGCCTTATTAATATGACTTTGTGAGCTTTAATCTTGGTAACACGACAAGCATTACTGCTCCTATCAGCCTCCATGTATAGACCCAGCCCCATCAGCCCATTTATATATACAACCCCAGAAAAAGAGACCACTGAAATTGTTTTTTAAGTCCTCATATCTATGCATATCACAACCATTGCGTGCCAATGTCTGTTTAATTCTTACACAATCACATCTCATTCTGCTTCAAGAGATGCTGATTAGGTAATCACCATAGTCAAATCATATTTAATGTGGGGAATTAGGAAAAAATACTCTGCTGTAATAAACACTATTTTCTTGCTATGTGACCAGTTGGATGGCAAAACACTGCATAAAGTAAATTAAAGACAACTGGAAATGTTAAAAAAAATTGTGGGAAGAGAGGGGCATGCATCTCTCCTCTGTATGGCTGACAGCCAAGCTCTGCAGAAGCGCAATGTAACAATAATGTAAGTACACCCTGACTATGTGTCTCTCCTGCCATGATGGGCTCACATAGTCCTGGCCAGCTATTAGAGAGGCTGAATGGACGAACCCATGCAGGCTCATCCACTCATGAGACCCCCAAAAATTTATTTTAATTTTGGACCATAGGATGCACCCTCATTTTCCACCCACTTTTGGGGGAAAAGGTGCATCTTATGCTCCAAAAAATAAAGTATTTCACATGCAAAAAAAA
The DNA here is from genome assembly GCA_036250615.1 of Ptychadena robeensis. Taxonomy (NCBI): domain Eukaryota; kingdom Metazoa; phylum Chordata; class Amphibia; order Anura; family Ptychadenidae; genus Ptychadena; species Ptychadena robeensis. The sequence goes on from CM070032.1 coordinate 183,119,033, forward strand.
AATGAAAAAAAAAGGTTTTGATTGAGGAAAATTAAAAGTGCAATATTGGTTTCACTGAAAATGGAAACAATGAGTCAATCAAGTTGCCTCTATAAAAATTTCTATAAAATGTTAAACAGGGCATTACACAAGATCAGTCAAGCACCAAGTATTGGGGACAACAAAGCTTTCCTAGAGAAACATTTGCTTATTTCAGCTACAACTATGTTTCCCAAATCAAAGATTGGCATTTCCAGCAGGACAATGCTCCATGCCACACAGCCAGGGGAATCCAGGTCTGTATGGAGGATCACCCAATTAGGAGTCTGTCATGGACAGTCCAATCTCCAGATTTGAACCCTATTGAATAGGAATAGTGTCACAGGGAAGATGTTGGTCACAAACCATCAATAAAGATAGTTGAATTTATTTTGAGTTGATTACAAAGCCTCTAAACATGGTATCATCATTCAATTTGCTGAAGATGTAGAGAAGGGTTGGGGTACACTACAAAAAAAAATTTCAAAAGTTAAAATTTTGACTTTGACTTTGAACTTAATTTATGCAAAGACTACATGTGCTAGAGCAAAACCTTTTTTTTCCCATGTTCTGACTAGTGTTGAGCTCGAACACAAATTGTGAATATATTCGCCGAATATCAGCTTTTCAAGAATTCACAAATTTCGCGAACATGGTGATATTCACCATTGGGATGCTTATGGGCATGGATTGTGAATATATATTCGCAATCTGAATATAATCATTTGTAATGATAAGGAGTTACTCGCAACATATGCAATCATCCAGACAACATTGTGCGGCATGGCTCCATAGTAAAAGTCTGGCTTCTAGACTGGTCTCTCTGAAGTCCAAGCCTGTTATCATGTGTAAATACACTGACTGGCCCAAAAAAAAGTTGCCATGAAAACAAAAAGGTCACACACTCTAATATTTCGTTGGACCTCCTTTAGCTTTGATTACGGCATGCATTGGCTGTGGTATTGTTTCAATAAGCTTCTGCAATGTCACAAGATTTATTTCCATCCAGTGCTGCATAAATTTTTCACCTTGCATTGATGATGGTCGAATCTGACCGCTGCGCAAAGCCTTCTCCAGCACAACCCACAGATTCTCAATGGGGTTAAGGTCAGGACTCTGTGGTGGCCAATTCATGTGTAAAAATGAAGTCTCATGCTCCAAAACCACTCTTTCACAATTTGAGCCTGATCCTGGCATTGTCATCTTGGAATATGCTCGTGCCATCAGGGAAGAAAAAATGCATTGATGGAATAACCTGGTCATTCAGTATAGTCAGGTAGTCAGCTGACCCCATTCATGGAGCACATACTGTTGCTGAACCTAGACCTGACCAAGTGCAGCAACCCCAGATTTATCCAATAGGAGACTTTTTTTGGCCAGACAGTGCATTTGTTAGACTTTCCAATAGCTTTAAATCATAGTCAAGCTAATGAGACTCATCGTTCTTTTTCACAACTACAGCTAATGATTTCTTCAGTAGTGATGGCTGAACTTCGGCCGTGTCTGTCCGCGAACGGGCGGAGTGGACTTTTAAAAAAGTCAGCCGTCCGCGGACAGATTTAAATTCCTCGCCTCTAGGCGTCACATCCGGGTTTCACAAGCCGGTTTTCACTGAAAGACCACGTTCTCTACCAGGTCTTCAGTGAAATATTCTTCCTGCGGCAGGGTCTCGCTGCTAATGATCCCACCGGAGGAAGAATAGAGGGCTCCTTCTCGCCGGCGCACAGGGCGGGTCGAACACCCGTACTGTCCGCCGGCGAGAAGGAGGGCGAACATGCTTGTTCGCGGCCAAACTGTCCGCCTTGCTGGCAGTTCGGCCATCACTATTCTTCAGTTTCCAAATATTTACAGAAGAGCTGACACAAAACAATGGTAAACATGCCCCATACCTACTTTCTTTTTATTGTGTTGCTACAAAGAATCATCTTTTATGATTCTTTATATTATACTCTAGTTTTCTTGTGTTCCAAAACTTTCAGAACTTTATTTGGAAAGAAACCTGTATAGGTCCTAGAAAATCCAGATAGTAATAGGTGTTTCAAGCCATTCTATTACTCCTCAGACATCCATACCAATATGACTGCTAATAAAATCTCAAGGTAAAGTTTATAGATTTACATCCTCCAAACTTCTTTAAATTCAAATCAATTAAAACCATTTTCTATCAACGTGAGTGTATACAAAGGCTTTCTCTCTACCACAGAGCCAAATAAATATATTCCTTCACTTTGTGCATAAATTAGGGACCTATTAACATAATCCGGCAGTACATTCTGACCTTGCAGCAAAGCTTGTGTTGGATTCTTTTCAGCTGAATCACAATTGTTATTGTTCTCAAAGTAGTCAAGAACTTGGCAGCACAAAAGTTTTTTTAATGTTTTTTCTCTATGATAGAGACATCCACAGTTTCTTTAGAAAAACCTTACTGTAGAAATACGAGTTCATGTATTTTAATTATTTCCACATACAAGAGGAATCAATCTTCACATTATATAAAACAGTATTGTCTGTAGAGTTTACGTCACTATATTCACATAGTTGAGTTATCAGCTGGCTACTCTCTCACACTCCATTTTGAAAGAAATGTTTTATCGTACTTTTTAATTCCTCCTTCTCCCATTGTGCCTGACTTTTTCACCCTAAAACAGTGCTCTATGCCCCCCCCCCCCCCCCCCCGAAAAAAGCAATACACTAGGGAGGTGGAGGAGCACGCTGACATAACAATGCAGTAGCAGAGTCAGATGTAAGAGCTGCCTAATTGTGAGAGCTAGACTTTGTTTTCGGGGCTGGAGACAGAGAAGCTCTCAGAAAAAGCTTCCCTGGCTCCTTAACTCCCGCTCTGCTGGTCAGAGCATTGAGTGTTTTTTGGCCATCAGACGCTGCACTGATCAGGGTGCGTCCTATACAACAAAGGTCCTATAGCGGTCCAAAAAATACGGTATTTATTACAATTGCAGTTCCCCAAAATTTGGCATGAATCACATGGCTTGCAATACACAGTTATAATGATGAATGCAAAATTGAGGAATATGTAATGAATGCAATATTGCACCCTGGGTATGAGAAACGTAGCATTATATATATTCATAAAGAAATGGGCCAGTAATCTATACTGGGGTGAATAATATGACAAATGATGATCATTTTGTGAAACTGAGATAAATAGAAGTTGGCATTATAAATATGAATTGTTGGGCCATCTATGGCTAAGTTCGGCCCTTGAACTAGTTTGAATTATGTCTACATCATTCAATAGGATATAATGTAAATGATTAAGAGACACTGAAGGAATGGTATCCATGGGTATAGATATAGTAAAAATAGAGATCATAAAGAGGAAAGAAACAGAGGCGAGCAATAAATAGGATAAATCGGTAAAAGTAGAGTAAGGTATATGAGTTTGGCAGAGTAAGAGAAAAAATTTAATGAAGGAAAAAAGGGTATGTAAGGTAGGGGGTCCCACGGGTGCTTAGGTTTAAAGCTATAAACTATTTATAGGATCTTGGAATCATATACTGAAAAAAACTTCCATATATGTTGCCCAGTTATATTTCTCACTAGCAAAACATGATTTTTTGCTAAGTAAGGCTCACACCCCACTGCATAGCTTGTGTTCCAAAAATTGCATCGTGATGGGATGCGCGCACATCTCAGGTCGCATCCATAAAAAGTGAATAGACCGCATACCAAGAATGCGACACTACAATTTTATCTTATTTTAGCCTAACTGTATTTCTGAAGGTCAGGTCTATGGCTGTCTATACAGATTATATTCTTTTCAAGAATTAAGGAATTTTCATGGTTTAAAAAAAAATGGGCTTTATACATTGAGATGTTTAAAAAGATACGCACAGTAAAAAAAAACACACATATAGTGTGAATGGGCCCTTATTGATGAGCTAAGGTGGCCTGTGACCCAATGTCAATCATATTAGTAAGGTAATCAGAACAAGATCACGCTCTCTACTTTCCGCTGATATACAATGAATTTTCAGAGTGAGAGTGAGTGGACTATACTTTACCTTGTTACTTTTGTCTAATATCTAGAGGGTGAAACAAAAGCCCTCCCTACGATTTGTGTCAATATAATGTGATTCATTGCCTTTCCACCTTCAACTTCCGGCATTTTCACATTTTCTAAACCCCATTAATCATTTAAGCTATGCAGCTTCTACTTTTGGCTCAGACTTTACTATTGAATAGATGTAGACTCCAGTAACATGTAATCATTCCCTAGGTGTGCACTTGCTGACTGTTGTTTCTGCACAACTGATTGAAATAATGAATGCATGCAAATTCACAAATCAGGAGCGTAATGACATCAATGCAACTACCGCTGTTTAGAGAAAATGTTCATTTCCTTCTGTGGACAGTTCACAAATCATTTTCTTTATTGTAAAGATTGTCAACATAAAGATTTCTGTTTAAACATCATCATGTTCTGATTGGAGGAGAATACACATTTTTAGATAATATAAGTGAATACTCTGATTTTATCACAGTTGTAGTGTTTACTGGATTACCCTGGTATTTATTGTTATCATTTGTGGTTGTTTTTTAAATTAAAATGTAAATAAAATAATTAGAAAGTTGGAGTTTAATTTCATGTAGCTGACGTAAGGGCTTGTTTCCACTATACGTCGGGACCCCCTCCGCTAAGTGCATTGCTCCCAACGTAGCACATAGACCCGCGGCGGATGCTATGTTAAGACATCCGCCGATGCAGAGGCTCAACGTACTCGACTATGTTCAGCCTTGCATCGGCAGAACGGCTCGGCGCAGTGAAGACACAGCATCCGCTGGAAAGTAAATGTGCTCTGTCACGTCAAGCAATACGCTTAGCGGAGGGGGTCCCGATGTATAGTGGAAACATAGCCTTAATTGCAAAGTCCCTGAACAAGGTATCATCACCAAAACTGTTAGAGATATAGAGAGGTTTGTGGTAACATTACAAATAAAGTGTTGTTCCACTATGTGTAGTGTTTGCATAAGTTTAGTTAGGATATGTGTCCACAGTGTCAAAAACTTTGCGGCATTTTTTTACTGCACCATAAACCTATCAATTGCTAGTCAATGGGATGGATTCTACAGTCTGTTCGGGAATCCATTGTGTTGTGTTTTATGTCAACACAGAGAACCGAAAAGAAAAGAAAAAAACAACCCAACAAGCCCTAGTGCAGGGTGGATGTGTAAATGCACCCATAAGGAATGCATTGGTCAAGTAAAAAAAAAGGTATGCATGTTCTCTCTGCATTCAAAAGGGAAAAAATCCCCCTGACGCAGGGTACACATCCCAGACGCAGCCAAACAGGACAGCGTTAAGGGATATGTTAACACAACATCTCTTAGCATCGTGGAAACATAGCCTTAATTATTTCAACTTAGGGCTGGGTCTCCACTTGGCGGCCCCAGATACCTTGGTTAGCATTATGGGCACGCCTGCATGATGTGTCCATGACGCCCACCAGCAGTTTGACTGGCGTAGCATTTCCCGTAGGGGGAAAAAAGGGTGTGTCTGTCTTAAACTTAATTTTTGCCAAAACTACATATGGTAAAACAATAATATTTTTGTAATCTTCCCATAACTCTTCTTTACATCTCCGACAATTTTGGTGATTTTCAGGGGCTTATCAGCGAAATCTATTGACCACCTTGTAGCACCACATTTTTCAATTACACAAAAACTAGGAATAAAACAGTAGATGTCATTGTTTTGTTTCCATGATTTTTTTAGTGTTCTGTGTTTATAACAATTACAATTTTCATAAATGCCACTTCACCTTGTATCTCTCTATTTGTTTTATTTGAAGGTTGCTTTGAATGCTGCATAAAATGCCTTGGGGGAATTCCGTATGCATCACTGATCGCCACTATCCTGCTGTATGCCGGGGTTGCACTGTTCTGTGGCTGCGGTCACGAGGCTCTCACAGGCACTGTCAACATTCTGCAGACCTATTTTGAAATGGCAAGAACTGCTGGGGACACACTTGACGTCTTTACCATGTGAGTCATAATAACAAAACATTTCAAATACAATTGTTCATTATGTAAGTTATAGATTTATGCATGTGCATTGTGGGCAAAGATTTTAACAAAATGAGATATCAGTGACAAGTCTGTTTATGTATAATACATGTGATATGTGATATCGGAGGAGCTGGAGACACAGCAATGCCGACGAGGCTTTGGATGGAGACCCCTCGGTCTTCATGCAAAGCAATGGACATCCCTGTTTTCATGTGTCGTTGATTGATCCGAAAACAGAGATAGCCACATATGATATGGGCCAGATAGATGGATGTGAGCCAATCTGGCCCATATCTACATCTGATTAACAAATCTATCCCAAGCTACACTTGGAGATTAAAGGCCACATTTGTTGTTTTGCTTTTTTTTGTTTTTCAATAAAAGTTTATTGAATTTTATACAGAACAGAAAAATAAAAGCTTGTCAAGTACAATTAGGCATGGTACAGTTAATATGACACAGTCAACACTACATCAAAGTGCATAGTTAAAAAGGTGGTGTACCCGTGTAGATAGTGTAAGATGGTACTTGATTTTAAAAAAACATAACAAAAAATAAACATTGGGGAACGGGGAGGGGAAAGCAACAGGTATCAGGGGAAATCGAGAAAGAAGAACCACAACAAATCGTAGATCATTGATAGGGATCTAAAGTCCCAACAAACAGGAAAAAAGAGTAAAGGGATGGGAAGAAGTCAATGGACCTCGTACCTATTACATTATATGACTAATGCCTGCCATACACATGCCGATAAGCGGCCGATTTTCAATCTGACCGACGGGCGTGCGCGCTCGCGCCGTCGGTCAGGTTAAAAATCGGCTGCTAATCGGCATGTGTCCACATGGGGCGACAGATCTCTGTCGCCCCACTTCTCGGCCGGCCAGAGAACGGACATGTCCGATCTTCTCTGGCCGATGGGAGCCGATGAAAGCCGATGCCATACGCTGCAATGAAGCGGCGTCTTCATTGCAGCTTATGGCCGGCACACAAAGGGTGCCCGGCCGATTGAAGGGGCCCCATAATGGAAATATATCGGGACTAGTCTGCTACACACATCGGCGTGTGTATGGCAGGCTTTACTCAGTCTATTAGGCTCTGTACAGTTTGATCGTAGGAAGGTGAGAAAATAAATAAGTTCCAATTTCTCCACATCTTGTTATACTGTTTCAGTCTATCGTACTTCGAGTGTAACAGTTGCTCTATTTTTGTTTAATTTGCTGTAACCATTCTAATACAGAAGGTGTCGTGGCCTCCTTCCAGTGGCGTGGAACAACCGTTCTGGCTGCGTTTATGAAGTGCTTCAGAAGGGATCTGTTTTTTTGAGGCCGGGCATTGCCAGTATGTGTACCTGTTCATTAGAGTGTAGGCAATGATAGTAAAGGTAAATCTAAAATTCCGAATTTCCATGACATGAATAGAGGAGACATTTTACAACAGTGAAAATATTTTCCTATAAAAATTGTTTAGCGTATGTAACAACATACATCAAGGTATTGTCACTGGAAATGATCTTTTGGGATTGTTTTTGTGTCAGGAGAATAATCGAGCACTGAACAGATATTCTATAGTGAAAAAAATGCAAAGACAAAAAGATGGATACTAACCCAATAGGAAACAATAGGGGTCTTTCACTTTCAAAACGGAGTCCACTGCTGAAACCTGGATCTCAATTAGACAGTTCACTGCTGATACATAAGTTAATGGCATCCATAAAGTGTAACATTTGTGTGTGCTGCAGTTCTGTGATGTTCTGAAAATGCCTGCCGCAAGTGCATTGACACCCTATTTCCTCTCCAATTGGAGGGCAATGCCAGCATACTGGTGTGAAGTAAGTAAAATAGGAAAACTTTAAGCCTGCCATAGACACCTCAATCTATGGCAGACCTTTAGCAGACTGATTAGAGCGCGGTGACGTCACCACGCTGTAATCAGTCTGCTACATGTCGAACAGGAATCCTGTGTCTTCCACTGACACACAGGACTCCCGTCCGACTAGCCAATTAACAGGGAGGTGGAGGAGACTCCCCCTCCCTGTTTACAAGCTGCAGCTGTTCTGCCTCGCAGTTGTAGAGAAAAAAAACCGGCATGTCGGATCAATGTGCGACCCGACTTGCCGCCTTTTTTTCTACATAATTCAAGGTGGGCTCCCACATTGATGTGATCAGCGGGAGCACGCACGCAGGTTGGTCTGCTACAACTATGGCCGGGAGTCTGCCCGTCTATGGGGGGCTTTAAATGCCTTTGAAACAACTTGATAGAGGACATCCATTCACTTTTATTTTAGTCTACATGACAAGAAGTAAAAAAAATCTCACTAATCATTTACAGATTGACAAAAGCTGACAATGATGTTTGTCATGAAGTCCACTATTTAAAAAAAGTCATATATATATATTCCTTAACCTCCCTAGCGCACTGCTGAGGTCCAGATTTCTGTACCAAAAGTGCACCATAGACTTCAATGGTAATTTTTTCTTTATGTCGTAGGCCTGTAACTTCCCCAAAATATGTCTGTACAAGGGTCCAATAGACATCCTGACTATAATAATGTTTGAAACAAACAATTATGTAAAATACATTTTTTTTTTAAAATAAAAATAATGAAAAAAAACCCACAAAAATTAGGACACAAAACTATGCTGCTATGTACTAAATATCGCCAAAATAAAAAGTCTCTGGTGCCCCATATGTTCCCATTTGCACTTAACCCTCTCTAACCTGGTGTGATAAAATCACACCAGGTTAGAGAGGGTTACTGCAAATGGGCACATCTGGGGCATCAGGGCATTTATTTTGGCGATATTTCGTACATAGGGGGAGTTTGAAAGCAGTTTTCTACATAGAAAACTGCTTTGATGCTGTTTACTGTTCATATCTCCCGCCGCCTCCCCGAGTGACGTCATCACGTCACTCGGAGCGGGGGGAGAGAGGAAGACACAGGCAGCCAAGGAGGATGTCGCCAGCATGTCACAGGGACAGCGTGATTATGTTCTCCCACAGCCATGATTTCTACTGGACGGCAGCTCCTCGTCCAGTGCGATAGTACCAGTCGTACCTGGACGAGGTGCTGCCGTCCATAACGCTAGGGTGGTTAATCTAAAGGTTAAAAAGCAATATTGTATTACTAAATTGTCAGGGGGAGGTCAATATTATGTGATCAGAGCACATTTTATGACCAATTCATGCAAAACTCCACGTAATCCCAAAGGGTTCACATACTTTTTCTTGCAACTGTACATATACAGTCTCTGCATATACAAACAGTCAGATACTTACATGAACAGATCCTATATTAATGTGATCCTTATTTCATCACATGATATTCCCATCTATTATATAAAAACTGTCATATGGTCTTTTGGAAGCAACAGATCAGAGGGTGGACAGAGGTGGCGGTCACAGTGCAGATGGTCAGCAAACCCTAGGGGAGAGAAATGTTCCCACTAAGGGAGCAGGGGCAACGTGTGTCCCCTTATACCTGATAATAAGAAGATATGGAGGTGAATGTGGACAGCCTGGCTGCCGACCGTGAACCTGCATACTATATGGGAAACTATTTTACCTGATGGGTCACAGATTCACCTTCCAGACTTAGATGGTAGGCACAGGCCAGTGACATCCCCCACAAGAAGGGGGGGGGGGGGAACACGGCTGTAGTAGTTAAATCAAACCTGCACCTTTTTTTCTAGCAGGTATGCAGTGGTGGCATGCTGTTATATAAATTGGGCTATCATAGGAGACTCACAACACACTATTCAGAGCACTGTGTGTCACTGTGCATTGTTTACATATACATTTTATCCTGTATTACCGAATGGCACAGGAACCACCATGGAAAAATATATATTTGTTATGTAAAATTGCAATAAATAATAATGTTTTTGCCTGACTAAAGTGTTGTGAAAACTGCATTTCTCCATTTATATCTTATTAACAATCCCAGCCACATTAAGAAATGTCATCTTATATTAAGCTTTAGTGTTTTGAGTTAAATGACTGTAGCTTTTTACACAACCAAGTGTCCTGAATAGCTAATACAGAACAGAGCTGTCATGTGCATTAACCATCTCCAATAAGTACAATAATGTTTTCATAGCTCATCCGTACATTAGTACAATGTCTGGGGATTACATCGTAGAGGAAGGGATGTAGAAGTGTTCTGTAAGGTTACTCACTTCAGTTGAATGCACAAACTACTCTCATGGGGCAGGGAGGTGGGAATATCCATCTAGAAGCTTTCTCTTGCCTCTTTGAGTTGTAGACATACGTACAAGGATAGAGAGAAAAATATTGGGTGTGTTTTAGTTTCTTAGTTCACAAATCCAATTAGGTGACAAGGGAACTACCCCTACATGGAACTGATAGGTCCAATGCTGGAGGAAGTAATATATTATTAATGCACCCCTGGATATAGGAGGTGGTTCTGAGTAAAATATGTGTCTTTCAGCTCTCAAATGAACTATAAAACTCAACTCAACTTGCTTTGCCCTAGTAAAACACAAGTGTAGCACATTGGCAAATGTAGGTCTAAATATGTCACAGCGGGTGACACCAGAGCAAGGGTGACACCGGATATTCAAGGGTGTGGACCCACTTGCACAGTTGGTAAAGGTGCAATCAGGGGGGCAGAGTCTAAGGGACCATCTGGTGTTCACCAGAGCAGTGGTTGCGGTTCCTGGATGCACCCGTGCAAGTTTGCTGCTGATGATATACCAAATGTAGTGCCAAGGGTGTAGAGATAAGTGGAGTTCGAGAGACAAGCCAAGGGTCTGGAGCCAGGAAGACAGAGGAAAAGTGCCAAGGATCGAGAGGTAGGGAGAATCCGTTGGACGAGCAGAGAGTTTGGAACCAGGAAGTCAACAAGCGAGCAGGCTGGAGTCAAACACATGAGACCTATTGTCCAGGCACCTTCCTGGTGCCTGAGACGCTCTTAAATAGTGCAGGAGGGAGTAGCAGCTGACAAGGTAAGGAGCATCACAGGTGTCCAGCAGAGGGAGCTCGGCTGCAGGAGAGTTAACCCTCTGAGGCAAGGAAGGTATTAGGAGCTAGATGCAGGCAATGCAGAAGCTACTGTCACAGACCCTCATAGCATTGTGGAGATCTGTGACAAAATAGAGCTTAAAAGGCCACCATCCTGTCTATAAAGGATGGATGGGCTTAGTTGAACTTTAAAAGAAAAATTTAAAATATTGTCCTGGCACCCCCTCTTGTTTCTACCTTAAGTCATTAGTACTTGGTTAATAGCTAGAGATGAAACACAAGTTTTGTTTATATTTTAACATACACAAGCAACCTATTTGTGACACAGATCCTAAAGATGGCATATTGGCAGCAATTTCTTATGCCAAAAAATTATAATTGTGAGCTATTTGCTTCTTATTCCAATGTGTGCATATGCCACCTCTGCTAAGTGTCTCAAGTCTGTTTTATTCGAATCTTTCATATTATCAGTTTATGCGGTATACAATATATTTTCTTTTATCCTGTTCTTTCTATTTTGGTAGCTGTCACACTTGATTATTTGGTTTGTCTAAAACTCATGTCATTTTATGATATATGCCCTTAATCTTGAGCCCATCACGAAGGAAGTGCAACCATGGTAATTGTCTTCAGGCTCAGCAGGGAGGAGGTTACTAACTCATTTTCAGCCAAGAACCACAGAAATTATTCTGGTTTTCTTCACTAAACATTGTACTACGTTTAACAATGTCATTGTTAGAGTTGTTTGGAAAAGCAAAGTAGTAAGCAAACAAAAGAAATACCTGATTCACCTAAATCCACTCCCTCACAGCACTAATGCTGGCCATACACTCTGAGATTAAAATTACGATCCATTAAAACCCACCAATGAAAGCATTTTATCGGCCTGAAATCCGCACATGTCCACATGGTACAACCGATAAAATACGATCTTAATTGCCGTTTTTTTACGGTCGTAATTTATTGGACATGTTGAAAATTTGTAATTGGTCTGGGAACATCGGGAAACTTCATACTGTTTTCATAGTGTTTACCGACCAATTACTGCAGAGGCTTCCCCTTTAAAAAAAAATACATCACAATGGCCGATATAAACGGCGATTAATTTCGATGACATTCTCGTATAGAAATAAAAAATATGATCCTAAATTGGATTTTCAATGTGGTAGCTTTTTTGCCGAATATTACGGTCCAAACCGATACCGCCGTCGGGATACATTGATCTGTTTTAATGGATCGTAATTTTAATCTTGGAGTGTATGGCCAGCTTTAAGCAGGGTACAGATGTGGACATATGGGTCAAATCGATGGCTGCTTCGAGTGCTGTGTGCGCTCACGGCCATCTATCTGACCCATATAATCTGCGCCCACCGCTGTTTTCAAGCAAGACAAATCAATCCTGCTCGAAAACAGCTTTATCGTACATGACCGCAATTACAGCCGATGTCCGATGCTTTGCCTAGAGACTGCTGGTCTCCAAGCAAAGCTTCAGCTGAGCCGGGGAGAGAAAAGAGCCATCTCTCGCCAGCCAGCCGATATCTGACAGCATCGTGATAACGTCATCACGCTGCTGCAGGGTACATCGGAGGGCTCGAATATCGACTCGTCTGTACCCTGCTTTAGTTCCAGTAGAGTGTAAGTAGAAAAAGAGCCCACTGACAAACCTATGGAGAGACACGTTTTACAATCTGGCACAAACAATTTGTCAATCACCTTTGCACTCCTGGCAATCAGGTTTGCTGGAGAGGCAAAGGAGCTATCAGATGGAAGATCCACCTATGGGCAAAGCTACCATCTGTAGTTCATTGGGAACCTAATAAACAATGAACGGGCAGAGACAGATGAAAGAGCTGCCAGCCGGACTGGACTCACACTGCCAGCTTTCAGGGCTCCAACCAGCAAAGTAGGAGAACCCCTAAATATTTTCGCCCATGAGATACTCCCAAGTATAGGGTGCGTCCTACACATCTGAGCATCTTATAGGCAGAACAAATACACTATGCCCTAGCTTTATAATTATGGAAGCAGGTTATTTCATAACATAGAATGACAATGGCTTCAACAATGAGCTATTATTTTTATTAGCTAAGATCCATGCAAGCTAAATAATACATTTTGGAAGGTCAGACTCCGTTCACACATCTACGTTGCAGTAATATACTATATTGTGCACAGTACTGGACAGGAAAATGTGTAAGCTACAATTCATTCTAAATGATCTGCTTATTTATCTTCCCACGAATTGCAGCGTACCACAATGCACAGTAATGTAGGGTGCTGAATCAGCAAAAAGAAGATGCAGGAATGATGTACTCTGCAGTAAGCCAGCCATGCATTTAGAGGCAAGGCAAGTAGATTATATAGTACTGCCTGTCCGGCTGGCATTGCTCAATTTGAGATTTAAATTCAAGGTATAGTTACAGCCACACTGGTAACCTCCAGTTCCAGGATGGCCGACACAAACTCCCACAAGTTCTGTGCACTCCCGTGTATTGGTGTGTATTCCATGTTGATAGTACAGAGTTAAGTGAAGGAAACAAAAAGGGAGGAAGTTCAGTTTGGATTTTTCCATGTACCACTCTAGTCAAGGCTCTTTCACACTGTGTAGGCTCTGAGATATGCTGCGTTTTGCATTTAGCACGATGTGTTTTTGGCTGTGCTTGTGTTTGCACTTCTAATTAATTCAATGTAATTAAAAGCACAAAACAAGCACAAATACAAAATGTAGAGTACTTCAAGCACTAAAATACACATTTATGTTAAGCTTCAACTGTTGCCTAAACTGCATGGCAAAACACACAGTGTAAATATAATAGTGGTAATAAGTCACTGGAGGTAACACGCACAATATTTTTGCAGCTAAACCACAGCATTACCTGTTACACAGCCTAAATGATATAAAAAAATTTAAACAATAGCACACTTTAAAATACTATTTTCAATTGCTGGTTTTAGCAAGCATCAAAACAGACATTAATCTGCTGGGGCCCCAAAGCACCACACATTGAGTGCCAAAGGACCTCAGATTGGGTATCAGGCAGCTGGTACGTATTAGCAGTTTATATTTGTGCATTGTAGAGTGATTTGTAGAATAAGTTAAGCTTTACAAGCTGCCACTTATTGGGATCCAGTGAGTCATTCCTGAGCCCTTAGTTAGCCTAACAGATACATCTTCTGCGTGGAGGTGTCCCTGCTTAGTGCCGGTGCTGTGATTAGTACATATTACTAGTGCCAAGTGTAACCTGGTATCTGCAATAGGTATGCAAGTGTCTGACTACTGGCACGTTCTGCTGGTTAATACACAATATGTTATCATTGATGAAGGCCGCTTTATCTAGTCCCCTATTTGTGAACTTATTGCGAAGTGTTGGATTGCTTTACCCCACCCCCCAACTTTTCAGGGTAGATCAGGGTACTTCTCTCTTATGAACAACTCCCCTTTCAACATGAAGGCAATTTAAAGGCTCCCATACATGGGTCGATTTTTTACTAGATTATTGACTGATCGATCACCGTGCACGTTCACGACGATCAATCGAGTTCTACCCATCCTGAACGATCGACCAAACAAAAAATCTGGTCGGACATTGCACCGACATGCTGTTATTTTTTGGCCATCGTTTGGCAATCAAAGTACGTTAGCTCCCTATGCAGCACATGGAGTTTTTGGAATAGGCCATTTTGGAGACCGGCTAATGTCCAAATCCACCACAAATCAGATTCCCAAGGTGGTGTTCCATCGATTCCCGATCTGATCAATCGCCGGGAATGATCGGATCAGGAATCGATCAATGACAAATTGATGCGTGTATGGCTACCTTAAGAGTCCATATTTCTTTGATTATTGATGTGCTCAGTTTTATATTGGTTGGTGTGTAATAGGTATAGATTTGTGTACAGCATTGTTAATGTATTAGTTTTCTGTAACTATGTTATTTTGCATATTTTTACATTTTGCATTCATCATACCTTTGACTACTCTAGTCAGTTAAATAGGTATTATAATGCTACAAACAGAATTACCTAACCAAGAAGATGCAAGCATTGTTAGAATAAAGTGTGCTAATAGAATTTATAAAGGTACCCATACACGTTGCGATTTTTTGCGATTTTAGCCCTTCTGACCGATCCGGTAGGTCGTGTAGGTCGATCGTTCGGGATTACTAACATGCAAATGTAGTCCGACCGATGCTGTTTTTTGAAAAATCGGCCGAAAAGTCGTTCGGGTCCCGAATGAGGATGCCCATCATTTTCGGTCAGTCGGACACTTTTAAAAGATTCCCAATCCAACCAGCCGATCGGTCGGGCGGCGACTAATCGGAGGCCAAAAAATCAGGCATCCGACCGACTTTTAAAAATAGCACAAAAGCAAAAATCGGGCGTCGAGATCGAATATCGCATCGGTCCCCGAAAAATCGCATCGTGTATGGGTACCTTTAGTTAGTAGAATTATGAATTAAAACAGCAAGGGGTGTGTGGGGGTGGGTGCCTGAGAAACTACCTAGCATGGGGCTCCTAAATTTCTGATGGTGGCCCTGGCTAATATAAAGCTGGAAAAAAGTTGTCTGTATCCACATTTTCCATGTATGTTTCTATACTGATTCAGCTCAACCTGGCAGACGCTTGGGGGGGGGGGGGGGGGGGGAACCATCATTTAAAATATCCTTGATGTTGGCAGTTCTAATTTTGCTTCTTGTAATAATTTCCACACATTTCAGAGATTGACGATTTCTTAACAGCTCAGAACTGCTATCTCTTGACATCCTATTTCCATCTTGCGATGTTATTGGTGCAGTTTTTCTTGAGAATAATTACAATGATATTTATTGTACAATCATGTATTATTATTAGCTGTCAATGTGTCTATGTGTAGATATTTGGTGGAATGGGCTTGGTGACCTGATCATCTTGTTTTATGGGTAAAATGGTTACCTTTGTATAATGATTGTTCCCTTCCATTTCTTCAGGATTGATATCTTCAAATATGTCATCTATGGAATAGCAGCTGCATTCTTTGTCTATGGAATTTTACTGATGGTGGAAGGATTTTTCACAACTGGAGCCATTAAAGACCTCTACGGGGACTTCAAAATCACAACTTGTGGTCGGTGTGTGAGCGCATGGGTATGTTTATCTAAAGAAACCTAGCACAATAAATATGTGTGTAATTTGTATTTTAAAAACGGGAAATCCATGTTTAAGGTTTTCTTGTGTAATACACATTGAATTAAAATTTACATACATAAATATTCCAGGTAAAAGGAAGTTAAAGATGTTAAACTGTAACATTTGTTTAAAAAAAAATTTTATTTTAAAGAATGCGACTGTAAATCTCCTAGTTCCCAACTGTTCTCTGGTTTCTCCTAAAAGTCAGAGAATTATGTGCATTGCAATGAGGTAAATAAGTATGTGATCCCCTACCAACCAGCCAACCTCTTTAACGGAAAGGATTGTTATTTCCTACTTGTTACAGTAACGGTATAAAAGACACATGTCCACAGAACTAACTACCATGACCAAGAACAAAGAGCTGTCCAATGATGTCACGGAGACCTACACAAGACTGGACTACTATCACCAGGCAGCTTGATAAGAAGATGGCAACAGTTGGCACAAAAAATCTCAAATGGAAGAAACAAAAAATTATTGTCAATGTCCCTCAGTCTGGACAATAGAATGGTGATGAAGCAGCGCAGAATTACATGTGATGAACTTGACAATTATCTAAGTGCAGCAGGGACCATAGTCACCAAGAAAACAATTGGTAACACATTACACAAATCTCAGAGCACCCAAAATCTCTCCCCTGCTCAAGTCAGCACATGTACAGGCCCATTTGCAGATGAACATCTGAATGATCCAGAGGAGTATTGGGTGAAAGTGTTGTTTTCAGTTCTCTTTGGCATCAAATTGCCATTTTTGAAGAAGGAGGAATGCTGCCCAAGACCACAAGAACCCAATCCCCATCAAATATGAAGGTTGATATATTTTGCTTAAGGGGTGTTTTTCTGCTATGGGCACAGGACACCTTTACCGCAAACAAGATACAATGAACGTGGCTATATACTGTCAAGTCTTGGGTAAGCATCTCCTTCCCTCGGCAATGGCATTGAAAATGGGTCAATGGGTCATGGATGGATATTCCAAAATCACACAGGCCAGGCAACAAAAGAGTGGTTTAAGAAGAGACATAGTGGTCTAGCCAGTCTCCAGACATCAATCAAACTTAAAACCTTACTGATTTCAAAAGGATCTGCAAAGGGCTGTGGTGCTAAATCCTTCCTAAGATTGCAAATCTGTTGGCCAACTACAAGACCTCTATTATTGACAACAAGAGTTTTGCCAAAAGTCATCTTTTACTAAGAAATGAAATACTTTTCCCTCATAGCAATGAACATCATTCTCTGACTTTTGTACACTGGGTCTGTGAGGATTTTTCTTCTTAGGGTACATTGTACATTTTGTGTCATATATATATATATATATATATAT
>CM070032.1:183136559-183161375 GCA_036250615.1 Ptychadena robeensis
TATATATATATATATAATAAAAGGTTATGTGCCTCATAGATATCATTAAAGCCTTATGTGCCCTGAGGTTATGTGCCACACTATATATTATACAATCATCCCCCATTCGTTGGTAAAATAGTGGGGGCAGAGGTACTCACCTGTCTGTCGGCTGCTCCAGCTGAGCAGACTAATTGGCCTACGTGAAAGCCAATAAGTGACCCAGGTGGCGCCTGAATAAGTCTCTTCTCTCCTCCTCTTCCCGCACTAAGAAGATTCCAAGCAAAGACTCATCAGCGGGGGGTCGGCGGACAGGTGAGTTACTTTGTCCTATTCATTAACAGTTACGTTTTGGGGATCAAGGGGGCCACCCAAAGGGCAGAATGCAGCCCTCAGGCTGCAGGTTGGGCACCTGGGCTCTGGAGACTACCCTGACAGACACAGCAAACCTTCTTTGCTTTAGTCCCATCTGCCACCTCATCAGGAGCATGCCCAGGTATTGTATGAAGGTCATACAGGCACATGAAGCCCACACACACTACTGAACCTCATTTTGACTACTTGATTACTTTGATGTATTGTCCTCATTTTAAAGACATTACATCAAAGTTGGATCAACCTGTAGTGTTTTTTTCACATTCAACTATGTAAAGAACAAAGTATTTAATAAGAATATTTCAATCATTCAGATGTAGGATGTCATATTTTTGTGTACCCTTTATTTTCTTGAGCAGTATATATATATATATATATATAGTGCTTTGAAGTGTCCTAGATGTTTACTGGCTGATACATACTGTTTGCTGAGGGCTTCATTTTGATTACTGCCTTATTAAGTTCAACACTGTCCCTCTTTTTTTTCTAAAATATGAAATACAATTGGAATGTAAAGGGAAACTCTTTCCTGCGCTCCATCTGTGTTCCTGCTAATTAGAATCTGCTGCCTATCCACTGACAATGTTTGGCACCAATTACTAAAGCATTAATGAAAACCCTTCACACTTTATTCATGCAGAACATTTCACTCCAGTTGACTCTTATGAGCTTTTCTCACTCTACATGAATATAAAAAAGGCTGAAGAATAAATGAAAATAAAACCTTTAGGCTGGAAGACAACACTGATCAACAACACAGATGGGTGACAGATTTATAATTTGGTAGATAAAACACATGCCTGCAGGACAAAGAATGGTCTATCATGCAACAGATTAGTTCTATTCCTAACTGTTACTCAATAGAAATTGAACTTATAAGTCATATTTTGCAGTTGGACTTCTAAGGGTGTTGGAGATCTGGGGGTTCAAAGTTAGGGTAGGCATATATATGGGGGAAATCAGACAAGAGAAAAGCCAATGTTTAACAGCTGGAAAATGACTATGAAAGGTTGGCATTTGGACTGCAGGTAGTCTCAGGGGTTGGTTATTAACACCGAATATTTTAGCGTTGCACTACAGATGGTTAGTGATGGCCGAACATCGGCCTGGACTGTCCGCGAACGGGCGGGTCGGACTTTTAAAGAAGTCCGCCTGTTCGCGGGCACATTCAAATTCCCCGCCTCTAGGCGGGGAATTTGAATCGGAAAAACTGGATATGGCGTCAGTGACGTCACATCCGGTCCCTGGAACGCATCCTGGAACGCATAGTTCCTGGTTACGGGAGCGGGATGTGACGTCACTGACGTCACTTCCTGTTCCCAGCCGGTATTTTCACTACAAGACCGGCTTCATGCCGGTCTTGTAGTGAAAAGATTCTTCCTCCGGCACGATCTCGCAGGTTCTGATCCTGCTGGAGGAAGAATATAGAACTTCTTCTCGCCGGCGAACGGGGCGGGTCGAACACCCGTACTGTCCGCCGGCGAGAGGATGGGCGAACATGCTTGTTCGCGGCCAAACTGTCCGCCTTGCGGACAGTTCGGCCATCACTACAGATGGTATGAGATCTGGGGTTTCAAACTGTGTTGTACCGTGAGAGTAACATTTTAACCCAAAGCCAGCTGTTGACCTATGGATGGAGGCAGCTTATCAGAGGTTCATAATAGAGAGATCCACCTGCAACAGAATCTACCATACCATGCAGTGAGGGAAACAGTGAAGAAGACTGAACTTATTAAAACCACGCTACATATGGGGTGCGTGCCATCCTGGTACTTCCTCGATTTTGAGGAATCCACTGGCTGGGTAAAGCACAATTGGTGAGCTAAAAGATTTAAATCAGCGGATGTTTATTTAATGTGCTGAGTAGAGGCCAATTTACTTTAACCTTTAGATTTCCTTTAGATCTCCTTTTGTTTTACCAAAACCATGTAATATGAAGGACTTTCTAAACAATCAAGTCTACCTGTGTTCAATCGCAGAGGACCCTATACTACATAGTTGTTGGTAAATCTAAAGGATATCTGACAGAGATCTTAAGTGTATGGCCAGCTTTACTCTTGTTTACTGAAAATAGCTGCACTGGTGTTTTATATTCCCTGAGCTTTACACTGTATATACCAACCATAAAGTAGACTTCAAGTATAAGACAACCCCCTCCCCCAACATTATACTATGGCAAAAATAACTTCCTTTTTTGTTGATTGATTAAAAATCTATGGCAGCCCACATGGATAGATCGACCTAAAACGATTAAAATTGGGAACATTTTCGATCGGACATGCTGGAAATGTTAATTGGTTGTAATGAAATTGAACCTTAATTAAATAACTCTTTCAGTAAATCCAAAAAAATGCGATCAAAAATCTGTTACTACAGTTGGCGTACATTACAATCAATCACCAATTTCCCTGATCCCCAAAAAATCTAGACGTGTATGGGGGTCTTTAGTCTCAGAACGCTCTTCTGTTGGCCAGACAAACTAGGAAAAAAATAAAGATTTGGAAAGCAATAGTTCAATCCAGACTTTAACTTTGAACAATTGTAATGAGGCCATCGTTTGGCTCTCCTTGCATTGGATTTTTAGATCAAATTCATATGGAAAACACAACAGAGCGACACTTTCTTGTGTAATAAGTAAGACTTTGTTTATGGTATAAAATGAAATTGGATAATCATATAAAACATAATCAAGGGCTCTGCTGGAACAACCAAGTAGTGGCCATCCATACAGCTTTAAAGAGGCAGCAAAGCTGTCAGAGGAAAGATCCACCCAGGGACAGCTACTCTTTTAACTTTTTCAGCGATCAGAGGCTCCAATGTCAAAAGTGTGTCTTATAGGTCAGAGCCATTAATATTCCAAAAAATACGGTAGATACATTTTAAATTGTTCAGTTTTGTTCTGAAGAACAGAACTGCTCTTTGATTTTGCTCTGTGATGCCCCAAAATAATATACATGGCAGATATTTATTGTGTAACACTATGTGTGAAATGCCAGTAGATTGCCACATTCTGAATGGTAAATGAATTTGCTCTTCTATTCTATTTAGGTATATGGCAACAGCACTTAAAAATCATATCTCATGCACATCAGATTGGTTCATTCATCTGTCTGAGATAAAATAGCATTTAATTTTATACGAGTAATTCACTTTTTTAACCATTGTCAACAAAAACAGAAATTGTGACTCTTTCCTGAAAATTGTGTAATGGTCTATATTATAGGGACTCATATCTACATTTGATTCTTTTCTAATGTTTCACAATAAAGACACCTCCTTCTCTCCTTCCTTTCATTACCTCCTTTGGATTTGGATTTTGAGCAGAGAGCTAATGTTAGATTTTTTTATATTTTTGTAAAAGAAACAGAAAATTACCCTTGCATCCATAAAACCAAAAAGTAGGATAGATGATCTTTAAAAGCTTAAATACTTAATTAGTAGCACAAGTCAAAAGGCTTATGGAAGAAACCCCTGCCTTTTGGGATGCTAGCCTTTTGGCCCGACCAGAGAAATATGATTGTCTCTCCCCCATTTTTCCTGTCAGTAGTGATGGCCGAACATCGGCCACATCCATACGTGAACAGATAGATCGGAGTTTTAGAAAAGTCCGACATATGCCTGTTCGTGGGGAAATTCAAATACCCCATGAATTTGAAAATTGTAAGTGACATCACTTCCTGTACCTGAAACACACAGTTCCTTATTTCGATTACCGGACCTGATGTCACTTCTGGTTTTGAAGCAGAAGAATAATCTTCTCGCCGGCTAAAGTGGTGGGTCAAATACCCATATGTTCGACGGCTAGAAGTCAGTTCGCCCATCACTACCTTTCAGGTGTCTATATAAGCAAAGAGGTCAGAGTAACTTTTGTTCTAGCTTTGCTCTATAAGACCATGTATATATTTGAAACTAAACTATATTTTAAAGGAAAGAGCTACTGTAACAAAGCAGGGCCGGGGGTAGTAAACTAGGACTCAATTAACCAGTGTTGATTGAGTAGTTAAACTTTTATTGAAATGGCAGCAAACTGGTAACTTGATTACGCCAAAGTCTATCCGTAATAAAGAAAGCAGGAAATGTTCACCCGTGCCACATCAGCAGGTGAGAGTCTCTGGCACAGAGGATTCCCAGTCCCAATGGGGGAATTCTGGGGTCTCAATCCAGCTCTGCACACCTCACCGGTAACTAGGGGCTGGCCTCAGAAAACACTTTTCATCTCACCCAGAACAGGGGTTTCCAATGCTCTGCAGACTTCTGCCATGGAGCCTACTGCACGCTCCGTAGACTGTTCTGCCATGGAGCCCCCTGCACGCTCCGTAGACTGTTCTGCCATGGAGCCCCCTGCACGCTCCGTAGACTGTTCTGCCATGGAGCCCCCTGAACGCTCCGTAGACTGTTCTGCCATGGAGCCCCCTGCACGCTCCGTAGACTGTTCTGCCATGGAGCCTCCTGCGCGCTCCACACTCTTTCCTCTACAGGCCAGGGGTCTCTCCCTGTCTTCACTCTACCTCTCACCAACAAAAGGCCTCACTTCCTCTGAAATCCCTTTTATCTTCTTAAGCCTAGAGCCCCCTCTGGCAGATCAGCTGACCCCCTCACACTACTCTCACAACCCATCCACACATTTTATAATATACTGGGATACCTCTGTCAATCTGCTTTTAGAAGTCCTCTGTGATTAAGCCCTTGCAGGTAAAACAAGTCAGAGGCACATATTTTGGTTGTTTCTAGTGTATTGCCTCTGATTTCAGTATGGATCAATCCAGGAATCACTTGGCATGGTGAGTGCGACCATTCATTCAATCTTCAGTAGTTTCTAGAACCTAATGGAATTGGAATGGTATAGTTAATGCAACTGTTACGATGACAGGTTTAAACATATTGCAATGCAGAGTACATCTCTGATGTGGGAAGTACAGTTATTAAAAACATACTTCAATATACTGTATGAAGAGAAGTAAAGTTTGCTTGAATTCTGATAAAGCATTGTAAATGAAAAATATTACATTTCCTTCTGTGTGTTTTTTCTAGTTTATTATGCTGACCTACCTGTTCATGCTCGCCTGGCTTGGAGTCACAGCTTTCACCTCACTACCAGTTTACATGTACTTCAATCTTTGGACTGTTTGTCGAAATGCCACAGTAGTTGGAGAAGCAAATTTTTGTTTGGATCTTCGTCAGTTTGGTATGTGCAATTTTGTTGAAATTTTAATGACATCACAATCAGCGCAATATTTGTTCTTTATTTAATTTTTTCTAATTGCTGATCATTCACTGTAGGGAAAGTGCATGGAGTCATCACTTTAACATTTTGCACTTTTATGGGATCATTGAGTATATAATTTTATTTAATAGGGCACAGAGTCACCATTAGGATATTAAATGATTCAGTGACTAAAATCAAACCGGTTTTAAACTAAAACTAAAAAAACACACATACATGAAATGAAGGCACATTACTCCCCTTTCAGCAGTTCATATCCTGGAAAACTGCTACACAAAAACAAAAAAAAACTTCCTACCTTTTTTGTTTTCACTGATGGTGGCAGCATGTTAATTAAGGGCAAGAGAAGCCACTTCCGGATCCATTCTTCTCCGGCAGCTGGAAGCAACCTGCCCCCCCCCCTGTAGGAGTCGGGTGGAGGGGGGGCATTCAGCTGTATCCATTGAGCTGTCGGCTGGGTGAAGTGAGGCTTCTCTCTCCCCTCTTCACAAAGTCTCGCAGATGTGATGCTGATGTCACATCTGGGTAACTGAGCAACAGGGGCTTTTGGGAGAGAATTCCCAGTAACCCCTGCGACTTGTTACGTCTTGCCTAGACGAGATGTAACACAGTGGGAGGGGCTGTCTGTAAAAACAACACCCCTCCTGCTGTCAGAAATTGTTTTGTTTTGTTTTTTGTTGGGGA
This sequence comes from Ptychadena robeensis, assembly GCA_036250615.1. NCBI lineage: Eukaryota > Metazoa > Chordata > Amphibia > Anura > Ptychadenidae > Ptychadena > Ptychadena robeensis. The sequence continues at coordinate 183,142,822 of CM070032.1, forward strand.
TCTCTGCAGTATCGCATGAGCTGCAGCCGATACTGCAGAGTGACCTAACAGGTGGTAGGTCCGCTTTAATTTAATTATTTGGTTTGTAGAGAATGTTCCTAGCTTCCACTTTAGAGCTTCAGAAATAATATCAATTAAAGTCGCATAAGACCTGCACAGGAGATGCTAACCATACACACATTTTTTGCTTAATTCGATTGGCTCGTGCAATGTAAATGTTAACTGTCATTGTAATATCGATAGAGTGTTCTACCACACAGTGTGATCGCAAACTTTCCATTTGCTCCAAAATAAGATTGGATACAAATCGATTGAAAAATTTAACAAAACCCCATCAGATTGTTGTACAATTGACTGAAATTTTCCAAGATGATCAATCCTGGCTCTTCATTTAATGCTCGATTTCGGTCACATTTGGTTGATCCAATACAGTTAAAAAGCAATCAATTACCTACCAATGGACTTAAATAATTTTTCTTACGCCCACCGAATCATTGATTTGATGAAAGATGTTGGGAGGGGATGTAAACCTTCTTGGTTCATAACTGTGTTAATGTATTGTATTTGTGGGAACTCTAGGGTACTATAAACAATGAGTGAAAAGGACTTGTACGAGTAAATGATATCCTCATATCCGTATCCATGCTGAATGCCAACGTGATTCTACAATTCTCATTTCAATACCATTTCTAATGTGTAAGGCTAGGTTTTCACTGTGTTTAGCAGTCCGCCAAGGTTCCTCCGTTAAAGCATCTGTGATGCATTAGGGCATCCGTCATGCATGCATAACTGATAGTGGGTAAGGCTAGGGCTCCACTATGCACTGGAATCCGCTGATGTCTGTGCAAGCCTCCATTGCGTTCCTGTGGACGCAGATTGCTGCATCAACATCAACGTCACTGAGGCTCGGACCGACAAATCTGGAGCTCTGACGGGCTTTGGAGACAGCCCTGTCAAAGCCCCATTGCCATCAATGGGTGGCTTGTGCACTGGTAAAAAAAAAAAAGCAGTTATAATAGAAAAGGGCTCCACATGCACTAAAATCCCTGTGTTTAATGCATGTGGAACCCTACCCTAAGAGTCCGTTACCAATGGATACCCATGCGTTGGTCAGGCAAGCAATGCATTCTTTATGGGTGTGTCTACACACCCATACTTGTGTTGGCCTGCGCTTCATTGATGTCGACGCAGGGCTCATCGTTGACATTAACGCAATGGAATGCATTACATCAATGCATGTGAGAACTGCATAATTAAATGCCTTCATTTGACGTACGTCAGACACAGGGGTATTGACACCATGGAAACATAGCCTAAGGCTATCCCTACTATCAGTGACCCATGTCCTAACGGATGCCCTGACAGATGCCCTAATGCATCATAGATTCGGTAATGGACCTTAGAGGACTGCCAAACTCCATGGAAACATAGCCTAAATTGCATTAATTAGAATTGGTTGCACTTCCTTAAACATTTCTTTTTATGTCTGTTCTAGTATTCTATCTTCCCTTAATAAGGCTTTGCTTATTCTTATAATTTGGTTCATTTTTAGATATCTGCTTTAATGTGTAATATTGTCATTCTTTTTGAAGGACATTGTCATTATGTATATCAAAGAAAGAGATTTTTTTTTTCTAAAAACAAGTGGTGCGCCTTACTGAAGGAAATAGACTTGTACGGAGAGGTCTGTATAACTTTGATGTTCAATATTTCAGGTCAGAGTGGCTTTCTGTCTGCTTTCGTGCTCCCAGCCGCTGTCCCTGGATAAGGGCACAAATATATTTCTTTCCTGTAATGTTTGACTCCAGTAGTTTTCTGTGATTTAGTTTCCAGGTCAGAAGTTCCTGTGAACATTATTATAACTGCTTTTGTTCATTTCAGATATAGATGGCTTTTATTACCAACAGATGATTACACGGACTTGTAAGAGCGATATATTTTTGTAGGGAAGCAAGCTGTGCCACATTATATCACAGAGGGGCACAAAAGGCTTTGCACTTGTCCGTGTATCATACACCAAGGTTCCCTGACCTAAGAACTTCATTATTCACTGAAGATTAAATCTTGATATAAATCTGCAAAAAACATGTTGCTAAGACATTGCCTACTAAACACTGCATTTCAAGTGTTTGTAATTCCTGAAACACTGCTCCATTAAATGAGGTTGTGTCCACAAATCATTTACATCCATTACCGTGTTTCCCCGAAAATAACACAGCGTCTTATATTAATTTTGTTTCCAAAGATGCCCTACGTCTTATTTTAGGGGGATGTCTTATTTTTCTATGAAGTAGAATACGGCACTGAGGTATCAGGGTGGGGGGGGGGGGGTCAATTAAAATGACGCAGGGAGATCAGAGGGAGGAATCAAAATGGCTCAGGGACTCAGAGGGGGGATGACCATTTTAGTAACCCCTTATGATCTTCCTGTGTCATTTTGATTTCCCCCTCTGATCCCTCCTGTCCAGAATTACAGTACCGTATATTCGGGTGCCTTATTTTCAGGGGGATGCCTTATATTTCAGGGTGAGACAAAAATGTAAGGGTGCCTGGGGTGCCGGGGGATCTTATTTTTGGGGAATCAGGGTATATCTTTATTAGTGTTATTCGTGCAAATTACCTGAGCACTATCATCTCTTCTACTTTCACGGCCTGGGGTGGTAGGCAAAAAATTATTATTTCCGTACCATTTCCACCCATGTGCAGTAGACTGAAGAAACAGTGACGAGTTATTGGAGGACCATAGGCTCCCCCTGGGAAGCCTCTGACTTTATACAATATCAGAAATCATATTGGTTATTGGTTTAGAAAGGAGAGCATATACACCAATCTGGCAAAGCTACATAGGCTGATTGTCCCCACTGAGAACAAGTTTTGTGCACGACCAACCAAAATTATCTACAATGAAATGTCGTTGTCAGGATCCAAACCAAGGGATTTCTCCTGCTCTGCTGGCTGTAGCTCCACGCTCTGCTCAGCAGAGTAGAAGTTAAAGAGGTTGAGGAGCTAAGACACAGGTATTTCACCCCCCTCACATTTTGTGGGAGAAAAATTGTGTCTTATAGTCAGACAAATACATTAATTTGTTTTGGGGTGGGTTTCAGACACTTAAAAGGCAATGGAGGGTGTATGTTGTTAGACTTTCCATTTGGTATGAATGAGTTCAGATTTACCAAGCACTGCTGGTTTATCAGAGACATCCATCACACCATCTCAATAAACAATATGCAGTGGTGAAAAAAGGACAACTATGAATTGCATCCAGGAGATCAGTGTTACCTACATGGATTTGAACAATATTATCTGTTTTGCACTTGAAAGAATTTAGAACTTCCAGAAATATAGCTGAGAGTCTTGAGGATTTAGTATAGTAGGTTATAATGGAGTTTTTTGTGACTAATTACATTCTTCTTAATAGACCTAGAACGTGTTAATCCCTCTTTGTGACACGCTGAGCTCACACTGATTATGACGATTTGCTGTATTCCAGGTATCGTACCAATTGGTGAGGAAAATAAACTGTGTACGCCATCTGAAACTTTCCTGAGGATGTGTGAATCTACTGATGTGAGTTATATAAAGCCTCGCATATGACTCTACCACCTGACTCTTTACTTACTAAAGCAGACCTGCTGGATATTAGTAGCAAGCTTAAGTTAATTAATTCAATAAGGTATTGTAATGATGGCTTAACTAAGTTAGGAACGCATTAGGATTAATGGCGGTTAATAATATTGAATATACTCAATTCTATGGCATACCATCTAGCCCATAACACTTATTGTAATTCATATATTCTATAGGCAAATAACACAAAAAAAGATTTACACATGTTACTTAATGTAGCATATATTGTTAGCTGTAGTGACGGCCTTGGTTTCCTTTTTTCATGTTGTTCCCTTATGTTTTTTCTGGTTATCCTGCTAGTAACATACATTCATATATATAGTAAGGTTAATATATTAAAGGAGTAAACATAACCAGACAATGACATAAAGTGTGCTACCAGGTGACAACAGATTCTAACTGTACTACAGGGTGGGCCATTTATATGGATACCCCTTAATAAAATGGGAATGGTCAGTGATATGAATTTTCTGTTTGTGGCACATTAGTATATGTGAGGGGGGGGGGGGGGACTTTTCAAGATGGGTGGTGACCATGGTGGCCATTTTGAAGTCAGCCATTTTGAATCCAACGTTTGTATTTTCAATAGGAAGAGGGTCATGTGACACATCAAACTAATTGGGAATTTCACAAGAAAAACAATGGTGTGCTTGGTTTAAACGTAACATTATTCTTTCATGAGTAATTTACAAGTTTATGTCCACTTATAAAATGTGTTCATTGTGTTGCCCATTGTGTTGGATTGTCAATGCAACCCTCTTCTCCCATTCTTCACACACTGATAGCAACACCACAGGAGAAATGCTAGCACAGGCTTCCAGTATCCATAGTTTCAGGTGCTTCACAGGTTTCCATTCATGAAGAATGGCCCCTCTATCTTTGTACTCCATATACCACACCAAACCATCAATGTTTTTGCTCCAACAGTCTTGGAGGGATCTATCCAATGCGGGTTAGTGTCAGACTTATAGCGGTGGTTTTGTTTGTGAACTTCACCATTCGCATAAAAGTTTGCCTCATCACTGAATAAAATCTTCTGTGTAAACTGAGGGTCCTGTTCCAATTTTTGTTTTGCCCATTCTGCAAATTCAGTGCACCGATCTGGATCATCCTCGTTGAGATGCTGCAGTAGCTGGAGTTTGTAAGGGTGCCATTTGTGAGTAGCAAATATCTGCCGAAGGTTCGACTAATGCCACTCTCCAGTGACATGCGGCGAGTGCTACGCTGTGGGCTCTTGCTGAATGAAACTAGGACAGCCACTGATGTTTCTTCATTAGTGACAGATTTCCTGCATCTACATCTTGGAAAATCCAACATTGAACCAGTTTCACGAAACTTAGCAAGCAGTTTGCTAACTGTAGCATGGGAGATGGGTGGTCTAGTAGGGTGTCTTGCATTGAAATCTGCTGCAATGACCCGGTTACTGTCATGTCAATGGCTGTTAACAAAGAGAAACTTGTAAATAACTCATGAAAGAATAAAGTTAAAACCAAGCACACCATTGTTTTTCTTGTAAAATTCCCAATAAGTTTGATGTGTCACATGATATGGCACAACCAAACATAAGGACTGGTAAGCTGCAAGTAGTATTGTTTTCATTCTAAAGTCTGAATATTAGTATATTTGGTTTATTTTACATACACAGTAGAGTTGTTGTTTTAACATCTTGCTACATTGTACAGTATTAAACATGCACAAATGCAAATGTACATGAAGATAAGGTTTTCTGACACCTTTCTAATATTGTGTCATCACATATTGTGTCATCACATATTGACACAATCGTAATTATTTGAGCTTGTTGGACATCCTAATCCATGACTATGGACAATAATATGTAGTTGGCATATTTGACATCACAATAACAGTGGATTGCTATACAATTTTAAGGGTGGAAAGTGTCACAAAGTGTCAGGAGTGAACAGTTAGAGTGCAGCAATATGTATACATCTATATGAAACAGAGAGTAATAATTGGAAACTGGAGAGGCTGGGACAGCATCTAAATCAGAGCACGTTTGCATGTTCAAGGGCCAGAGGATGATCAATAGGGATTAGAAGAACAGGGAGCAGAGCACAAATAGGATCACCAGTACAATGCTAAGGCCCTAGATGGAGGGTAAGGGACATGTGTATAGGCCTCCAAATAAGGCAAGAGTACTCAACACAGGCCAAACCTGTAGAAAGCCACCTGTTGGTGACCAGTGAGAATACATGGAAAGTGCAGCAGCACCACCAGTAGGTGAGGTTAGGTAGAGCAATTTTCCCTAAGAGGTTATGGTACAGTATGATATTGTTATTGCCAGTCTTGGTAAAAACATATTTAAAAATGTTTGTAAGCATCAGCTTTTTATTAAGTTGTGGAAACACTTCAATGTTTTTCTTTCTATACTTTATTGTTACTATTCTTTTTCCTCTGCAGCTTAATATGACATTCCATCTCTTTATCGTTGCCTTGGCTGGTGCTGGAGCTGCAGTTATTGCAATGGTAAGCTCTAAATAATGAATTCTTTAATTATTCAGTTCATTTTATTAAATAAATCATAACATGTTTAATACTCAAAATATTTTATGCTGTAACCAACCTGTAACCGAAGACTTAAAATATACCTTATGTTGTTTACCATAAGATGCACTTATGGTGTGTCTTATAGTCTGAATGCACGACCTTTACTTCCTGTTGGCCCTTGGCTCCCCAGCTCTCCCGTCATGAACATTAGCCAGGAATGTGGAGGAGCTGTCAGACAGGAGATCTGCCCATGGCCAATGTATTGCATATCAGGGGGAGCCCCACTGATATAACTAATAAAGAGCAGAGAGAGATAGATAAAAGAGCTGCCACCAGCATCTCTCCCATGTACCTCGGCCTGTGTGTGAGAGCTCACTCACACTGTAGCTTTCACACACACAGCCGCAGAGTGGAGACATCTGCACGCAGCTTCCCCCATGGCCCCCCTCTTTTCGGATATGGGAGAAAGATGACTAGATGTGCTGTGAATTGCTCTTAGTGACATCTTGTGGCTGAAATTTTGTATTGCAGGGTTTTTTGGTCAGGTGCATCTTATGGCCTGAAAAATATGGAAAATTACAGTTAAATACTGTTCTGTATTATTCTGTACATTCTATAGATTGAAAAAAAATAAAAGTAAAGACTGATTTGTATCAGCATCTTCCATTTCCCCCACTCATACTAGTGTAGGGATTGTAATAATCTCTGATTGATATGGCTTACTTGCAGATTGTGTTAGAGCCGATGCATGAAAAGTTTGCAGAGTAGAAAATTTGCATAGTTCCATACTTACCTAAGCGGTTTAGCTTCCTACGCTGATTATTAAATAATCCTGACACTTAGTATACAGAGTATTGATCTTGGGTTTATTTTTTCAAAGGTTCATTACCTGATGGTTCTGTCAGCCAACTGGGCCTACGTGAAAGACGCCTGCCGAATGCAGAAATATGAAGACATCAAATCCAAGGAGGAGCAGGAACTTCATGATATTCACTCCACCCGTTCTAAAGAGCGGCTGAATGCTTACACATAAAACTAAACTCCCACATTTGTAACATTTCAGTTCTTTGTTGTTTCAACTAACAGCCTCCCTTCCATTATAAAATGAAAATGAAGTGCTTTTCCTAAAAGATAGGCCAAGTGTCACCTATCTCCATAACCTTGATTGACCAGCACTTTGCATCTTCACAGTGATCTGTGTGACAGTGTCATATAATATGGAACACCCTAATAGTCTTTCCCAAAAAATTGTTAAAGGTGACTGGTTTCTTAGATGAGGAAAAACAAAATTAACTGTTCAATAAAGACGTCCGTTTCCTTTTTTATCCACTTTATATGTGTTTTGCATAAAACATTTTGCATTGTTTCCTATGTTTTTGAAAAGAAAGCTTTTTATACTTTTTAGTTTTGAGTTTCAAAAACGACTTTTACCTACAGGTAAACCTCAAAGGGACCGTTGTACAGAAAGCATGTACAATAATCTGCTTACAGTTCTGAGTTCTGATTCATGCATGGGCTTCTTTAGTGATGTAGTCTGTTGGCCCTATGAGTAGCCATATAAATATCACTTTTGTTAAGCAGATTCAAGGTGCTTCTTTATTGGTGTTATGTAGTATTAAATGTTCACTATGACAACTTCAGTTTACATCTTCTGACAACTACAGTGACAACTGTTTAAAATTGTGAGCATGCATAGCGTGATACTAGTGCATGGGCACGCCCCATATTATATATGCCTCTAAAACATATATCTTAAACCCATAAGTGATTTTTAACCGAGAGAATAACCTGAAACAATCAGTATCCAGTCATTAGGTATTTGTTTCTAGATTTTTTTTTATATCTATTGTACAATAAATGTGTCATGCTATCAGACAATTTTAATGTTTTGTGAAACATTTTCCAATTTCTGAAGTTTCTTCAGCTGTGAAATAACACATGTATCATGTTCCTAAATATGTCAAAGTCCATCCTATCCAGCCGTGTTTGTAGTTCTACATTAACATCATCCCAGCAAACCAACCTATACACAACTAAACACTGCACATGATGAAGGGTTTTAACATTTAATGTGTTACTGGACCAAACTTTGTTTCCACTTCTCTTGAATGCTGTTCGATTGCTGTGAAGTATTTACTGAATATAACATTTCTGGCAAAAAAACATAAATAAATAAAATGTTGTCAGTGGTTAAAAAAAAAAGAAAAAAGTAAAAAAAAATCAACATTGTTTTGTGCACTTTTTTGTGAGTGTAAGTGCGCACCATTCATTATACAGTTCTTGGGGTTAACTGGTCATCATTATATTAGATGCTTTGATTTGGCATTTATTCTTCAGTTGATTTTGGTTGTTTTTGCTTGCCATGACAGTTTCATAGCAAATTGCACTGAATTCAATGATGTAGTTGTTTATTCAACGTTAGTAAATGACATTGTACAACTATAGGGTGCTACATTGTAAACACTTGTTGACCCTAATGGTGCACTAGACTCTCTTCATGGACCAGTTTCTTCAATGAGCACTAAATGTCCAACATCTACTTAGTGTTTAGGACTCAAACAGCTACACATTTGGGGAAGGATTATTGCATGATGGGTTTCTCAGCAGCTACTACAAAAAAAAATCTTTTGTATAGCAATAATTGAAGAATGTAGTTGAAGTTAAATATAGTTGAAGAAAATTAGTTTAGGATAAAGGGCACATGAATCTAAAGGACAATGGGCTCCTATAAGAAAGCTACTTGTAATTGGCAGACTTACGTATTAACAGCTGTAATTTTTTGGGTATCCATTGAGTAGAAGTGAGTTCCTGGAGAGACATGGTGAAGTATTCAATAAATATCCTTATGTTCACCCATTTTTATATGTGGACAGTAGTTGGAAGGATGAGGTCGCTATTACAATGGGTCTCTATGAAATAGAGCAATGTTGTAAAAACAAGATAGGCTTGCTTTAGTAGTTTTAAAAAAAATCAGACCTGTGTAAAAATGAGAGTCCTTGGGCTGGCAGCAGACTATATTCCATGGCCAACTGCCTTGAAATCCCATTGACACAACCAGAACGCACCAATGCTATTAAAAAAAAATTAGACCTGTGTAAAAATGAGAGTCCTTGGGCTGGCAGCAGATTATATTCCATGGCCAACTGCCTTGAAATCCCATTGACACAACCAGAACGCACCAATGCTAAACAAGGTCAACTAGCTAGTTAAGCTTGCTTCCCATGAACCAGTCGATCACATTGTTTATAAGAGTAGGAGATATTTTTCTACACCAACCAACCTCCTGTTAGTAGTATTACTGTAATCCACAGCTTTATTGCTTTCTTTATTCTGATAGCTATAGACAAAATCCTATCTTGCCTGCATGACAATTCTAAATAGATACATTAGATTTAGTTTCTATACTTATTTGTCAATTTTAGTATTAGCTTTGTATTTGAGTCAATGTTTTAGTTGTAGCCCTATTCAGCTTTTTGGAAATGTGAAGATCAATTTAAATAACCAGATTAAACATAGCTAGAGTAAGTGTGACCTTCATTTAAATACCAAAGGATTTCTAAAAAGGTACAGCAGTAGTAGAGTGTTGTACTGTGTTAGCCATCGAGGAATACAGAAAGTATGGAGTTTAAAGGGTATCACTTAAACTTCTTTACTTTCTGTAAATATGTGCAGCCAAATGATGTGATCCATACACTTCTGCCACATTGGGAGACGAATAAGGCAGAAACTCTACCTCGTGGTTAAGGTTTTCTGATTTCCTTGTTATCTCTGCAAAACCTGTTACAAATATTAAGAAATAGTAAAGAAGTCGTTCCAGACAGAATTATTATAAAAGTTACACATTTTGCTAGTTAAAGCAAATCACTTGTGTGTATTTCAACTTAGTCTAGCTGGTTGTTTCTATAAAGATCTGCTTTAACCTGTCAACAATAAAAATGTATGTAGCTTCCCCTAGCCTTTTCTTACTCTCAGTACTTAAGGCAAAACTCACAACAAAGCTATAGATATATAAGTATATAGCAAGGCTTAGTTCCCATTCACAAGGTCGTTTGCGAACACGTCATTCCCACCTACTGCCTTACGCAGCGTATTGCATTCGCCTGCCAGTGTAGAGTTAACATAACTAAAAATCAGAGAAGAAGTTGAGGTTTCAGGTAGCTGCCAAGTGTCATCCACCGTGATATCAAATGTGTATCCTTAGCCTTATCATAAGAGACTATTAATTGAACCAAATCTGGCCAGTATATCATTTTGAACTTTAAGTTTTATCTAACATAGTATATGAGCTTGTGTCTCATTAGTCCTGCTCTCACAAGCAAGATCTGTATGCTCACTTCTTTGTTTACAATGGCAGTGAGGGCATCTCTTCTGATTTGGTAATGTCCATGTTTGCTCCAGTATATTGGGTAAGATGTGCTGCTATACCATGAGAAGAATGCAGGAGGGATGTACAGAGGGATCCAGAGATTTCTGACACAGTGTGGTTAAATCCTGGAGGAGACATGACACAAGGACATGGAAGGTAGATCATTTCCTTGTGAAACAAGGTCCAAACTAAAAACCTAAAGTGAACTTATGCACAGACTATGGACACTAAAGTATTTGCACATCTGCAATAAGCAGTAAAAAACTCTTAAAAGCCCCATTCACCTCTATAGCTATAGACATCCTAGGCAAATTAGTTCTAAAAAAAAAAACGGAGGCACGTGAGTTTCTGCTTCTTTTCTATTTCTATAGAATTTCTATGTAAACACCACATAAGGAGTGATTGTAAGCTGATTATAACTTACTGAGAATAAACATGCAGTACATGCATTTAAAGAGGTTAATGAGGACATGCTTTAAGACTCTTTTACTGCTTACTAAGATTATGTAAATGCATTCCTGCCTATAGTCCTGGCACATGTGCACTTTATGGGGTTTATAGCTAAGAAGACTTGGCTCCCCCAAATATCATATTGAAGGAAGACTTTAAATACTCGTAAACAAAAACAATTCAAACCTACTGACTTTACAGGGTAATTTTACGGAAAAATCCAGATCTAAATTCTTGACTAAATAGGAAAACGTAAAGTAGGTTAAATGGGAAGAAAAGAATTCCCAGAGCGTACTGAGTAACAGAGACTGGATGTTGGTTCATAGGAATAGTAGATCCAGTGTTGACACGTATTCATTAGAACTTTGATTACATGATGTTCTGATATCCCTGTTGTGATTTGGGTGCTTGGATTACTCATTGTGTTAACCTATAGTAGAGTTTAGCTGGTGTGCAGTAAACAATATTGTGGTGTAGTGTCATGCCTAGTAGAGGTCACATGTTTCTACTAAATGTATGATGTGTATGTATGTGTGAAGAATACATGCTATTGAAGAGACCATGCTTCCTAAAAGATAAAAAAAACTGCCATAAACCAAGAACAGATGAACATCACTGCACTTTAAACCAGCCTTACTTTATTGACATCATGGTTCCTTGCATGGAAGTGCCTAGATGTGGCCTCCATGTGAGGGATGGCTTTATTTTTGCCCAGTACAAGCTTAGTTTATTGTGACTGGTTTATAAACTTACTTGAACAGTTATAGGTTGAATTATACCTTGAGTGTTGAGTAAAGCTGGGCACCCACGGCTAGACTTTCCTCCAGATTGAGGAAGCCTGACTGATGATGTAATTGCGATGCAGACAAGCTGGCCTGATATTGAGCCGCAGCACTTCTGTGGCTGCCAGCCCATCCAAAGTAATGGAAATCGAACAGGGTTTCTCAACATGTTGCGACCCTGTTCAACCAAATCTAAAAATTTGAGCCATCCAGCCTCCTTCAAGCCGGATCATCGATCCGGCTCGGAGGAAGGCAGGATGGCTCAAATTTTTTGAGCCATCCAGCCTTGAAATTTTGAGCACAATGAAGCTCCGTGAACGTGAACAACGCTCAATTGTGTGCGAATCTATTAAGAAATCGAGCTGTGTATGCCCAGCTTAAGTTTCATTACAACAAAGTCTTTAGAATACCTTAGGACATGATTCAAGGGGGGAGGTTGTGGGGAATATTGGATATGGGACAAAAATCCCAAACCTCAACTCCTACCTTAGGACATGTACATTTAGCTCCATTTCTGAAATAATTTCCAGAAGCTAATATTTCGAGTCTCACTTTGTAGAATGGGTATCTCTCTATTGGTTTACGATAGTTCTGAGTGAAGTTTGAGTTCTTAAACTTTATTTAAAAATTGTCAGGCACAAGAGACAACTATTTGTGGTATGTGGTCAACAAAGACACATGAAAGGGCACTTGCTTTATTATTTATTGTATTCTTCATTTTAATTACACAAATAATTCTAACAATTCTTTTGATCCAGTTTTGAGTCATTCTAACATCTTGTTGGGTTATAGTCTCGTATAAACAGCAAACATTTCTCCCACCATTTTATTTCCCAAGACACAGTCTAATACTTTGCATTTGTTATGCAGATTTTGTTTTGTAACAAGGTTTCCTAAGCATACTATTAATATGGTTATTTGTTGCATGCTTGAACATTAAGTAGTGTTAGCTATTTTTATTTTGACACTTCTCAAATTTGTGCAGTATTCAAATATTTTCAAACTATTCTTCTAAACGTCTTTCAAATTCTATATTGTAGTTGTTCCAGTTTTGTGTCTACGACAGTTTGTGATTTTTAAACCAATGTCCTATGAATCAGTGTAATAATGTTGATGCTTTTTGGCTTTCCTCTGGTATTTCGAGTTTGTATTTTCACAAAGATTGCTTTGTAGCAGGCATTCTAATTAATCTGTTTTGTACATAAATGTGCCAACAGCTTCATGGTGGCGTTTTTGAAATGTAGAACCAAGTGCTTGCAAAATGTAATAAACACACTTGTGTACTTTGTGTATTTACTGGTAGTCACTGCTTGCTTCTTTCACCCAATAATGTTTTTGGAGTCATTATCTTTTATAATCTGTTAGGGCTTGTCCCCACTTTGGCGATCGTCCATGATCACACTGATTTTAATCGCATTGGGCTCTTCCCCACAACCGCGATCAGGATTTATAACGACCGATCGCGCCAATAAACATGAATGGAAGCGTTTAAAAATCAGGTCTCAATCCACAACCACAATGAGGATTTATAACGACCAATCATGCCCATAAACATGAATGTATGCGTTTAAAAATCCTGTCTCAGTCCACAACCGCGATCAGGATTTATAATGACTGATCGCACCTACAAACATGAATGGACGCGTTTAAAAATCAGGTCTCAATGAATTGAGCCGTGATTTTTGAAAGCGTCCCCATTCATTCTCTATGGGGGTGATTGGGCGCCAGACCGCTCCCGATTGCTTGCCATAGAGATGGCTTGCGATCACCTTTCCGGGATCGCTCATGTGGGGACATGAAAGCCCGTGCATGTGTAAGCCCAGGGCAGCCTCTGATATACACAATGGATGTGTTGTCTCCACTGTGTGTGCCAGCCGCTATCAGCTTCTGATATACTCAATGGATGGTTTGTCTTCACTGTGTGTGTCAGCCGCTATCAGCCTCTGGGCAGCCTCTAACAGCTTCCCATATTGACCTCTATATACAGCTCAGTAGAGCTGTATATAGGGATGCATTTTATCTTGGGGTGCATCCTATCTACCACACTTTACGGTAAGTATTACAAAATTTTCAGGTAACATTTATGATCTATGAAAGGAGCCAGTGTTTTAGAAACACCTACCTAGTCTATGAGGACAAAATTAAAGACCAGTAGGAGAAGGACTTAAGGCCCCCATACACGGGTGGGATTCTGACCGGATTCTGGCACGATCGATTCCGGGCGCGTGCACGCGAATCGATCGTGCCGGAATCGCGTGCAGCCCACCTTGTCCGTCTGATCACGTCCAATCGTTCGGGGGCCCAGAATCGGATCGGACAGAGAACCAACATGTTGGTCTTTTTGATCCGATTCTGCACACATCAGGGGGAGTTGCCATTTGTGAGGTGGACAATCGGACACGGAATCGTCCCGGAATCCGTTGGACAAGGTGGTATGCAGCGATCGGATTCTCTTAATTGGCGGATCGATCACACCTGCGATTCCCGGCAGAGTCGCCGGAATCGATCGGATTGGTGATCGAGAGGCCATGGAATCCGACTGTGTATGGCTGGCTATAAATAGAGATCGCCCATCACATTTTAAGCTAATAGAATTTTATACAGTAAACATTGGCATGCGTTACGGAACAATTTACTGTTGTTAAATAGTTAAAAAATTATTAAAGGTATGTTTCCTGCATCTCTACTAGACATATTTGGGTTATCAACTGCACAGTTTGTAGAGAAGATGCATACAGCAAGTTTGGAGTTCAAGTGATACCGTTTATTGGCTAACTGAAGTCATTAGAGAAGCAAGCTTTCGGGATATCGCAGATCCCTTCTTCAGGCAAATACAATTCTGGTCTTTGAAACTTACATTTATACACAAAATAACATGGTCATAAATATTTGAACAAAAGAAACAGTTTTGTCTTGACACACATGACTGATGGAGGTGAGAGTGAAGGGTTAGTTAATGGAGATAGTGATCAGAGTTAGGAAGAGTTATTTGGGGTAATACAGATAAGAGGTTCAGCCGTGATATTCACCTCCTTCAGCAATTAAAATAGAGAAGATGCAGAAAGAGCTCTGGCTAAAATTAAAATGTAAAGAACTAAATTCCCTAAGTTAGGGGAGAGAAGTCCCCCTAAGAGACATCTAAAGTTTTTTTTGGGCAAAGAGCCATACGCCATTTAAATATTACTAATAAAAGGTCTTTATTGTTACATTGGACCAGATTTGAGACTTAAAATTCAAATAAAACAATATTTGGTTTCACCCAGGTCGAAGAATATCACTAGGTCATAGGTCTTTTATGTTGTATATAGAACATTTATATCTCCATGAGGAAGCCAGACCTGGGCGAAACGCGTAGGAGAAGTTGATGCAACATGCATGATTTTATATATTGCTTGTAAGATTTTGTAATAATTCTCATGTCACCAGGCTTCATCTTGAGGCCGTTGACCAAAAAAAATTTTTATCATGAGATAATGTTGTATTTGAATTGTATTTGAATTTTAAGTCTCAACTAATACTCCAATGTAAGAATAAAGACCTTTTAATATTAATATTTAAATGATGTATGGCTTATTCTTTGCCCGAAAAAACTTGTTCATTAGATGTCTGTTGGGGGGGAGGGGGGGGGGGGGCTCCTCTCCTATAATAAGAATTTGGTTCTTTAAAAATATCACATACGGGTAGGGCACATATATATTGATTTATGGCAGACTCCTTCCCCTTTAGATGAATATGACCTTGTTAAAAATAAACGTTTCTGTACTTTTTACTGTACACACTCGCAAAAACACAGATACAAGTGTGTGTATATATATATATATATGTATCACACCTTTGCATTACATGAACATAACATAACATTACTATATTACCATAGTTAGCAAGTTTGAACTGGTGGGGCCAAGTTTCATCAAACCCCAAACAAACCAATACCACTGTCCTTTAGTTGGTAAAATGCAGTCAAGACAGGAAAGTGTGATTTGTCACACCACAGAACACATTTCCACTACCATAGCTTTCAGTGTCCGCTCATTTTTTACCACTCCATCCAAAGCTTGACATTGTACTTGGCGATGTAAGACTTACATTGACCTTTGAAGTACATTCCATTGAGCTCCTAATGCACCATATTTGTGCTGCTGTGCATATTGATTAGTAAGTGTGCTTCTTGAGCCACAAGAGCATTGGTGATCTTTACATACTATGCATCTTAGTGGTCCAGGACTCCACTGTGATTATATGTCATCTTTTTCTGGCTTAATATCTGGGATAATTAGTTCTTTAAAAAGAAATAATTTCTTGCAAAGAGGCATCTTTTTCTTACTCTTATTATCATTTGTTTATATAGCGCCAACATATTACATATAACATATTACACGCTGTACAATAAATTAGAGTTGAGACAACACAAGATAACACACAGGTACAGGTATGACACAGGAGGAGTAGAGGATGGGTAGGCCAGAGTGAAGAGGTGGGTTTTCAGGGATTTTTTTATAAGTGCAGAAGGTAGGAGCAAGTCTCATGGGGTGAGGGAGAGAGTTCCAGAGAGGAGAAGCAGCCCTAGAGAAGTCCTGATGCCGGGTATGCGATGATTTTATGAATAGGAATATCATTATTAGGTCACTGGAGGAGCAGAGGGGGCGAGTAAGGGTATATTTGTGTACCAGGTTGGAAATGTAAGTTGGACAGGGGGTGTGGGGTGATTTAAAAGCTAGCCACAGAACTTTGAATTGGATTCTCTGGACAACTGGAAGCCAGGGAAGAGATTTGCATAGAGGAGCGGCAGATAAGGAGCCGTTAGAGGAGTAATCCTTTGACTTTATATCACTTTAATTCTACCATAAGGGTTAATATTAAAAGTGGCACAGGCTTATTTTTAATGAACGAAATTCAAGTGATACTTTTGCTGGCTTCTTGTTGCCTGGCTGCGATAAATAAAGCCAAACTTCATTCATTGTTTCCCCATTACTGACTTGGAGCATGTCAAGTGAGAAGTAGAGATGGTCAAATTTTTTTTCTAAAAAAAAAGCCCCTGAACATGGTATCATCACCAAACTTGCTGGAGATGTAGAGAAGGGTTGGGGGTATACTCCAAAAAAGAAAGTATGTCTCTAACACAAATAGTTTTTGCATAAATTAATTTCAAAGTCAAGTAAAATTTTCGAAAATCGGAATTTCGACTTTTATTTTGAACTTCATTTATGCAAAAACGACATGTGCTAGAGCCATACTTTTTTTTTCAAATGTTCCTCCAACCCTTCTCTACATCTCTAGCAATTTTGGTGATGATACCATGTTCAGGGGCTTTGCAATCAGCTCACAAAGTTAGCAAGTCGAAAAATTCGACCATCTCTAGTGAGAAGTAATCATCTACAAACTGAAGAAACTAAAAACAGCATGGTCTCTCTCATGAAGAACTTTCTTTAAAGTTGAGGGTTTAGTTTGATTGGGTATTTAACAGAAACAGAAAAAGTGTGGTATCATTAACCAGAGGAAATGCATCGAATTCACAATAGCAGAAATATCTAAATAGCTGCTGTACCTTTTAAATTAAATTCATATCAGGGCAGTTGTTATTTTGTCATTATGGTTAATGATAAGACTTGTTGTGCAGTAAAGTGGTCCCGGGAGGGACATCATTTCTAATATAAATACTGGAATCATCAAGGGGTGTTTATCCTGTGGGCGAATTTACCAAACAAAAACAAAGTGAAACATATAAACAGTTTTTAATAACAATATTTATTTGGGTTTTTTTTTTACATATGAACTGCTTTGTTCTTCTGCTATTGTGGTTTTGGGCATAAAATATTAACTACATGCAATCAAAAGAATTTTTTTTCTGGAAAAATGATATCTCCTTATAAAATCAGCACAAGACGTAGCGTGTAGTGTGAATGAGCCCCCCTTATTGTTGCTCCATCAGTGTGGATTAGAAATAAAACACTGAGCCCTGAATCAACAGCTCAAAAACGTGGTGTGATGATTGTGGCATAATGAGAAACACAAGTGGTCTGAACCCTACTGAACACCTTTAGGATGAATCAGAACACCAGATGCAATCTTTTATCCTGTGTTGGTATCTCACCCATCAAATACTCTTGGACTAAATGACCACAGATTCAAACAGCTACAATATAGCAAAGAACACACAGCTGGATGTTAGAGCCATTCAAGGTTCCCCGCAGCAGCGCGATGACACTGCTGTGTCTCCAGCTCAGCCAATGCTTTGCATGGAGACATTGTGCGGTCTCCGTGCAAAGCAATGGACATCGACTGTAGCTTACGGTCATGTCTGATATCCCTGTATTCAAGTGGAACCAATCGAAAACAGGGATGGCCGCATATTGATAAACCCAGAAGATTGGAGGCTGCTTTAGGGTGGCCATACGTGGTTCAATATTTCCGTTTAATCATCTTAAAGCGACCAATTCGGAAGTGGATTGTAGATCATTTGTACAATTAAACAAAATATTATCGGACACCGTACTAGGTATTGCCATCAATTAGTATGCAATCATACTACGCAGCGTGTGCCATAGTACGTTTGTGAATTGATCATCTTGTGAATCATGTTTAGACATACGAATCACAATGAAATGAATCTGTGTATGGCCAGCTTTAGTGGAATATCACTGCTTCTCATCTTGAGGATGACAGTTGCGCACAACTGTCAGTGATGGTTACATAGTTAAAGTGATGTCAGTGGCCAGAAGGTCCTCCTCAGTAGGTGTATGGAGCCTTGGCAACAATCACAGAGTAAAAATGAGGGGTGGGTGATTCAGTTGCATGTAGGTGTGCAGCTCTTAAAATGAAGA
>CM070032.1:183172099-183187188 GCA_036250615.1 Ptychadena robeensis
TTTGCCATTTTATATTGTTCAACATATAGAATTTATGTCACCTGAAAAACCGCAGGGAAGGTTTAGGCTAAGTTTACACTGGCGGTTTTTTCTCTCCAGGTAAAGGACCGTTTAACGTGACCGACCGGCGGACGCCACATTCGGCGTTCGCCGGTCGGTTTTTGTGCGGCTGTGCCATAGGACCTCTATGGGGTCCTTAGACACCCTATAATTGCCTGCACTGTTTTGTAGCCGATCACAGGGAGTCGTTTATCCCGCTGCTGCGGGAGCGCACTGGCGGTTTCCGAGCTGAAAGCAGCTCGAGAACCTCCAGTGTAAACTTAGCCTAAATAACTATAAAAGGTTGCAGTAAGGGGTGTCAAATTGGGAATGCAAATTACTAATTCAAACACAGGTCACCTATAGATGGGGACAGCTAATTGGAGGATTAATGAGGAACAGGGAGGTCCAGAATCTACCATGCAGGAGGCTGACACAGGACAGTGAGTAGACCAAGCTACATATGGGGTGAGTACCAAACATTTTCTCCTGGTGCTCATCTGAGGAACTCACTAAAAAAGTTATGTGCACCCCTGATATTGTCATTCAATTAGTTTTTGTTCGATCTGAAAAATTAGTATTAAGCTACTTTCAGTTTAATGTGTAGAGTTGGATTGAGCACACGATTGTTCATATTATGTTAGTTCGTATTAAGTTACTTCGTATTAAGTTTGTTCGTATACCAAATGACCTGAAGTGTTTTTGGCTACACACCTACATCACAGCACTTCCGATCGAAGTAAAAATTGAACTATAGTTCGTTCCAGTACATACAAGGTACGATCCATATTCAATAAAATATGAACATCCTGATTGAATCAAAGTGGATCTTGCAAAAATCTATACATGTATGGCTAGCTTAAAGCCTTTAGTTAACCACTTAACGGTGTCACTTGAACTCCATAAATGACTAAAGCCCCCCCATACACCTTTAGATCACTCCATACAATTTCCTTTAGATCTACCAACAACTATGTAGTGCTGGGTCCTCCCTGATAGAATACATAGTGATTGGAAGGTTTAGAAAGGTCCTCATATTACATGGTTTTGGTAGAAAAAAAGTTGATTGTACAGAAATTGTATGGTAAGATTGTAAGGTGTATGGGGGTCTTAACAAAGGCTAACCATTGTGATAGCAGTGATCATCCAAGGAAGAGGTTTTCTAATTTAACGTTATCACAGACACGCACTTTAAATATCAAGCCCTCGGATAAAGGTGGCAATTATGCTGTTATACATAATTAACAATATACTCAGATGTTTGGGGATATTCTGAACAATTCTGTACAGTATAGTATGATATTTTTTAAACCTGTAAATTTTGGTGCTGTGGTGAATAAACATTTATTAATAATTTATTTTACATAAATAAAGTTGTAATATTGTATCAGCAAACTAAAGAGTATTAGTATTTAGAGTTTCAGAAGTCCTACATTCCATGGAAAACCTATGGTACAAAAAGCTAGTAAAATTGTTGTGTTTAGGTGTGCAGCTCTCAAAGTGGAGGAGTGTGGCCCCCTGTAACAGACAAATAGGAACAAGGACACGAGGCGCACAACCTAGTCCAACAAAGCAAGGTACTTACAATGTTTAAATAATATGAAATAAAACTAAAGACAAGATACTCACATTTGTCTCCACATACAGGTGTACTATTTAATTATCCTTTCTTTAGCTTTATTTTTGTGGTCCTTGTTTTAGCATTTACTCAATACTCCCTCTATAGAGCTTCCTTGGTCTCTCCAGTCCCCTCCGCCTTCTCACTTTTAGCTGTGCCTAGCTCAGCTTAGGCATGTTAATGAAGGGGGAGGGCACTCCTCTGTGTGTGTGTATATATATAGAAAGACTTACTGCCCCTTCCATCTATGGTTGAAAAAGAGCCTCCACTCGAAACACGCCTCATTGTTCCTGTTGAGCCCTCCGTCATCTGTAAGCAGGAAGTGATCTCATCCCTAACCAGGAAGTCATCCTGGAAAACACATGGCCCTAAGAGATCAATCCTTGTAACCCTCCTTTAATGTGAGTATCTTGTATTTTGTTTTATTTCATATTATTTAACCATTTACAGTACCTTGCTTTGTTGTACTAGGTTGTGTGCTTGTGTCCTTGTTCCTATGCCTTCTATTAACACCTAGGAGCAATTATTGCAAAGAGGAGAAAGGACACACCCCATGTATACATGCTGTGTGCTTTTTTTCTTCTCTGCTCTGATCACTTTCTGCTCTTATCTTCCGATGCATTGTTATCATGCACTACATATGGTATATTGAAAATAATAAATATGTATAACATTGAACTTTTACCACTAAGCCGGCACAATGGTAGAAAAGCAATCCCAATTTGTGTAAAATATACTTACCTGCATGGACCCAAATAACATTTTTCCATATTTAGTATCCAGATAATTACCTAACTGTATTGAGAGCAGCTACTGGAGGAAGTCAGATGATTATTTTCAATGGGGCAAATGTATATTTCCTTGGTTTGCATACAGAGTATGATTACTTCTCCTGACTGTCACTGAGCTTTTAGCTATCATATTTTCTCCCTTGCCAAAACATCAGAGGAGGAGTGACTATTATTGCCCCTAGAATGCGGGGGTTAACTGCAGGAGACATAAAGTACAAAAAGTGTGTATAGGTCCACTTAAGAAATAGGTAATGGTTATTGGGGATATATCCAGTTAATTATCCTGATTTTTAAGTGTATTCATTTACAATGTATTTGTTTCTGGCCCAGGTGTACCTAGGTGATTTGCAATGGTATTTGTTACTTAATAAATCATAGTCTATGGCAGTGGTTCCCAAACTAGGGGGGGTCCCCCTGGGGGGGCGCAAAGGTATTCCAGGGGGGCGCAGGCCCTCATTCTTAACCTGTGTTTGAATAGGGAGGGGGGCTCAATAATGTTTCTTAATAGAAAAGGGGGGCCCTGCAAGGAAAGTTTGGGAACCACTGGTCTATGGATATCTACTCATGATTTTGTCATGATTTTAGTACATTAACAATCCCGATGGATCACAGAACGTAGGGGGAAACTCCCCCTAAGAAACAGTGCAGGGTAATTCACAATGCAATTGAGTAAAAAGAAAAATGTATTTGTAGATATTTTTGTCCTTAAGAATAAAAATAATTACCTGGTGCACATTGCACTGGTGCGGTATTCCATTCTCTATGCTTATAGTGTCCAGCCTTTGCCACTAATTAAAAGTATTCCTTATGGACAATACTTATGTATTAACAACATAATTGCTCAAGAGAGGATTTGCAGAAGCAAGCAAATTATTTCAGACCTGGTTTGCTGCAAAAGGGCATAGTTGATTAAGAAAGCACCAGGATAGCAATGTGTTGATCCAGGAATATAACATAAAGACTGTGAAAATGAATGCTAGCTTTACAGCTCAAAATGGAGCAGCAGATTGTTCAAAAATATGACAACTCGACAAAATGATGCTGTCAGGGATATCTGAGCGTTATTGTTCAGAAGAACTAGATATACAAGATATAAAAAAATATAAATTTCACAGTAAATAACAAGGCAATCTTTCCTACTCTACAAGAACACAGTCTTTTTGTGACCGCTGACTCCTCACTCCCCTTTACTTTCCATATACACTGCCATTTCTCCCACTATGTGGAATAAGCATGTGCATAGGGCCCGCGAACCCCCGGGAGGCTCAAAGCGCCCTCCCTCACATGCATATCCTGTAAAGATCTGAACAGCGTTTGGGACGGAACGGGTTGGTGCTATTGGAGAAGAAACAGCACTGCAAATCCAGAACATTGCTATATTCTGTCCTTTCCATCTGCACAACAGCTCCAAGATACACTCCTTCCTATTCCCAAAAACCACCAAAGTCCTGGTATACGCTCTCATTGTTTCTGGTCTTGACTAATGCAACATCATCCTCTCTTGTCTTCCACTAACTAGGCTGTCAACTCTTCAATCCATCTTGAATGCTGCTGTTTTTGATGAGGTCCGCACTGCTCTTCCCTGCTCTTCCCTGCAATGTCATCCATACGTCCCCAAAGGGAGGATTCAGTGGCATGATCACTGATCTACGTATTCTTTCTAGGCTGTCTTTCTAAGGAGTATTAAGACCCGCCCCCTTTGAGCACTTCTTGGCCAAACTGTTCTGACTAACAGCTCCTTTTAGAATTTGTCCCAAAGCTTTTGATAAGTGTACAGCAGTACATTATGCGTTAACTCACTGCTTTACATGTTAAATCATAACTCAGCGTTCACAAGTGTAAATGACACCAGTAATGCTATTAGAAACACATATAGTGTGAATGAAAATTATTTTCCCTAAAACTAGTTGCATATGTCAGACATATGCTGGAACCTTAATTATTGAAATAGTTTTTTTTTGGTTGCCTTGTATAGGAATGTTCTTTTGCCTGTATCACATGCATTAGTCCAAATACTGTAAAGGAACCACTTATTGGTATGGACCCTGTTTTTCTCATCTTGTCATCATTATTAAAGAATGGCATTTAGTAATAATTCAGGGTTGAATCCAACCAAATTCTTTAGTTCTTAAAGCTTGTGATAGAAAGGGTTCTTAGGCTTAGCCTCCACTATCATCAAACTCCTGCGATTGCTGCACATCAAAAATAGTTTTTTTGACACATATTGCCACTAGAGATGGTCAAAAGGTAAATTCGATTTAACTTAAATTTAGGTTTTCCCAGTCAAATTTTGATTCAATTGTGAATTTTAAAATTTTCATACCAATTTCTGACTTTGACATTTTTACTAAAAAGTCAAAATTAAACATTTTGACTTATCAACTCGAAATCAGCCTTGAGTTTGTATGTAATAGTGTTGATCGCAAAAATTGTAATCACAAATTAAAAATATAAATTATTGCAAATATCAGCACTTCACAAATGAATGCACATTTTTAAGTAATATTCGTCGCTGTGACGACATTAGCAGTCAACACTTGTCTTTTGAAAATGCATTTAAAAAGTTCCTAGTCCCTAGTAGTGTATACTTTTCTATGTGTTTATTATATGTTTATGATTGGTGCCATTGGTCCAGCTTCTTTGTCAAAATATTTGCCCACCCCTGTGCTACACTTATGTACTCCTCTAGTCTCTCTTCATCAGCTGCTCTTCCCTTCAAATCTCTACACTGGCTTCCAATAGCTCAGACAATCAAATTCAAAGTCCTGCTCCTTGCTTTCACCACTCTACACCTACTGACAACCTGGTACAAAAATATACCTCTAACCACTCCTCTGCTTCTCTAGTGACCCACTAATGACATCCCCGCTCATAACATCATAATATTTGTGACTTCAAGACTTCTCTAGGGCCGCCCCTACTCTCTGGCACTCTCTCCCTTATTCCATTACACTTGTACTTTTTACTTGTTAAACAAACCCTGAACACCCACCTCCTCCTGTGTCATAGTCTGTACCTGTATGTAAGCTTGTGCTAATTTTAAACCATTATTTAATGTAGCCCCTCATACATTAAATAAGGGGCGGTGCTTTATATATATAAAAGGTTAATGGTAAATAAATACTGTGTAAGCTAAAACACAGTTTATAGAACAGTTCCAATGGTTTTAAAAATGTATACTTTGTTGCAGCTGGTATATTTGTTGGAGGATTTAGGGTTAAATCTCTTGCCAAGTAAGGCATAATTATACATGACATGATTATAACACAAATGAAGAATGTGTATAACACCACACTGGGACCAACACTGGTGGCATTCTGCTGACAACACTGATGAAAATTTCTGGGGTCACCATGCTGGGTTACCCACTGTGAGAGCAGCTGTCAGGTGATTTCAGTTGTACATCTGCTAACACTTACTCATTTTGTGTTCCTCTCTGTGTATTATACCTTCAGTTGTTTGAAGGAACTATGAATTTTAGATGGAGATATTTGTAATTTAAAGTACATCCTGCTTAAATTACATCTGCTTGTAAAAACAAATTACAGTTGTTATGTTCAGAATTACAGCAGTGTAATTCACACACATGGGCTACAAACAGTACAGTGCATACAGCATGTGTAGTCCATGTATGTCTCCATCCCTGGGCCTGTGGCCCTGTTGATGTCCCCCGTTATTTTTGCCTTCTCGGTCTGGGGGGTTAGCCCTGTGGTGGGCCAACCCCCCCATGCCACCAGGGGTGTTACCAATCAAACCACATGAGCAGTCCAATATACATGTGTGAGTATATATGTATATATGCCCAGAATTGTCAAGGTAGATAACACACGAAGAGTGATTATGGATACTCTTTAATTATTGTAGATTACACAAAAGGCGGGACTACCTGATGAAGTTATTTTAGCGAAACGCGTTAAGAAGACACCCACCAGCAACATTAAGCATGTAATTATGTAGATTTCTATTGCTTTATGATAGATGCTATTCAAATATTACAGAGAGCTCAATATAGAGTATTAGAGGTGTTATCATGTGTTGATAATTTTAACAACTATGCGTGTACATTTTAATAAAAACCTTGATATGTTTAACTAAATCACTAGTTGAAATAACATGCTTTAAAAGTCTTGGGGGTTCAGTCTCCATTTGAGAGAAGTGAGTTTTGAGTGGTAATTGATGCCCACATCTCCCCCTCTTATGTTGTAATCAAAATTGGGGATGTTGGCACATATAAATATGGAGGGGGGAATAACACTTTTTTGGTCAATATGTACATTCTGTACAATGCATACATCATGTTTAGTCAATGTATGCCTCCAACCTTGTTTGTACAGTCTGTGTTCTTTTACTTCCCTCACACCCATTCTGGTAGCCCTCTCCTTGGTTTTGATTTCCCTGCGCCCCCCCCCCTCCCCCACCAGCTGCACTTACCACACTTCTGTCCTCCAACTCTGGGAGTATAGAACTACATCACTTCAATGACTGCTGAGCAGCCGGGAATCGTAGTTTTTTACTACCAGAGTGAGAGGACAAAGGGGAATACTTGCTTGGCAGGCCAGATTTGGCCTGCGGGCCATAGTTTGACACCTATGCTTTGTAGTATTATTTAATCATAAATCTGCAATACTTGTGCCTGTCATTTCATGTCACCAGTTGTTGTTGTATGTTTGTTTTTGTTTTCTTTCAATAAAATATACATAATTCATGACTTAAAAGATTTTTGTCATCATTTCATTCAATACCATTCAATCACTTTGAATTGCTGTAAAATGAAATATTTCCAATATAGTTCTGATGAATTTTGTAGCCCAGGGTAAACACAGAATACCAGATTGCACGCAGGCAAGCTTTCTTAGAGATAAACTCAAACAGTTGAACTACTACTATTCTAAATATACCAAACCTGTTAGTACATCTCAATTCTCATGGATCCAGAATACCTAATCAAGGGTCGTAAAAGTGGTATGTATACATTCAGCTTTACACAATTTAGTCATTGTCATTTAAGCAGCAGAACAGTAAAGCAGGGTACACACATGTAGATATGGGCCAGATCGATGGCGCCATGCGCGCTCATGGCCATCTATCTGGCCCCTATCATATGCGGCCATCCCAGTTTTTGAGTAGGACCAATCAATCCAGCCTGAAAGCAGGGATGACCCTTAATTACAGCTGTTGTCCGTTGCTTTCCATGGAGACTACAGGGTCTCCATGCAAAGCATCGGCTAAGCTGGAGAGATAGCAGAGCCTCTGATATCTGACAGCAGCGTGATGACATCATCACGCTGCTGCAGGGAACATCAGACGGCTCAAATATCGAGCCATGTGTTCCCTGCTTAAATGTTTCAATGAGAAGAATGGAAAATTAATAATAAACTAATTATAGCTGAAGTCCAGGATGAACGTCACTTTGCATCCAATCTTTGCTCTCTCTTCACACAGTCCAGTAATAATTATATTTTGTATAATTGTAAATTTTTTACACATATATTGACAAATATTTAACAACTCCATTTCCAATTATATTACATCCAACTAAAGCTAGAAGGGCCATTTAATTTCATCTGTAAAAGGATGATTATGTGACATATGCATATATATATATAATATGTCACTATATATATTTTAATAAAATAATTAAGAAACACTTATCTGCAGGGCTTATCTGCACATAGCAGCTACACATGCAAACGTATAATAAAATACAAAAAATATAATAATAACAACAAGGAGTTTTCCAGGGGGACAGCAATGGAGACAACTGAGGAGTCACCAAGTCAGAATAGCTATAGGGGAGGGATCTGCAGCACTCAGCTTTCCCCTCCCCCCTCTTCCTCGATGTGTCAGAAAGAAGCCAGTGAGGTGATCTGTACATTGATGGCTAATGTTCACTGGGGAAGATAGTATTGCATTTTTTTCCCTAAGTATCCTCATCTAAAGTATCGAACGGGAATCGATCACACAAAGTGGTGCGAATCTATTTGTCGAACGATCGCTCACCAATCCATTTAATCAACACGCTGCGATTGATCATCAACGTGTATCGACCTGTGTATAGGCACCTTAAAGCTAGCTATACACGTATAGGTTTCTCTTTGATCATTGGATTATCAATCGTAACGTTATGTCACCATGCTGAACGATTGTTCACGAAATCGTCGAAATGGTTGAATTTTTTTTTTTGAATTTGACCATCTCTATCCATAGCAGACATTGCCAATGTATACATATTTAGCAGGTGTAGCAATGGTGAGACAAGGAAATCACATAGCAAGGAAGTTCCTTTTCTTAGAAAAGACAATGGAATGTTGCACCATATGAACAGCATCTTAACACCTAGGTTTATACTTGAATTCTATTTTAATTAGCTTGCTATAATCATCTGCGTTACATAACATCATCTTTTATCTGCTTCAGTTTAACATTCAATGCTGAATTGCATCAATGCACCAATCTTGTGTGTGTTCTAGCTCTGATGAAGAGGGATTGTTTCTCTTGAAATGTGTTGGTTATGAGCTCTATCTGCTCCAGTAAAGTCTAATGACTTCATGGCACGAGTACCTATATTAATTACTACATCTTATATATGACAAATGGATTGCGAAACAATAAAACATTTACACTACCCAAAAATGAATCATCATTATTGTAAGATATGCAACATGGCACCCGAAATATTCCGATATAAATGATACAGTCAGCTATGTTTTACAAGTATATCTGCTATATAATTAAATGTACTATATAAGTGATGGCACAGATTTCTAAATGACTCCAAGCTGACACTAATTGTAGCTGACTGTTTTGCTTATTCATGAAAATTACAGTGCTGTGTATTTTGAAGCAATACTTACTTAGTTGTTAGTTTTATGGATCTGGATAAGTACTTAGTGTGTACTATAAGGTTGCCAGTTTAATTTGATTACGTAAAATATTTTACCCAAGGGCTGCAGCGACTGGAGGTTATCATTATTATTTGTCAGCAATTAAATTATATAACATAGCTTGTTGTGGAGAGAAGCTAAAGGTAAAGCAAATAAAAAATAGAAATAAAGAAAACCCAATCTAGAGGTTTGCTATACAACTATCATACTCAATATGTCCTGCCTTACCACTCTGATGTAAGTAAACATCTGTGCACATTTTTTTTGTTTTTAAAGTGGATGTATACTCAAAATCTAAAAAATACATATGTAAAATTAAAGTTTGACTTACTTCTGAGCTGGTATGAAGGTGGAATAGTGCTTCACAATCCCCAAAAATATACAATTGTTGTTGCCTGAAATTTTTATCACTTAGGGTTAACACAGGGTGCTATATTGCGAGTGGCCACTGGGGGAGTTTAATGGTTTTCTATGGGAAAATAGGATCCATTTAGTTTAATACAGAGCCTTGATTAGAGATCCGTATCTCTGCACTGACTTCCGTCTGTGCCTTGGCACAAAACAGGCAGAGAGGAAGGGCAGAGAGCGATCTTCTTAAATTACTCCTTACAGGTACGTTGTTTTTTTAAGCATTCCTCCCTATTATAGTCACTTCTAGTGCCATTCATTAAATTATCAATTTATGGTGGTAGGTCCTGACAGTTCCAGGATGCTAAGCCTTCCTCCAGTGTTAAAGTTGGGAGACATTATTGGAAATGCAAAAA
Organism: Ptychadena robeensis; assembly: GCA_036250615.1. Lineage (NCBI taxonomy): Eukaryota > Metazoa > Chordata > Amphibia > Anura > Ptychadenidae > Ptychadena > Ptychadena robeensis. The sequence continues at coordinate 183,182,196 of CM070032.1, forward strand.
TACGGTGACGTACTAACAAAATCTTTATTGAAAACAAATATAATAAAGTTACTACATGTTCTTTTTAGATTGCTGAAAGAAAATAACTAGTATGTAAACAATACAGCATACATTTAATAGGACGCACCGTAACAATTTATGTTAACAATAGTCATTAATGGCACACTATACAAAGGATAACTAACGGGGAACTATTAATCCTATGCATATGTGTTACTTTATTTATGTATTTTTGAAAAAAATAATAAAAAGAGCGCAACAAAGGATAACAATATTACAATATTTTGTTTTACTTTTCTTTTTCGGTGAAGTGAAATCTAACAGTGTACTCTGTTTCTACCCTATTTGATAGGACATGGTAATGCTTAAAGAGACACAGTCTGCACAAAGTCCACCTCCTCAACTCATGTATGTCTACCAGGTAATGCTTCATTCCTGCCAAAACCCTGGAGCATCCTTATCTGTCCCAGGAGATATAGTTCTGGGGCATGCCTATGTTCATGTCTCCACATTATTAGAAACTAACCTAGCTGCAGCTATTTATTTTGAAGCCCAGTGTTGACATCACATGCACTAATGAAAATTGCTTCTTGCTGCAGGATAAGGAAATGAGATAAATAAAATTAGGACCAGACCAGAGAAGGGAAAAAGGATTGCAAGCCAAATTTAATTAATATCTATTGTATATCAATCCCTACAATGGGTACAGACTGTACATAATACAGATTATACAATTTCAACAAGCTTTTTGTCTTTTAATGCCATTTTTTAACGCTATAAGCCAACATTGAGGTGCTTTGTAGACCTTTGGCCAATGGAAAGCCTCCAGACACCCATTATTTATTTAAGTTTTACAATTTTGTATTTTTATGCTTTTAGACTCTGGAAAAATTAGAATTTCCTTTTTTGGGGGTTCCACTACATAGTGTCATCGCCTTTGATGGACAACAGTAAATGAGGGAAATCCGCAAAAGGCACAAGGAAATCAAACGGGGGTTCTAGTATTTCATATTTTGCACTACTCTTTTGCTGGTGGGGAACTACTCTTATTTCTTGTTTGTTTGAACTTTATCAGTAGGCCAGAAAGTGAGGCTAAATCTCTATATAAAGCCCTAAAATGAGTAAAATGAGTATTGCATACACCTTTAGATCCCTCCATACAATTTCCATTTATCCACCAACAACTATGTAGTGCCGGGTCCTCCCTCATAGAATACATAGTGATTGGAAGGTTTAGAAGCTTCTTATATTACATGGTTTTAGTAGAACAAAAGTGGATTGTACAGAAATTGTATGGTAAGATTGTTAGGTGTATGTGAGTCTTAAGATGTTAATTGGGATTACCTTGATAACCCTATTAATATTTCGGTATGCCATATCCATACCATGTCCTGAATTGGATAGTCTGATTTATTATGATTTCCTGGTGAACCTTTATTGAGGAAAGGTGCAAAGAGTGAAGAATTAAAGACAAAGTAGATGAAGCCTTTGTATTTAACTTTAAAGATCTCTGAAAAAATATGATTTTCTGGTTGCTTCAGCTTATTGCACTTTGCCATTTTATATGGTGGATTTTCTCTGGTACCGCTGCTCAACCATCAGCAAGCCAAGAATTTGGTCACCACTAGGAAGAACAATCATATTCATATTTAGACAAGCCTACTGCATCGGCACCTTTTTAAAATTCAGTTTTAAATCCCCTTTAAAGCTTACTACTTATCAGATGAAATTAGAGCAATACATTCTGAGAGTACATAATACTAGAAATATTTTGTTTACCTGGCTGTGTACTAATGTATAATGTATAAGATAGATTATAAAGCAATCAAATATTTATGCTAGTGACGTCTGACGTTGCAAGAAGCTTTTCTTCTCCTTCGCGTCTATGAGATACCGTTCCTTTCCAGCAACAAATTGCTGAGAGCTATGAATTAATCCTTCTGGTGTCACAAAGGGCAGCAATACATCCTCGGACTACTCGGCATATAGCAGGCTTTAATAACAGACGTGGGTCAAGCAAATCAGGTTTTTATTTTTCTGTCAGTTATTTTTCCTCTCCAGCTTTTTAATAACTTTACAGAAAGTTTAGCAGCATGTCATGCCTGAGGAAATGCAACCTTTCAGTTGATGTATTTTCCAATGTCCACTCTATGCAGTCAGATCACTGTAGATGGAATCTTTACTAACACCTAAAAAAGCATTGAGTACTGATGGTGATTGTTCAACAGCTATTAGAGAGTAATTGCTGGATTCTTTTAAATTAACATCTATACTCAAGTCTAGGCAAATTAAATTCAGAAATACCAACAACAAAAAAACCTGAAAAACCGAATGACTCACATATAGGCCTAGTGTGGGATATGGCAAGAAAAACAGCAAATGGGTTTTTGTTTGAGGATGTCATTATTTCTACTAGCTGAATTAAGAGTTAATTGCAAAGCCTAAACAAGATATCATTACCAAGATTATTGGACATGTAGAAAAGGGTGGTAGGAACACTGAAAAAGACTATTGCTTTTGCTCCAATTCATAAATAAAATGTAATGTTAGGCTGACAAAAATTATTGACTTGAACCTAATGTTAGAGCAAAATACATTTTAAGAATGCTCCTTCAAAAGGACAACAATGTTAGTTGTAATATTATGTTCAAAATGCCAGAAGGGCTTTACTGAGAGAAGATCATGTCACATTAATGCAACTGAACTATCTGAAATAAACACATTTCCAGGATGGTGAACATAGCATACCTTGATTTCAGAATAACGTTTAACCTCCCAGGCGTTGCATGGAGATAACCAAATATGAAACCTAGGAATTTATATTTACAAATTCCACCCCTCCTCGAACATGACTGCAGGGTGCATGACTGCATCATCCTGAAATGGGAGAAGAGGAAGAAGCCAGATATGGGCACACAGTGACATGACCCCAGCTTGGGCTCACCAGTTTTGGCATTTTTTCAGCCCTAGCTGGACTGGAGATGACCATCCAAGGGTAAGTACAATTCTGCATAACAATCGGTGAAAATTATGTGAGCTAGGAATAAACCTTTGAGTAATTCATTGGATATACAGTTAGCTATACACATGAATTCAGAGATTCAAATTGTAGTGAAAAGTAGTGTTAATTGTAGAGAGACCAGGCAATAGTGGCATATTATACTATATTCCTCTGGTTGTGTTCTCTTTAATACATTTGTAGGTGATATAATAGGAATTGGTGGGCAAGGTATGGCTTTTTGATGGAGATGTGTAATATAAAGCATGAATGTGCTGTAAGATTGGAAAAAGCAGTGGAAACTACACTTTAACTTATCTAAATGCAAATGGTTGCACTTAGGGGAACAAATACTCTTACATAGTGCAAAATTGAGGGCACAGTGTTAACCAGAACTACAGAAGAAAAATGCGGATACTTATTTCAGATGTTAAGAAAATGAGCAAATATTGTGGTCAGGCAATAGGAAAAGCACACAGAATGCTGGGGTGAATCCATAGGTGGATCACCAGCAGGCGCTTCTCGCTTTAAAGATTGGTTATATTTCTGTGTCCATTCTGAAGACCTTTCTATTTATAATAATAAAGGGATAAAACTCAGAGGAGTCTGCATGAACATTGACAGTCTTGAGAAAAAAGAGAAAGGGAGAAAAAAAAAAAAAAGCCATCCAATCCCAATAAATAGAAAACATGGGTCGTTCAGTCTTATTCCGCCATCATTGTTTCTTGTGTCTTTTGTTTATTTCTTACCACTTTGGAGAGTATAGATGGTGTCAAACAGTCAAGCAGTTACTTCTCCCTAATTTACCTCCTGGGTGTTATGCCTGAACCCAGTACGTTGCTCAACACTAGTGGTTAACTAATCCCTGAGCCATAGACCTACATGTTAATGGAGGGGCGTCCCTTTTCCTGGCACACATAGAGAGGAGGGCTCTTGTAGGCACCATTTGCTCCAGAAAAGCTGGCGAGAAACTGTCGTAACACCAGGGAGGTTAAAAAGTCTTGGCAAGGTTAAGTATTTATCTGTTGCACTGACCCAATTTTCAGAGGCCCAATCACTGGAAATAAAGCCAGTAAAAACCATAATCCCCATTTGGAGATTAAGTGCTATCACTGAAGCTGGGCATACACGGTCCAATTCCTGCACAATCTGATGGATAATTTTAGTCCGATCCCATTAGTTCAGCTGGGGACGGCTGCCCCCAGCCGAACTAATGAGCTGCGGATGCAGAGTGCCGTCCTATACTCGGCACTAGCTGGCAGCGTGATGATGTCATCACGCTGCCTGCTACTGCATAGGATCGGACAAGGAATAGACGGTACATCGTACAGTCGATTCCCAGCTTGAGGCATAGAAACAGGACATGAAGTAATAAAAAATGATCAGTGGTTATCTCTGGGTGGGTATTTCTACTTTACCTTATAACAATCACGTGACAATGCCAGTCCAGCCTTATGTAGGTCTACAGTCTTGTCCTTGACATCCTTGGACAGCTCTTTGGGGTTGGCCATTGTATCTAGTTCTGTGGACAGGTGTCTTTTATACTGGTATTGTAACAAAGAGGGAATCATAACACTGCTCCTTATCTCAGCTCATTACCAGTATATTGTGAAGACTTCACAATATAGAAGGATACTTATTTCCCTCATTGCAATAAATATAAATTTTCTACTTTTGTGCACTGGGTTTGTGAGGGCTTTTGTTGTTAATTTATCTCTCACAGCTACAATAAACATCCCATTAAATTATAACCTGGTAATTTCTTTGTAAGAGGGATATTTTAAAAAATCATCTGGGGATCAAATACTTATTTTCCTCACTTTTTTTCTTTTCACAGTTATTATTTTTTTCCTGCTTTTGCCTTTGAGATTATTTTATGGAATATTGCAAAAAAAAAATCCAACTCAGTTCATGTACAGTACTTTTATAGTAAAGGGCTATTAACCTCCCTAGCGCACTGCTGAGGTCCAGATTTCTGTACCAAAAGTGCACCAT
>CM070032.1:183195979-183219309 GCA_036250615.1 Ptychadena robeensis
TATGAATGATCGCTTGAACAGTGCTCCATGGGATGTTCAAGGCTTTGGAAATCTTTTTGTTCTTTGCCTGTGTTCTTTGGATTTCATGGTGTTGTTGCTCCCAATATTCTCTTAGACAACCTCTGGGCTGTCACAGAGCAGCTGTATTTGTATTGACATTAGATTACACACAGGTGCACTCTATTTAGTCATTAACACTCATCAGGCAATGTCTATGGGCAACTGACTGCACACAGACCATAGATGCACACTTCACATCTCTGCAGCCAACAGCCCAGGCCACCCCCCCCCCCTCCGGAGCTCTCCGACAGAGGACAGAAAGGCTCATCTCTGTAGGACTTGGGGTGGTGGGGGTGGTGTCAGCTGCTGTGATGAGAGCTGTGCTTCTGGAAGTGGCTTCGGCTTGCCAATAGTTAAGATGTTGGTGCCTAGACTAAAAATGTGAGGAAAGGTTTTTTTTTATGTGTAGCAGTTTTCCAGGACCTGAACTGCTGACAAGTAAGTAATGTGTCTATTTCATGTATGTGTTTTTTTAAATTTTAATTTTAAAACCGCTTTAAGAAAAAGAAGAGTTACTTTTTTTTCGGACTATAAGATGCACTTTTTCACCCCCAAAATCGAGGGTGGGGAAGTGCCTGCATCTTATGGTCTGAATGCGCGACCCCCGCAGCCACTCGACACCTGGTGGTCGCACCTTGGCTTCCCGCCAGCTCTCCCAGAAAGGAGATTAGCCGGGGAGCTGTCAAGATGAGAGATGCGGGCCAGTGTCTGGCACTCCCATCTGAACTGTATAATTGCTTATGCCAACAGAGCCCTGCTGGCATAAGCAATGAAGGCAGGGATAGATGAACTGGCATCTTTCCCTCTCTCCGTGTCCAAGGAAACTACAATCACTCTGCAGCATCCCCGGACACAGGAACAGCCAGCCGGAGAGGAGAGCAGAGACTGAGAGGAGAGCAGCTGTTGGCCCCTCCTTCCAGTCAGTGAGGCAGATGACGTTGTGCTGTGAGTTTACTGCTGCTATTGACATCTACTGGCTGAATTGAATATTGCATTTGTTTAATCCATTGCATTAACCCGATTGATGTAAAAACGTATTACATTTTTTTTTCTGGTTTTCTGCCCTAAAAACTGGTTGTGTCTTATGCCCAGTGCTAGTTTTAAGAAATTTGCAGGTCTGTTATCCATATTTTAACCATCGATACATTTAAAATACTGTTTTTTTTTAACTATGTGTATATAGTAGGAAGTGTAATGCTAAGGAAGGTAATAAAATAGTAATATGTTATGGTAAGGAAGCAGCTATACAAGCATATAGTCACATTTTGCATTCTCTAATGTTGGATCGGTTGTTTTATTTGATTTTTCTTTTCTTTTTTGCTCTTAACTCACTCCACATGCAATAAAGTGATGCGCCTAGCCGCTGTTCAGTGTAGAGTAAAATGCATATTCTCCAGAGATTGACTGTCCTCTCTTTATTGGATTATGAGCTCAATGCAATAAGAGTGCACAGAATAATAACTGGAATAAAATTGGTTTTATTCCAGAATCTGATATTTATGCACAACACATAAAGTTTCTTTTAAGGCATTTTGGATCATGAATAATAAAAATGTACTGCCTTTATTAAAATCCAAACCAGCTCGCACACTGTAAGCTAAGCTTTGTCAGGGTGGATGGCGCTGACAACATCCAAATGAAATAGTACATAGCACAGCTGTAGGTGAAGTTTAATACTTGTCAGCTCCGCACCAGACATATACTGACAGTGTTATGGGAACAAAATTTGTTTCATTTCACCGGGAAGGTTATGAGACAGATGCCCTAGAAATAAAAAGGTTAGTGCATTGTCTTCAATTCAAACATCCATATACTTTACAACAGAGCCGGGCACTTTCGAAAAGACTTTCATAATATCATTATCTAGTAAAGGCTTGAAGGGAACATCTCCTCCAGGATTAATGAAATCCAGTTTTAGTTGTTTTTAAAATAGAATAGCCGTAGAAATGACACCGGCTTACATGTTTAGGGATATTCCATCATTTAGCAATGCTCTAAGTTGAGCTAGGAATATCACTCACCCAAAACATATAATCCAGACTTTTTTCTACATTCCGCAGTTTCCTTGCTGTTCTTCTAATACAATTTTATAACATCACGCCAAAAAAAGACAAAAAAAGTTCTTGCCTTTATGTATCATAAGTGAGAAACTAAGACCTCTGACCACTTACAGCAGAGGATGATGTCATGAACGAGCAGGTGTGAACCCACTGTGCCACGAGTCCTACCTTCTCTAAGGGCATTGTCTAAGTGAACCCACTCATTCTTCAAAATACCCCTGAAGGTGGGGATAAACTTTCCAGAGGGAAACACCAGGTCGCTACCTCTTTAGGGAAAATAGGCACACCAGGGGGACCAGGGGACACCAGAGAAGGTATCAGAGTCGCAGGCGTCATCAGCCGGCAGGGTCGTAACCAGGAGCAACAGTGCAGGTCCAAAGGGTGAGACAGAGACGTAGTATCAGGGCAGGTTACACAGGTACAGGTCAGGCAGTGCGGGTTGGCAACAGAAGAGTCAAGGCAGGCAGACGAAGGTTAAACAGGTAGCAGAGTCACAGAACACAGGCATGAATCAGTAACACAGGAATATCACTGTGATCAAGTGCCTTAGCAGGACACAGGGACCTTAACACTGAGGCAACTGTAGAATGGGCTGAGACAATTATATACATGCAGGAGGACCACGATTGGTCAGCAAGGACACAATCCATTAAAACCCAAGAAGTGAAATGCACTGGTCAATCAGAAAGTGCTGCAGAAAACCAACAGCAAGCATACTGTGATTAGGGCTGGGAGGGAACTGTGGAGTGGATCACAGCACAACAGTAAATTATCGCTGAACATGCGCCCAGGACCGTAGCAGTAAGCAGGGGGGCAGTGGCGCATGGTAGCCGCTGTTACAAATGGTATATATCAGTAAACTATGTGGTGTGTTTCTCATGGTTGTCATCCTATATACACTTTCATAATTGTCCAATCAGCATCCTGCTGGTATGTTTTGGGCATTTCTGTGCTGTTGCTTCTATAGGTGTCTAGACAGAACTCTTTGCTAATAAAACATTTACCCAATTCTTCTCCTCAACAAAATAGTTTTAGTGTGTTATGTCACTAGCCTTGGGCATGGGGTGTGTCTCTTGGGGTGTCCTATTTCCATGCACAGCAGAGCCACTAAGAACAAGCTGTGGATCTGGTGGAATGCTTTTCTTCTTTCCTAAATCTTTTTCAGTCTGTAAGCATAGTACCGTACTCAGCTCCAGACACATGCTGCTTGTCCTCAGATATGTTTCACCTTGACCCAAATCATAGAGAATGGTAGCCGTTGATAGAGGGACATTTTGTAGACTTGTCAGCAATTGTCAAAGCTCTTATAGTGACAATGACTATTCACTTAATATAGTATCATTCACATGAATCCCTAAGCACAAATTCTGAAACAAAAGCTTTTGGAGAAAAGTTTACAATAACTATAACATTATTGGTAGGTACAATGGTAATCCAAGGAAAAAAAAAACCAAGGCTTTGTAGAGGTACTCAGTAAATATAAAATAATGTCCTTTATTGTGTCAGTTAAAAATAAGGCATCCTTAGACCAGTTGTCCATAGTTGACCATAAGAGTGTGACCTCCACCTACAACCATGCATCTCTAGGTTGCTAGTTGCAGTGGCGTAGCGAGGTGGGTGCCGAGGGGGCTATGGCCCCGGGCGGCGTGTCAGCACACACAATATTATGGTGATTGCCGCCGCCCCTTTTGATATGCCGCCCCTCCACCTAGCAATCCCACACAGCACACGCTGTGTGGGGTTGCTAGGTGGAGGGGCGGCGTATCAAAAGGGGCGGCGGCAATCACCATGATATTGTGTGTGCTGTGTGGGGTTGCTAGGTGGAGGGGCGGCGGATTTCAGGTCGGCCCCGGGCGACGAGGGCACACGCTACACCACTGGCTAGTTGAATAGGAAATCTAAGCATTTTAGATAAACCTACAAATAGGGACCAAAATAGTAAGTTCATCTGTCCTTTTTGTTCTTATTGAGCCCAAAATGTTGTGTCTCATAGCCCCATATATTGTCTCATAGTGCTTCTCTTTTGATACCACATATTTCTCATTGTCTTTCCATTCCTGGGTTTCACTTTTATGGTGGACCCTCCTATGGAGGGCACCTCCATTCCAGCCTACAACCAAAATATAACTTTATATGCTCCATAAGTTATGTGTTTTGAAAGGATGCAACAAGGTCTATGACAGGATTATACCATCCCTACTGTGAAGCATGGAGGTGTGCCAACTTTACAGTGTATGTAGTAGAAATAAAGGCAAGATGAATGCAGCATGTTACTAGGAAATATTGGATGCATGATTCTAGAAGGCATGGGATGGAGTTTGATTCAAACATGCAAAAAATCTATCTACTCTAAACAATTTAATCAGTTTACCACAGCTAGCATGTGGTCAGAGTTTTGGCAAAGGTAAGGTGGTGATTACATTTGCATGATTAGATCTATGAGGAGGTAATTATTATTTAATATTGTATCCCAGTAAAGGTGTTAAAATACATGTAGACAGTATGCAAAAGCTGTATAGATGGTGTTAAAGTAAATGAGATATGGTTGTCATAGTCACCTATTCTTACAAATTCTGTACTATTTATGTGTCAAGAACCCAAAGTTTCAGAAGCATTACAAAAAGCCTAATGCATTTTGCTTATGAGGATTTATTGAATGGCGCATTTTCATGTTTATGGATAACATTATCGCTTAATTTGCAGGATATTATTGCATTGCACTGTGAAATCACAGAGATAATCTGGAAAACGGCAAAATATAATCAATAAACCTGATGACTATTTCTTCCTAGAGCTTGAAGTCTAAGCAGCAGATTTATAATGACTACAATTGCTGCTTAGCCATATTTCTGACAGGAAATATCCTTTCCAGCAGTGCTGCCTCCTTATGAGGCTTCTCTGAGCAATGCCAAGGCTCATTTCTACTTTATTTCAATGGAACTAACCAAGCAAAACATATTTTGCAGATAAGTTTGACAATTTATAAACAAACTTTTTTTTTATAATTTGCATCACATTTGAACATCCTAAAGGCAAGCTAGAAAGGAAACTTTTCTCAAAGTTAACCTGATCCTTTTTCTATTAACTTTATGATCCTAAAATCTCTCTTTAAAGCACTTGTTTAGATTCTTTTTGGTTCTCTGTGAAACCAATATTAGTTTTAATTATATAGTATATACCGCATTTTTTGGACTATAAGACGGACCAGACCGTAAGACTTTGTAGAGCAGAAAACCAGAAAAAATATATTTAATACGTTTTCACATCAATTGGGTTAATGCAACGGATTAAATGAATGCAATATCAAATTCAGCCAGTAGATGTCACTAGCAGCAGTACATCACAGCACAACGTCATCTTCCTCACTGACTGGGAGGCATGGGGGTCATGGGGGGGGGGACAGCTGCAGAGTCTCTCCTCTCCCTCTTTGGTTGTGCCTGTGTCTGTGGAAGCTGATTGCAGTTTCCACTGACACGGAGAGAGGGCTAGATGGCAGTTCATCTTTCTCTCTCTTTATTGCTTATACCAGCAGGGCTCTAATGGCTCTGTTGGCATAATAAATACAGTTAAGATGTGAGATCTGGGCACCAGCCATTGGTGAATCTCTCATCTGACAGCTCCCCGACTAATCTCCTTGCCGGGAGAGCTGGCGGGAAACCAAGGCCCCAAGGGGTCATGCATGCAGACCATAAGACGCATACACCCTCTCCCCCCCGATTTTGTGGATCTATTATTATTATAAACATAACTATACATCTTACATACGTTTTTTTTTACTGCTGGTACATCTCTAGTAATCTTATTTATTATCCAGGCCACATTCTTTAATCTCTGATCACTGTGAGAAAGGATCTGTATTCAGGAAATGTACTGTTTGTGATTTGGGCAGTTTAAGGATCTTGTTTGTTCTTTTATCATTATTAACCTTCCTAGCGCTCTTGCAAGGTCCAGATTTCTGTACCAAGAGTGCACCATAGACATGGAATTTTTTTATGTTGTAGGCCTGTAACTTCCCAAAATATGCCCGTACAAGGGTCTAGTAGACATCCTAAATATAATAATGTTTGAAACACACAATTATTATAAAAAAATACATAAAAAATGAATAAAAGGTATCATTTTGAATTACAAAATCTCCTAAATACTTATTTGGTATGAAAGATTTCAAAACAGTATGTATTCATATTTATGTTGTTTATAATAACATTTTTATTACAATTGGAAATGTGTTTTGTTTTTGTTTTTATACTAGGGGTGATTTTCCAGATGTGCTCTTTGAAGATAATTCAATTTGCATTTGAATGTCCCGCAGGCATCGGATCCACCAGGACAGCGCAGAACAGTGAGTATGTGCTGCCGGGAATCTGATCTTCGCTGGGCGGCTCCATCTCGTTCACTGCAATACTGACCGGAAAGCGCTGGACGAGATGGAGCCGTCAGAAGCGCTAGGGGGGCTAATACATCGTATATCAGGTAGGATTTCACTATTGGTTTAATGAAATAATTTGAATATGTAACCTTAGAGTATACCTTAAATCCTATGTGCTGTTTAGATACCATTTGTTTGATACATCTTAGTCATCTAAATGTGATAGCAGAAATCCAGTCCTGAGGAAACCCTATTGTTAGAGGGTAAAACGCTTTGACTATACACAAACCCTGCTTATAGTAAAATGATAATGTTTGCTGAATTCCCATTGCTATCATGTACTATTTGTTATTATGGGGTAAATGGGGAATTTGTAAACTGAATCCTGGAGTACAATTGTTCTTTTTAAAGTACAATCTGTAAATAAATCAATTACATTTAATTTATTGGATGGTAGTAATGAAATAATTATTTCAGCTCCATGTAAAGTCCAGGGCAGGGGGTCCCATATCAGAACTGTAGGTTCTTGCTTTTCCTAAACATAACAACTGAAGGCCATTCCTACTTGAACAGAGAGATCAATCCCCCAGCCCATCCATATTTGCGGATGGGAGCTAACTCACAAAGAGCTCTTTAACAGGGTTTAACCTTCTCCACATAGTAAATTGAAGTATAATTAGTAATTAAGTAACAAGTAATTAAGTATAATTAGTGATAAAAAAAAACTAACCATTTACTAAAATATAAAAAAAAGAAATGCAATGTGCACATAGAAAAGTATACAACACAATAACAAAGTTAAAGTGAACTATTTCTGAACCGACTGATGTGCTTTAAACATATAAATGTTAAGCCTTTTTATTTGTTGTATCCAAACTCCAGAGTAAAGTAGTACTATGACCTTATACTAATCTTCTTCTGTTACGGACAGGATCACTAAAGGCACTTCTGTGCCATGTGAGTTGTGCCCTGTCATTTTATTGCATATAGTTAATACTATAACTGGGGTGAGAGGTTGCCATAGTCCAAGAACTCCAGAAGTCTCCCTGGATCTTAAACATAATAGCTGTCAGTGGGTGAGTTCTTTGTGCAAATTCTATTTCTTGTTGCTTTTAAATCAAGATAGTCTTTTTTTATATCATGCAACTCTACCACACTTTTCCATTTCTTTGGGATACAAGTTATGGATAAATGAAAAAAATATTATAAACATGTAATAAATATTGATATTATTGGCTAGCTAGAGAGAGAGAGAGAGTAAATTAGATGATAGAAGTAGACAACGCATTAACCTCCATTTCTTTTGTACCACTTCTTGGTCTTATGTGTGGATATCTGTAAAATTAACTGAACCAAAGGTAACCAAACACACAGATCAACTTTTGTTCAATTAACAATTTGATCAGCATGTGCAATTTAAATATTGACAGTCAATATAGTGATTATACTACCACACAGTGTAATAGATGTGAAACTGATTCTTTATATTCAAATTGAATTCAATTTTCCAACCTGACTGATCATGTCTCTTTGCATTTATTGCCTGATTTTCTACACTTTTGGCTGATTGTGTTTCAATTAATGATAGATTTTACTGCACAATCAAGCTAGAAAATCTACCCGTGGATGTCCACTTTTAAGCGATTGTTAGAGTACACAAACAATTTATTTCTGCATATTTATTTTTGCATTTTTTATTTTAGAAATGTTAGTGCAAAGGAACAAATGGTTTAACCGACTATCTTTTTAGATTTATTCTTAAGAATGGTCTTTACAATTGGGAAGTGCCAGTGGAGTTCCATTTACCTTAACAGTTTGCAATGACATAGATGGGTCGATTCTTTCGCGATCCTTTCTCAATTTGATTGGAAAATGCGATCCAATAATCGCCATTCAATTGCAAAGCGATTAAAATGCACACCACCTTGGTTAATGGATTTATCACAGGCTCCCAAAAAAGGTTGATTCCTCTAATTCATTCGATCAGAAATGATGTCAGGGTGGGTGTATCAGTCTGTCAGTTTTAATTTGAGGGTATTTACATCCAAAGTGTAGGCATATGTGCCCACCACTTGTTAAGGGACCAAAAGTAAAGGAACAATTGACTTCTCAGTTGTTCCATGGCCAGGTATGTGATGTTCTCTCATTAACCCAATTACAATGTGCAGATAACAGGTCCAGAGTTCATTTCAAGTGTGCTATTTGCATTTGGAGCAAAACCATCAGAGAGATAGCAAAAACATGGTTTGGAGCATTCTTAAAAAGAAGGAACCCACCGGTGAGCTCAGCAACACCAAAAGACCCGGAAGGTCACAGAAAACAACTGTGGTGGATGACCGAAGAATTCTTTCCCTGGTGAAGAAAACATCCTTCACAACAGTTGGCCAGATCAAATAAACTTTCCCGGAGGTAGGTGTATGTGTGTCAAAGTCAATAGAGATGGTCGAATTTTTGAAAAAACGTTTCAACGGTTTCGACTTAATTGCAAAGCCCCTGAACATGGTATCATCACCAAACTTGCTGGAGATGTAGGAAAGGGTTGGGGGTATACTCCAAAAAAGAAAGTATGTCTCTTACACAAAGAGACTTTTCACAAATTAAGTTCAAATTCAAGTAAAAATTTTGAAAATCGGAATTTCGACTTTAACTTTGAACTTAATTTATGCAAAAACGACATGTGCTAGAGCCATACTTTTTTTCTTACAAATGTTCCCCCAACCCATTTCTACATCTCCAGCAATTTTGGTGATGATACCTTTTTCAGAGGCTTTGCAATCAGCTCACAAAGTTAGCAAGTCGAAAAATTCGACCATCTCTAAAAGTCAACAATCAAGAGATGACTTCACCAGAGTAAATACAGGGAGTTTACCACAAGATGTAAAGATGGAGAGCCTCAAAAACAGGCCAGATTTTGCCAACAACATCTAAAAAAGCCTTTACAGTTCTAAAACAATATCCTATGGACAGATGAGAACTTAGCATACTACCTCATCAGAGAAGCATGGTGGTGGTAGTTTCATGGCGTGGGTATGTATGGCTGCCAATGGAACTGCTTATCTTGTATTTATTGATGATGTGACTGCTGACAAAAGCAGCAGGATGAATTCTGAAGAGTTTTGGGTATATTATCTGCTCATATTCAGCCAAATGCTTCAGAACTCATTGGTCAGCACTTCACTGATGTCTATGCGTTCTAAACTTCAGGCTCTAACTGACTGCAAAGGAATTGCAACCAAGTATTAAAAAGGGAAAGTTTGATTTATGATTATTTTTCTGTCCCATTACTTTTGCTCCCTTAACCTCCCTAGCACTCTGCTGAGGTCCAGACTTCCATACCAAAAGCACACCATAGACTTTTTTTTAGGATTTTGTTTTATGTTGTAAGGCCAAAATAAAAATTTGGGCTTTCTTGATATTTTTTAAATATGTCTGCAATTGAGGAAGTCTTTTCTTCTCACAAGATATAACGCTGAACTTTTTCACATAGAAAAAAAATAAGTTTTGTTACACAATTAATCTGGAACAAGCAAAGTGTAATCAAATGACAAATAAAAAAGACATGTGTGCCATTCATTCTTTAAATGCAATTTAAG
This sequence comes from Ptychadena robeensis, assembly GCA_036250615.1. Classification (NCBI taxonomy): domain Eukaryota; kingdom Metazoa; phylum Chordata; class Amphibia; order Anura; family Ptychadenidae; genus Ptychadena; species Ptychadena robeensis. Next base: position 183,206,062 of record CM070032.1, read on the forward strand.
CAATTTCACAGGTAAAATTTAATAACATTACTGCCCCGATCTGGCCCCCAGGCTGGTGTTATTCCTCCCTGGTGTTACAGGCTTTTCACGTCATTTTTTATCCAAGACCAAACTGCGCCCGTACTGGCTTCGCCAAGGAGTTTAATACCCCTGATGTTGTCAGCTGGCAAGGTTTGTTTACTAAACTACTAAAGGTAGCCATAAGCAGGCCATACACAGGTCAGATTTTAGCTCAATCGACTTAAAACGATCAATTTTTTAAGTCGATTGATTGAAAATTGTGTTTTGCCCACCTGGTTGAATCCACTTAATCCGATCAAAATTGAGTGAAAATTCAGTCGTTTTTTGATCGGACTGGATGGTAAATTTTGATCGGTTGATTGAAAATTGGTTTTGTTTTTAGAGAAGCAAGTGTTGCCAACCAATTTTTGATCGATTTTTTCTACCTATTTAACATATGTCAACATATGGGGGCAGCCATTTTGGAAATAAACGTGCAGCAAATGAACATGTATGTAGTGAAAAACTTTCTTTTACCAAAAATAATTGGACTTGGACCTTTTAATAGTATGGAATATTGGACCTGTGTAATATTAGCTGAGAGAAGGTGAGTGATTCAATCTTTTCTTTTCCAAACATTTGTAACCTGGTTGGGTGTCCTCTGTGAAAACATGGGACCCTGGTTGAGTGTCCTCTGGGGATACATGGGGTCCTGGTTGAGTGTCCTCAAGCATGGAGCTCAATTTTTTACTCCAGAACCTTGTGAGATGTAATCTCCAAACACACGTTTTCTATCTATGTGAAATGAGCAGAGTGGCGATTCTGTCTTAGCAGATGAGTGTCCGATCATATGCGTTGTTATGTTTCTAAACACATGTGTACATGTACGAAATGAATTCATTGATGTGTGCATTTTAAATATAGAAATAACAGAAATAATTATAATCTTTTGAAAAACAAAATTTATTGTTTCTGTACCAAAAATTAGGCAGCAGTAATTACCACCAGTAGCAGCAGCAGCAGCAGCAGCAGCAGTAAAGGCAAGACATTTTTATGCAGGCATAAAAACAGGTAACACTTGGGCAAAAAAATTGTCATTTTTTCATGTACATGACGGAGACAAGCATACACTTAGAATTGCTTGGAGCATGCAAACACAAGGGCTTTAGACTTTAGGCAAGACACGTGTGTATGACTGTGAGGGAGACAGATGTGCAAGCACAGGTGGGGGTAGTATACAAGCACAAGTGCATCCCTCAAAGCCATACACTGGATATAGTAATGTTACAAGACATTTATAATCCAAATATACAAAAACATTTTTTTAGATCATACATTTTTAAAAGTGCAATAAACAATCCCTTTCACAATAAAATATAAGGTCCATTTGTAGTGCAAGTTGAACAAGTACAGTAACAAAGTTTTACAGCTCCATAGGAACAATGTTGTCATCAGATTTATGCAAAGTCCCGACAGAGATTATTTATTTTTTCTTTAATGTTGCAGAGGCAGACATTTAGGGCATTAATTCTCCTTTTCATTCGTTGGAATTCCCTTTTGCATAATATTAAATGGTACGAAAGGTCCTCCTTGGATCCTTTTGGGTATAAGTAGGTCCCCTTTAGTGAGGCTGAAATAAAAAAAAGGACAAATCGTGAATATTATTGTTTCACAAACACATGCTCAATTCAGAAACAAACTTGTCACTGTTGAAAAACAAAAAATAGTCTCATCACCCTGTAGTCCGGTCACATTCCTACTCATACAAAAACAAAGTCTCGCCACATAACTACCTACTGTCCCAAATATGTGTCTCAACATACATCTATGCATTGGATGTTGTCCCAGCTTTTCCTATACTGGATCATATACTTACTGGATACAGTCTCCACCAGTTTTTCCTGCCCTGAAGTGGAATGTTTTACATAAGATTTCTTGCCCGTAGTTGACGGGCTAGTAGACGCATCTGTGAATGACATGGCATAAGAAAAAAGGTTCAATAGGCTGCTCAATGCAGAAACAAACTTGTTACTGTTGAAAAACAAAAAATGGTCTCATCACCCTGTAGTCCGGTCACATTACTACTCTCGCCACATAATTAACCAACTGTCCCAAATATGTGTCCCAACATACATCTATGCATTGGATGTTGTCCCAGCTTTTCCTATAATGGATCATATACTTACTGGATACAGTCTCCACCACTTGTTCCTGCCCTGATGTGGAACTTTTTCCAGAAGATTCTGCAACAGAAATTAAAACAAAAATTATAACCAGGAAATTTTTATGCCCATTGTTCAAAGCAGGCTTCTGACTGCCACTGATAGATGTTGTGCTGCTATATATTACATTTTTACAAATGGATGAATTTCTTCATATATGTAGTTGCACGATCAAAAAGCAATATAGATTTTTACATATATGATGCAATTTAATCAATTCTAAAAATAAAATTGTTTCATCATGCATATTTTCTGAATGGATTGTATTGCATCACATATGTTGTTAGTCGATTGAATCTTACCCTTTTAAAATTAATTATTATTGATGTTATACAACACATAAAATACTATCAATGTTTGGTACTGGCTGAAATTCACATAGTGATCAATTTGTACAGCCATACTATTGAATAGAGCTTGTATCATCCAACAATATATGTAGGAGCACATATATATATATATATATATAGAAGCACAATTAAACGATCATATGTTTATGAAATATTGAATTGTATCACCTATGTAGTTGAACGATCAAAACTCACATTATTATGAGCACAGTCATCTGTTGTTAATTATACAATAGTGTGCACAGCAAACATTACCATATACTTACTGGAAATACTTTCAGCACGTTTTCCCTTATTAGTAGGTCTTGTTGACGTTTCTGTGGAAAAATGGAAATTGCACATTTAGGGATATATTGTCAACCTCCAACACATCTGTGTACTCAGTGTCAACTATTTCTTTTGATATGTACTTACTTGTAATAGCTTCTCCAAAACTTTCCTTGCCTGGTATAGGCGGTCGTGATGATGTCTCTGTGGATTAAACAATTGTAATTAGAAAACTATACCTGTTAAACCACATTATTGTAACACGCAGCCATGACATTTTTGTAATCACATAGGTAAAACAATAACTGAACTGCCTATGGCAGCATGCTGTGGCATCATTCCTACTTTGTTCTCTTTAATATCATGGTTCTGCACATTTTCAACCTAATCTTACTTTTTTCTAGCAGTGAGTGAACTATTTTGTGTTCTTTAAGAAATAAAACGTACTTATTTTTGAAGCGCCAGCACTTTCTTTTCCTGGTATGGGAAGTCTTGGTGAGGACTCTGTTGAAGACAATTGAATAGAATGCTGGTTAACATCACAGTGCTCATTTCAATCATTTATAACACTTGCAAACATTATACCAATACTTTAGTAGGGTGAATATCACCCTTCCATTCACCCTACTCTGTCAGGCAAGTCACCCACCTCTTTATGGTCAGGCACCAACCTCTATATGTGACATTCACCTCTTTAGAAATTTGGATTCTATGGCTTACCATAGTATTGATGCAACATTACTTGAACTGGTCATTACTTGTTCGGATTTTGCTGCAGCACTACCTGGATTGCTTTCCCCATCTATACAGAGAATCAAAAAAACAATTTTAAAATTATATTTTGCATTCTATTTAAAAGTATCCTTGGGCTTTTCTTACCAGCTGACAATACTGTTTCTTCACAAGATATGTCCTCAATACTGGTACTGGATATTCCTGAACATAACAACAAGGTTGGATAAATAATTGAACACTTTAAACCTTCAGAAACCCTACAACTGTATACATACTTTTTGCATTAGAATGACGTGCCACAAACAGAGTTATCTGTTGTCGTCTTTTTAAGTCCCACCATGTTTTTATGATCATTTCGTGCGTTCTGACTACACCAAACTTATTTTCAATCTCCTGCTGTACTTTCTCAATAATCGTTTTTTTTTTTCGTTTTTTGGGATGTGGGTGTTTTCCCCTTACACAATCGTAGTCCATACCATCAAAATGGTAGACTAAAATGTGCGTCTCCTCTTGAGACATAAAGCAGTGTGTCCCTTTCTTTACTGTACTGGATTCAGCTTCCTGCACCATGGGCCCAGGACTTTGGAAATTTGCTTGGCAGACATTGATTAGTGTGTTGACTATGGACATACTTGGACTGGTAGTGGTTGTATTGGAATGTTTGCAATGGGGTTCATCTTCTCTTGGCCTGTGCTTCAATTTATGTTTGGATCGTTATCGTGATGGCTTTGGTGATCCATTTGTTCTGGAAGATCGGCCATTTTCTTTGTTCCTACACTCACTTCTCCACGTGTTGTCTGCTCGAGCTCCCGCCAAGATGGCGTAGATGAAGTCTGAGGTCGGAGCATGAACCGGAAGTTACGCGGCCGTATTAAAAGGGCAAACCGCGACGATCACATTTATACCCTTTTTAACTACCAAGCTGGACTAAAAAAATCTCTACCTTGGCTGGCTCTATGGAGTACATTCGAAATCAATACTTCCATATTTTGGACTGTTTTCACACACCACTGGTAAGTGCTGCACTTGCGCATAGCGATCATTAACCGGATGTTACATATAGTGCACTTGGTACAAGTTTTGATCGTAAAACTTTGGCCCATATAATCGTACAAAATTAACAGTATAAACCATAATGCATATGTTTGATGACTGTATATTCAAGTAACATGCATTAACGTGTTTAAAGTTGAAACGAAGTGCTAATACGTTTTTGGTACTGGAGACACATAAAACACTGCAGACATACATATTTTTATTTTTAAGGTCATTGCAATAAAGTCATGATAAAGCCCGCGAGAAATCAGAGTTGATTGTGTTTGGACCAATTACTTATATATGTGATGCAATTTCATCGTTGTATAAAAGATGATCGTTTTACTATAGAATGGCCCACATAATTCAGTTGCACTACAAGAATCAGCGGTCCGTACAATTGCCGTTGAAAAGCCAGCGAAAAGGCTACACGTACATAGGGAACAGTCTTTGTGCCTTTTCGCGGGCTTTTGTCAGGAACACTGATTCTTGTAGTGCATCAGTCCAGTGCATGTACGGATCACTGTTATATTCGGTCGTATCCCAAAATGTACATATAGCTATTAAATTCCCCGAGTTCCTGTCTACAAGTTGATACTATTTTTGGGTCGTCCAACGATCCATGTGATTCAGTTCACTCAATACTACTTATATAAGTATGTTTTCCAAGCTGATGCACTACTAAAATCAGCAGTCTGTACAATGGCCATTGAAAAGCCCGCGAAAAAGCTACACGTACATAGGGAACAGTCTTTGTGGCTTTTCACTGACTTTTACCAGGTACACTGATTCATGTAGTGCATCAGTCTTGTAAATATACGGTTCATTTGGAATGTAAACGTGGTTTTGATTTTCAATTGATTGAATAGCATCACATATGTGGTTGTACAAAAAAAAGACTATATTAATATACAATAAAATTTATATGGCTGGCATTACGGATCATCATGTTATATTCCACCGTATTCCAAAACAAACATATAGCTATTCATTTCACCGAGTTCCTGTCTGCAGTACATGAATCAGTGGTCGGTCCGTACAATGGCCGTCAAAAAGGCCGCGAATAGGCACAGAGGTTTGTGTATATACTTGTACATTGTGTGCCTTTAAGATTCCATATAAAAAATGTTTTACTTACATCACATATGTAGTTGATGGAATTCATCACAGATGTAGTTAAATGACAACATACTGTATATTACACAGGAGCACTATGTTCTTGACTAATGTAGAATCTACCAAACATGCAGATATTCATTTAGCAGTGTTCCTGTCTTAAGAAATTGATTTGATATTGATATTTTTTAAGATCGTCCAAGTACATATGTGATTCTATTCAATCAATTGAAAAATGAAGTAGTTTTGACACAGAATGAACCGTATATGTACAATTCCGCAGCACTACCTTTACCATTGCAGCATGGTAATACATAAACGATGGCATTCAAAAAGTTGGGTTAAATTAAATTTTTTACATTAAGAACAATTACTAATAAATAAAATAAAAATTCTTTCATATTGATTTCATAGTGTGATAACATTATTTTTGTTTACTCCTTCACAGACAATGCCACCAAAGCCAACACAAGAAGGATACATGCATCCTGAAAATTTGAGAGGGTTTATTGATTTGTACCAAAAACATCCATGCCTGTGGCGGGTCAAAAGTGCAGAATATTCAAATCGCCTGAAAAAAGAAGCTGCTTATGAAGAGATTGCTGAATACTGTCGCACCTTTTTTCCAAAAGCAAATGTGGCATATGTGAAGAATAAAATATGTAATTTGAGAACAGTGTACAAAAAACAGCAGCATAAAGTTGAAGCTTCGAAGCGTTCCGGAGCTGGTACCGATGAAGTTTATGTACCACGATTATGGTACTTCAATCTACTGAGCTTTGTTCAGGATCAAGATGTCCCCAAAGAGTTAAGTTCAACTCTGGCTCGGCCTACTGAGGATCCTGTTGCAGCACTCGAGGAAAGTTCGGAGGAAATGGAGAACACAAGACTCTCAATAATGACCGAAGACGACTTTGTTCTAGAAACACAGGTAATGCATGTGAAGAATATATATCATGGCAAAGCGACCTAGCTCCTTTTTGTTTGTTACTTAAATATAACTAATCATATTCCACCAATGCCCCTCAAACACAGCAGGTTCTTAAAAAACTCATGGACATGCCGGACGATGAGTGGGCTGCCTATGGACATACTGTTGGACTAAAATTAAAATCAATGCCAGAGGAGCAACGATTGTCATGTGAAATGATCATAAATGATGAGGAAATTTAACCCGGATAATCCACGAGGGAGTTATTTTGATCATTTCTTGAACACCAAAAGGCAAATGAACCCAACGCCAGCACAAAGTACCCCTTACCCCAGAACTTCCAACATTAATGGACCTACTTACAACTATGGACACTATTTTACTGAAAACAATCCTGCTTCATACACCCATTTGTGAACTAGATCTGTAGAAAAACAAAATATGGTCTCATCACCCTGTAGTCCGGTCACATTCCTACTCATACAAAAACAAAGTCTCGCCACATAACTTCCTACTGTCCCAAAAAACTTACTGGATACAGTCTCCACCAGTTTTTCCTGCCCTGATGTGGAATGTTTTACATAGGATTCCTTGCCCGTTGTTGACAACAACAACACCACTTGTTCATTCCTTGAACACTATTATTGATTGCGTTTACTCAAATAGATATTTGTTTTATAAGATTACTTTGAAAGTTTATTTATGGTTTTAGGTATTTATTTTTCTTGTTATGTACATACAATGTTACATGTTGTTATACTATATTTAATTGATTGAAAGTTTACTCCCAGCTTTTCCTATAGTGGATCATATACTTACTGGATACAGTCTCCAGCACTTGTTCCTTCCTTGAACACTATTATTGATTGCGTTTCCTCAAATAGATATTTGTTTTATAAGATTACATTGAAAGTTTATTTATGGTTTTAGGTATTTATTTTTTTGTTATGTACATACAATGTTATTTGTTATTATAATATATTTAATTGATTGAAAGTTTAGTGCACTTTATTTAGTTAATACATTTATTAAAATTATTCAAAAATATTGATGTGATGTGCATTACTATCAATGTTGTTACGGTAAAATACTATGTGTCAACAATTGGTTTATTCCAGCAAAAAATAAACAAAATCATAGGTAGTTTCATCATACAACACTTTTATTATAACGTCACAAATGAACATAACATGACATCTTACACACATACACATATAATAACATGAATTATGGACATGTCATAACACATTCTTAATAGATCATATCTTGCTGCCATGGCACAGCTCCAACACCATTAAAAAGTTCAACATATTTTACACGATTCTCCTCGGCCGCTAAAGAGATTCTGCAGGGTGCAGCTGGCTGTAAGTCGGTGAATAAACCATTTGGTGGTGAATCCTGGGAATTACTAGAACCTGCACCTTCATCCAAAGGGACAACTTGGAAACTGAAATAGAAAAAAAATGATCTAATGTTAATAAAGAAGTTGATAAACGCTAGTGAAATTCAACAACATGAACTGGAGAACAATCATAGCTATTACGTTCTCTTCAAAACATTCATCTTAAGCTGTCTCAAACGGGCATGGACTATAACCGCAATTTAGGTATCCAACTATAATAGTAAGTCAAAAACATAATATACATGTTAATGTAGCCATAAAAATAAGAAAAAATATAAATATGAATAACAGTTTATATAGAAAAAATTCATACCTTTATGTACTCTCCAATAAACTCATCGACAAGTTCCTGACATGTTTCTGGAATTATTCGTCCAAGAGCCTGAGCGGAAACGACACATGTAAATTTCAGATCTTCGTAGGACCTTCCTGTCGCCAGAAAACGCAATGTCGCAATTAAACGCTGTTCACAGGTTATCGACTTCCTCATATTTGTATCTTGCCTGCTGAGCCTTGGCCGTAGTCGGGTGAGAAGCACTTGAAAGTTGTCATCAGACATCCTGAGGTAATTCCTGAAATCATCAGGGTTGTTTTCCCGTAACTCCTGCAGTAAATTGATGTCCGAGCGACTGTCTCGTTGCTGCAACCACGACTTTGTCCAAGTCCTTCTTTGGCGTTTGCTTCTCTTCTCCTCCTCTTCCATTTCCAGCACACAGAGTGCCATCGCTAAACGCTTCTTGTAAGGTGTCAGGTAAGCCATAATGAGTAATGAAGAGTATGCAAGATCCTCTGTAAAATCCACGATAATATGATGAAAACTTGAAGAACATCGCCTTTTAAAAGTCCTTAGTAAGGGAGGGAATACTGTATCACCACCCATTTTCCCCTTTGTGTTACAGAGCCAATGGTGATACAGAGTTTTTGTCAACTTCCATCACCACCCATTTTTTACGAGCCAATTGCATCGTTTTCCACACCCCTTCATTAGCTGATTGAAACTACCATCACTTCCGATTGAAACTACCATCACTTCCGATTGAAACTACCATCACTTCCGATTGAAACTACCATCACTTCCGATTGAAACTACCATCACTTCCTATTGAAACTACCATCACTTCCGATTGAAAATAACATCACTTCCGATTGAAAATAACATCACTTCCGATTGAAATAAGTCGGACAAATTTTGGATCGACATAGTTTATGTCAATGTAAAAAAAAATCGATCAAAAATCCTGTACTAAATATGGCCAATGATACAATCGACATACAATTATATACCGACTAAAAAATTGATCGTTTTAAGTCGATTGAGCTAAAATCGGACCTGTGTATGGCCTGCGGGTGGGTCGATTATTTAGCAATTTGATCGTATTGTGCAATAACAAAAAGCACCTCCAATCAAACATCAATCATTTGTGCCACCGCACAGAATTAAAGTATTCATAGATGATCAGTTCTTTTTTTTTTAAAGCATCACTACCACATTCTGTCATATTGAATGAAAGTAACTGACATGTCCAATCACTGCTCTATCAATCTAATGTTCATTTGCGATCACCTGTAGTTGATTGAACCAGGTGGGCAGGAATCTATTCCCATTCCATGGACCCACGTAAGGCTACCCAAACAGTACGTGAGCCTGTAAAGGTAGCCATACACGAGGCGATTCTACCTTAACTCTTGAGGGATCGACTGCAGCGGGGTGACGTCATACCACTGCAGCTGGCCCCTCAGCTGATCGGTGAGTACCCTTTGTGTGTATGGCTACCTGTATACACAATCCAGACAAAGACTACACAATGTGAGCACTGCACCGCTTGAACTGCTTGACCGGTTATGATGCTACAAATTGAACAGGCTAACAAAGACAAATAATGTCCCCCAACAATGAAGTGCACACAGCCTATACTAATGCATTTTTCATTAAAACATTTTTGTAAAGTTTTTATTTATGGTACAAGGTAACCAATGACCTTCATACGCTATAGCAAAGTTTTTTTGCATTATTCACCAAAATAAGTAATGAAGTAGAAAATACTTCCAGATAATAAAGGGCAGGATTATTATAAAGGCCATAGGAAAGAATGTCTTGGAGTATTTATATTGCATGGATATATAACGATCGTTAGTGAAAGACACTTCTGCAGAAATGATAAACATATAAAAAAACCTCTTATTTCTCTTCATTACAGAATGCTTCATTTGCAGACCAGCTGTACTATAATTAAGCTTCATTGGCAGCTTTGCATATTCTGAATACACCGCTGGATAAACAGCGCTCACCACTTACAATGAGAAATAAAGTATCAGGGCTTTTCATTCCACAACTGAGGGTTATGCCTCTGCTCGCCGCTTTGTCAGAAAAAAGTATCAGTAACAAAAGGAAATGGCAATTATTCCTGGCTGGCCGCTATCATAGGAGATAAAAAAAGCATGAAGACAAAAAAGACAATCTTTTTAAATTTAGACAGGGCACATTCATAACATTACTCCCAAATGTTATCCTATTCACTGGGCAGCAGCACAGCTAAATCATTAAGACAATGTAATGTTATTGTTAATGGATCTACCAGGGCAGTATGAGTATACTGAGTTTACTGAGTTTGTGTGATGGGGTATAGGCTACATAAAAGAACCAACCTATGGAATCACATATTAGTAGTTAATTATTCCAAAAATAATCAAATTGAATTAATAAAAATAATAATTCTAATGCTTGATTTCTATAGTTATTTGAAATATAAGTATGGCACTTAAGCAGGCTTACCAAGAGACACCTAGAAGCACCAGCATTGTAGTGATATTGAAAATGTAACTTTATACAAGAATTAGAATACACATCAATGGAATTACATCTATTTATTTCTGCTGAAATGTCTTCACATGTTGCCCCCCCCCCCATTGCATTACATTTGTGGAATTTATGTAAACACATGTTTATGTAGGTTGCAATGTACTTTGTATTGTGTACTTTATATTGAATACTACACATCCTAATCCACAGTAACACATCTACAAGTCATCTATGTATTTATGTGTGCCATGATGGATTGATGTGCATTATAGTTCACTTTGATGCATACCCTATCCCGCTAAGAAGCATTATAATCGGGGGTGCACATAACTTTTTTAGTGAGCTCCTCAGACGAAGACCAGGAGATGATGTTTGGTACTCACCCCATATGTAGCGTGGCCTTCCTCACTGTCCCCCTCACTGTCCTCTGCATCAGCCTCCTGCATGGTAGATTCTGCTGCAGATGGACCTCCCTGTTCCTGATTAAGCTGTCTCCATCCACAGGTCAACAGCTGGCTTTGGGTCACATGTAACTCTCACAGTACAACGTTTAGACCCCCAGATCTCATACCTCAGTAGTGTGATCCTGACATTTTCTGGGTTAGTAACTAACCCCCCGAGGTTAATCAAGTGACATAAATTGTACACATTTAACAATAAAGGCTGAAAGAATTTTGCCAATCTAACCTAACTTTTACAGTAGTGTGTACATTATAAAGTAAAGTTGTTTGTACAGATATTTGTTGTGGGAGTGTCATGGGTTTTCATGGGGGTAAAATCTTTTATATATAACCAATTAAATATATTAAATTATATCTCTTTTGCTGATTGTATAGTACGATTAGCTATATCGTACAATGGTAACCATATATACACTCCAGTTTTGTATATATTATTTAATAGAAGTCTGTAACAAAGTTTTCATAGCCTGGAGACGAATCGAAAGTATATATAACGAGGCACCTATATGTCTGGACATCTGTGTGATACAGCACATGGCAAATCTTTATCTAAGTTTGTTCCCATAATTCTGGTTCTTTACAAGATAGCCCATTGTTATAAATAGAGGTATATAGGTCTCCCTAAGTCCAGATGGTTTTATAAACATCAATTAGGTAGACTAGCTGTTATCTAGAGTTGTCATCCTTATCATCCGAGTTCTGAGCGAAAGGGCAGGGGTCGCATTTGTATTTTTAAATATTCATAAGTGGAGCACTTGCCATCCAGTGACGAAAAGCGCCATATAGCACCCGTTAAAGTCTAAATTGTAAAAGGTTCCTAGGACGCACACATTGAAAGCCCGCCTATCTCTTATCTAAAACACGCCTTCTTGGTTGCTTCGATTGGAGTCAATCTGGGGAGGAATGTGTCTTAGATAAAAATGATACTTAAGTCATGCAAGAGCAGGAGTTGGTAGAGAGAAAAAAAAAATGGACAAAAGGGACAAAAAAGAAAAAAAAGAAGGAGAAGAGGGAGAATCGATTTACACCGTCCCGGTTATCACATTACTCTTCCAGGAGCTCAAGACAAGTCTTGTTCAGAATTCTGTTTTCACTTTCCCAAAACAACTGTGTGAGATACCTAGTGCATCTGGCTTCTTTGCATAACTTAGAGTTCAGTTAACTCATGATAGAGATCCTTTGATGAAAAGTGGCACCCTCGTCAATTGATTTCTGTTTTATCTTCGAGTTGAGAACATCTTGCGGGGGCATTTCTCCCATATCGTATACCATCACTTTATGGTTTTGAGAATTTATCTCTTACCTAAGTTTTGGCATTAGTCTGGCAGAGTAAGTACGTGTATGCACCCTGTTGGTAAATCGGCTCACCTGAACATATTTGGTTTCATTTTTTCAATCACGCATGTATATTGTATTTCATACATTCTGTTTATTGATTTTAAGTGTTCATTATATTTTCCCGTGTGTTTTTAAATAAATGTATATTTTTGCATGATAGCTTGTCCTCTTTTAGTGTATGCAACATAATCCTTCTATGCCGTTCAAATTCCATCGAGGTGTTATTCGTCCACATCTCGAATATCTTAACCCCTGAGCTTACCGTTTAAGCGATATTCCTAAGATTCGTTTTCTGTAGAAATCCGAGTCCTGACAAATTGGTGGCCTTCCGGGGACGAGTCATTAAGTAGTTAATTGTGGACAGACCGTAAACATTCCTTTACTCACTGTGATTATCTGTTTGGCTGTGATTTATCCCGTGAGACGGAATGGAGGATTTGTTGGCGGAGAGTGAAATCTCCTCTCCCGGACAGCCTGATTCAGGACATTTTTAAATCATGTCTGTACACGGTGGATATGGAACTCAGTGCCACAGAATGTGTAGATGAGTTGAAGTTTAAAAAAAGCTCTGACAGTGTTGTCGAATCTTTG
>CM070032.1:183236113-183247490 GCA_036250615.1 Ptychadena robeensis
TAATTAAGTCCATGTTCCGTTTCAGTACAGTCTGGCAAATGCAGTTGTTTTGCTTTTAAGTGCCTTGAAAATTCAGTGGTCTCCATGACTCCACCATCTGACATTCTGCCATTTTTCCCCACATCCAGCATCAGAAACTCATATTTTGCGTTGACAAGGGCAAGTAATATTATACTGAAATACCCCTTATAGTTATAGTAATATGAGCCTGATTTTTTGGGAGGTTGTATTCTGACGTGCTTCCCATCCAATGCTCCGCCACAGTTTGGGAATTGCCACATTTCACTGAAATCACTAGCCACCGCCTTCCATTCCTGGGGACAACTTGGAAACTGAAATTAAAAATAAATTATCTAATGTTAATAAAGAAGTTGATAAACGCTAGTGAAATTCAACAACATGAACTAGAGAACAATCATAGCTATTATGTTTTCTTCAAAACATTCATCTTCAGCTGTCTCAAACGGGCATGGACTACAATGTAGGTATCCAACTATAATAGTAAGTCAAAAACATAATATACATGTTAATGTAGCCATAAAAATAAGAAAAATTGTAAATATGAATAATAGTTTATATAGAAAAAATTCATACCTTTATGTACTCTCCAATAAACTCATCGATAAGTTCCTGACATGTTTCTGGAATTATTCGTCCAAGAGCCTGAGCAGAAACGGCACATGTAAATTTGAGATCTTCGTAGGACCTTCCTGTCGCCAGAAAACGCAATGTCGCAATTAAACGCTGTTCACAGCTTATCGACTTCCTCATATTTGTATCTTGCCTGCTGAGCCTTGGGCGTAGTCGGCTGAGAAGCACTTGAAAGTTGTCATCAGACATCCTGAGGTAATTCCTGAAATCATCAGGGTTGTTTTCCCGTAACTCCTGCAGTAAATTGATGTCCGAGCGACTGTCTCGTTGCTGCAACCACGACTTTGTCCAAGTCCTTCTTTGGCATTTGCTTCTCTTCTCCTCCTCTTCCATTTCCAGCACACAGAGTGCCATCGCTAAACGCTTCTTGTAAGGTGTCAGGTAAGCCATAACGAGTAATGAAGAGTATGTGAGATCCTCTGTAAAATCCACAATAATATGATGAAAACTTCATCGCCTTTTAAAAGTCCTTAGTAAGGGAGGGAATACTGTATCACCACCCATTTTTCCCAAGCCAATTGTATCCTTTTACACACCCCTTGATTACCTCCCTTATAATACCCCTTTGTGCAAGCAACCAGTTAAAAAAAGTATCTCCCCTTCGTGTTACAGAGCCAATGGTGATACAAAGTTTTTGTCAACTCCCATCACCACCCATTTTTTACGAGCCAATTGCATCGTTTTCCACACCCCTTCATTAGCCGATTGAAACTACCATCACTTCCGATTGAAACTACTATCACTTCCCGATTGAAACTACCATCACTTCCGATTGAAAATAAAATCACTTCCGATTGAAACTACCATCACTTCCGATTGAAAATAAAATCACTTCCGATTGAAACTACCATCACTTCCGATTGAAAATAAAATCACTTCCGATTGAAATATAGTCGGACAAATTTTGGATCGACATAGTTTATGTCAATGTAAAAATAATCGATCAAAAATCCTGTACTAAATATAGGCAATGATACAATCGATATACAATTATATACCGACTAAAAAATGTATCGTTTTAAGTCGATTGAGCTAAAATCGGACCTGTGTATGGCCTGCTTTACTCTCCCAGTAAGAGGCCAGTATCTGGGACGTTCACTGACGTATGACCAACCACAAGCTTACTAGTATGCAAAAGCCCAGTAAAGGTAAAAACAGTGCATTCGTTAAGTATTCACAGCGCATCACTTTTTACACATTCTTTACAGCTTTATTCCAAAATGAATAAATTCATATTTTGTTCTACACACAACACCCCATAATGACAAAGGGAAAAAGTCAACTTGAGATTTTGTCAAATACATTAAAAAGAAAACAAATTGAGAAAGCACATGCACATGTACAAGGATGATCAGGGGAAACAGTGTATACTGTTTCCCCTGATCATCCTTGAGACGTCTCCAGTCTAATTGGAGTCAACGTGTGGTAAATTCAGTTGTTTGGACATGATTTGGAAAGGCACATCCCTGTCCATAGAACCCCTAAAGCCTGCCATACACGCACCGATCAGCGGCCGATTTTGGGTGCCCACATGTCCGATATTCTCTAGCTGATGCCAGCCGATGCCGTTACTTTCAATGGAGACCAGCGTCTACACCTTACAATCTTACCATACAATTTCTGTACAATCAAATTTTGTTCTACCAAAACCATGAAATATGAGGACCTTTCTAAACCTTCCAATTACTATGTATTCTATCAGGGAGGACACTATACTACATAGTATTTGGTAGATCTAATGGAAATTGTATGGAGTGATCTAAAGGTAGCCATACACGGGCCGATTTGTTACAGATTGATTCCCGATCTGATCATTCCAGGCAATCGGGAATCAGCAATTGATCACCTTGGGAATCCCATTTGTGGCTGATTTGGACATGAGCCGATCTCCAAAATGGCCGATTCCACAAAATCCATCGATCGGAAAGGGTCCGCCAATGTATTTTGATTGCCAACGATTGACCAAAAAAAAATTGTCGGTTCAATGTCCGATCCGAATTTTAGTTGATCACAATTTTTTTGGGTTGATCAGGCAGGGTGAGCAGAACCTGATTGATTGCCGATCAATCTCCTGAACATGCGCGGTGATTGATCGAGTGAAAAATCGACCTGTGTATGGCTACCTTTAAGGTGTATGGGAGGCTTTAGTCAGGGAGGTGACAAAGAACCCGATGGTCACTCTGTCAGAGCTCCAGAGGCCCTTTGTTCAGAGAGGAGAACCTTCCAGAGGCGCAGCCATCTTTGCAGCAATCCACCAAACAGGCCTCTATGGTAGAGTGGCCAGACAGAAGCCACTTCTTAGTTAAAGGCACATGGCAGCCCACCTTTGCCTTTAAAGGCACATTAAGGCCTCTCAGATCACGATAAATTCTCTGGTCTGATAAGACAAAGACTCTTTGGCATGAATGGCCAGCATCATGTTTGAAGGAAACCAGACACTGCTCATCAAAGAGCCAATACCATCAATTGATCACGCTGGAAGATAGGTCATGTCCGTAAATCCCGGCCGACCGTGGATGGGGGCCACACAAGCAGTGCACCAGCACTGCCTGACACAGAGCTCAGAGCCAGGACACAGGAAGCGGAGCAGAGCACAGGCTGTTGTGCACAGTGGGGGGGGGGGGGGGGGGGGAGCCCCTCTCCTTGCAGCCATCCTGTGTCCCACTCTCAGCTCCACCTGTCAGCAGCTCCCAGCCAGTGTTCCGAGATATTTACCTACCCTGTGATATTTTCCTTAATATCACTGGTATGAAAAAAAACTCACAACACTGGGTGTACACAAGACCAGGGTCCCTATTGAGCAGGAATTGATGTGCAAATTGGTGAACAATTCACCGTTCGGTTGACCAACGATCGAGCACAGCGTGATGATGATCACAGGTTGATCAAAAAAGTATCGACCTGTGTATGGGAGGTTTAAGTGTAATGTTTTTTTTATTAAATAGCTACAGCATAGAAAGAAGCAGATGAAGGCATTGTCAGGGGAGCACTGAGAGATAATACACAAAGTGTTACACCTACACATGAGTGTAGATGTCAGTGCCATTTGCTATTGGTGAAATGTGGGAAAAGAAAGCGACATATTAACACAGCAGAATGAAGAAGAATATAAATAGATATAACAAGATACAGTAAATGTCAGGGACATGGTAATAGCCATATGAAACATTGTTCGGGATAAAAAGAAGTTAGATATAGGTGTTTACTTTTTTTTTGTACAATATACTGTGAAGATTTACTTATTGCCTACCGCTATGTCAGTTCATTAATCTATTCATGTTAGGTTTTTCTGTATTTGTGAAATTATGTATGCTTTGCTGGAGCTGATAAACTGTATAATGGGAATAAAGCTGGGCACACATGAAGATTTCTAAATAGATTCGAGTGCAATCAAACGGAAATTCGTTTGACTGACCCGTGATCAATCACAGCGTGGGGATGTCACCACACTGTGATTGATCGCTGGTCGATTGCACGGGAATCTACCTGTGTATGCCCAGCTTAACTGTATGTCACAACCCTTGCACATCAAAATGACTTAAATCACTAAGCTGTTAGAAACTGGCTACAGATTTCAAGAAAGGTACCAAGAACCCATACTATGCATATCATTAACCCTGTAAAATCAAAATCTATTTAATACTATTATAGAATGTAAGAAGAAATATAAAATATAGAACAAATAAAATATACAATATCTTGTACAATCCAAAAAGACTTTAAATGCAAAGTATAATGCATGTCACAAACCTCTCTCAGAGTTTTTATATACTGTCCCCTTTAATTCTGTGTCCCATGAGACCCTGGGCTGGTTAGGGTACAAAGCTGTGGCCCAGGAAGGGTTCTTATTAGACATAAGAAACTGGCCTAGAGAGCTGTCTCCAGGCATGTTACCCTCCACTGTTTATTCTGGCGGTCAGCCAGTAGACCCAATTGCACGCATTCCGTGGCTTAGACCCTTCCGTGGCATGGGAGCCCTTCTTCTCCCTTAACTGGCAAGGGTTACCTTCTCAGGAACTTTCCTCCATATGCTCCCTCAATATACACGTCAGTGTCTATCTTCCTAGGATGATCAGTAACAATAAAGCATCCCCTTAGCACACTGCCTGTGGTCACCCCACACCAGGCTGCACAGTGTATGCAGGTCCAGAGGTTCAAAGGTCCCAGGATACAAGTAATTGCAATGTCCACACGTTCTTGCAGATAAACGATAACTTGGGCTTTATTGGAAAAGTTATTATTGACACGCGTAAGCCCCCCATACACGTTCCGATTTTTCTCCCGACCGCTTTTTCGTCTGCTCGTGTCACCCGATTTTCACCTAAAATGTTATGGTCAGACGGCTGCCACAAAAACTCAGAATTCGAATTATCACCGATCGATCGGCCCGACACTATTTATTAACAGCAGATTGACCAAAATTTACGCACAGGCCCGAAGCGGTGCTGAAAGATTTTCCGGACGATTTTGAGAAATCGGGATCGATCGGGTACATAATTCCGCATCCGATTAATCTCCCGGTCGATTAATCTCCCGACCACGTTGGTCGGTCGGGCAAAATTTGTATGAAAAATCAGAACGTGTATGGGGGGGCTTTAGAACTACCTCTGGTATGGTCTTGACGAAAGGTGTTTCTGGAAATAATCAGTTAAACCGTCTCTTATGCCTGTGCCCAGTTCAGGTGGCGTGTTAATTGCCCACTCTGTCTCTCCTCAGTAAGGATGAGTCTACAAGCTTCTTCGCGGCAACTGCAGGGAAAACCATGTAGTGCACCCGCCCCTGTTATTCCCCTATGAGAAATAACGTGCCAGTCTATACTGCCAGTCATACAGCTGGGTTCAGATGCTCTGGAAACACCTATGTTGGAAATGAAATGGCATTTATTCCAGAAAAAAATTGAGTACCTAGGCCATGTAGTGTCCACAGATGGGGTACGCCAAAATCCCAACAAATGGTGCAAGAGTGGAAGCCCCCAACCACAGTGACTGAAGTGCAGGTTTTTATCTGGTTTGTCTGGTATTATCATTAGCTTATAAAAAAAGAATATGCCAAGCATGCAGCCCCTTTACGCTTGGTGGGGATCCCGACGGAGCACATAGACTTTACCTGCTTGGCGAATGCTTTGTTTAGACATCTGCCGATGCAGAGGTTCAACATACTCCACTACGTTAAGCCCTGCATTGGCAGAACAGCTCAGCGTTGTGAGAACAGCATAAGCCGAGCAGGTTAGTGAATGTGCTCCGTCCTGACCTCCCGCCAAGCAATACACTTAGCGGAGGGGGTCCCGACGGATGTGGAAACCCCCCCTTAATGTGCAGAGCAGGTCAGAAGGAAGGCCACAAAAGAAAAGATTGGACTACAGCACAACAGGAGGCTATTGATTTTCTCAAACAGTGATTGACTACAGCTCAAGTGTTGGCATAGCACCGACATATTATTCAGCGCTTTACAAAGCATATATAGTAACTAACACAGTCACATGTAACTGACAGAGGAGAATCTTTATTTGGGGAAGCCAATTAACCTACTGCATGTCTTTGGAGTGTGGGAGGAAACCGGAGCACCCGTAGGAAACCTACACAGACATAGGGAGAACATACAAACTCCTTGCAGATAGTGCCCTGGCCGGGATTTGAATTGAATTCACTTGAATTTAAATTGAATTTGAATTGAGTATTTGGAGAATAATTAGTGAAATGTCGTGAATTTGAATATTGCCTATGCTGCTTATCACTATTAACCACCCTAGCGATATGCCCGAAGCCAGTTTGGGCAAAAGGACGCTGCAATTAGAGATTCGCCCGAACTGGCTTCGGGCACAGAGTGGAAGCTCACCTGATCCGGCTGCCGCCTCCAGCGACGTCCTCGCTGGCTTCTTCATTCTTGCAGAGTGACGTCACAGAGGCGAGACCCGGACTTAAAGGAAAATTTTTCTTTTTTCGTTTTTTAAATATATATTTTTTTCTTTTGAACTGGATCAGATACATTTCTTTATCTGATCCAGTTCAAAAGTGGATCCAGCTAGCAGAAAAGCTCAGCGGGAGCGTTTCTGCAGCTGGATTCACCTCTGGAAAAGAGACCCGAGTGTCTCCGGAAATAGCTGATCTCTCTGGCTATTTACGGATCGGCACTTGTGTACCGATGATGTCACGGCCCGGGTGGGAGTTGTAAAATTTAGAGGTACATGAAAAAAATTATTTTCTTAGAATTTATTTTTTCTTATTAGTTTACATTTGTTTTTGTTTTTTATTGGATTGGATAAATGCTTTATCCAATCCAAATCAAAAGAAAAGAAATATAAACCTATACTTGTACTTTTCATGTACCTCTAAAGCCAGCCATAGTGCTTCAATCTGTGGCCGATTTAGCGAATGATCACTGTGCGCTTTCGGGGTGATCGCTTGGTGATCAATCGCAAAACAAACGCACCCACCTGGAGCAACCGTTCGTACTCGCACACAACTTTGAGAGAGTTGAGGACTAACGTTTTTCTCTGGTCGATTGCCAGTGCTTTGAATGGGGACAAGGGTCCGTATCCAAAGTAGCGAATCGAAAATGGTGTATTTCGAACGATTGACCATGGCATGATGATGTCATCATGCTGCGGTCGATTGTTCGATAAATGCCCGCCAAGCAAAGCGTCTATGGTCGGTTTAACCTCCGAAGCAAGTACGGGCGCAGTCTGATCGTGAATGAAACTGTGCCGGAATCGGGCGCAACCACTGGCTCTCTGTGTGCCTGCAGCATTTCTACAGAGCTGCAGGCACACAGAGCCTTTTAGCCCCCATCGGCGTCATCGGTGATGCCGATGGGGGTGGAAAGGTAAAACACTGTATCACTTTTGGTACAGAAATCTGGACCTCAGTGAACTGCCAGGGAGGTTATTTAAACACTAATACTAGTGTAATGTAGCCCTGGAGTCAACAACTGCTCTTGTGTTCTTGTTGGTGCCTTGTAATCCACCAGGTTCCTTAGGCCTCGCCGCCCATTGCTAGTGCTGCAGCCAAATTATGCTCATAGTTAAGAATTTAAGAGAAGACCACGCTGCTGGATTAGGGAAACACTTTTACTAACTACTAGGAGTATATTCATCTTCACTACCTCTGGTCCCAGAGATAGTGTACAGTTTGAGGGAGAAGTTTCAAACAGTCCTGTATATTTACACAGCGGTAATTTAAACAGTGCTGAGGCTCTAACCCAGTTAGGGGGTGCGGGAGAAAAGATCAGTCTATTACTTCCAGGCTAGTATAAAGCAGGGTACAGACATGGAGATATGGGTCAAATCGATGGCCATTTCGAGCGCTGTGCGTGCTCACGGCCATCTATCTGACTTATATAATCTGCCCCAATAGCTGTTTTCAAGCGGGACAGCCTTATCGGACATGACCGTTAATACGGCGATGTCTGATGCTTTGCCTGGATCTCCATGAAAGCTTGGCTGAGGAGGAGGAGCCGGGGAGAGGCAGAACTGCCTCTCCCCGGCTTCTCCGATATCTGACAGCAGCGTGATGACGTCATCATGCTGCTGCAGGGTACATCGGACGGCTTGAATATCGAGCCGTCTGTACCCTGCCTAAGTGGGGAAGTCTCCAATCTCAACCCATTGCCCTTTAGGGAAGTTTACTGTAGCACTCAGGCCTGATGCAGGAGGCCCATTTCCATGGGGAGATAACTGGAGAGGCGCAGAGCCCTGGCTCTCTTCTTCAGAGGCAGCTTACAGGAGACCCTATATATAGAGGTATATACACAAAATATATTAACAGTGCTATTGACAGCTCTACACACTATATACACATTTTCATTATACTACACCAGTAGTGTTGATCGTGAATATGCGAATCACTAATTTCTATTGCAAATTTCAGCATTTCGTGAAGATCGAATATTATGCTACAGTTGTGTTCAAAATTATTCAACCCCCCACTGAACCGAACAACCCCATTTTGACATTGATTTTGATCCTTTCAGTCATCTTGTTTACAATCAAAGAGGCACATGTAATTAAATCAAAGTGTTACATGTTAATGTAACATTAATAATGAAATAACCAAAAATTTCTTTTCTGTGCTCACATTATTATCAGTTTTATTCAACCCCCAAGTGACATTCATTCTTAACTTAGTACACATCCTTTTCCAGTTATAACAGCTTTTAAACGTGAAGCATAGCTTGACACAATTGTCTTGCAGCTGATCTCCGGGATATCTTAGCCCATCTTCATGGGCAAAAAGCCTCCAGTTCCGTCACATTCTTAGGCTTGCGCACTGCAACTGCTTTCTTCAAGTCCCACAGAGGTTCAGATTTAGTCTGGTGACTGCGATGGCCACTCCAAAATTACCAGCCTTAATCTGCAACCATGCTCTAGTGGACTTGGAGGTATGCCTGGGATCATTGTCCTGTGAAATGTCCAACGTCTCCCAAGCCTCGTTTGTGACCAGACTGCATCACATTCATTCCAAATCTCCTGGTACTGAAAAGAATTCATGGGTACCTTGCACACGCTGAAGCTTCCCTGTACCTGCAGACAAAAACAGCCCCAAAGCATGATTTGACCCCCCGCCATGCTCCACAGTAGGCAAGGTGTTCTTTTCTTCATAGGCCTTGTTCTTCCTCCTACAAACATAGCTGTTTTCCTCCCACAAACATAGTGTCATGTGGACTGATGAAACAAAATAAGAACGGTTTGGGCCCATGTATCAACGCTGTATTTGGAGGAGGAAGAACAAGGCCTATGAAGAAAAGAACAATTAGTTTTTTACCTTTTTTCTTCTTTCTTTTGAACTGGATCAGATAAATGTATTTATCGGGTCACCTGATTTTCACTTAAAATGTTGTGGTCGATCGGTTGGCTGGCACAAAAATCAGAATTCAAATTATCACAGATCGATAGGCCCTACACTATTTTATTAACAGCAGATTAACCAAAATTTACATACAGGCCCGAAGTGGTCTCGATTTTGAGAAATCGTGATGGGTCGGGTACCTAATTCCGCATCTGAATATTCTCCCGATCGATCACCCCAACCAACCACGCTGGTCGATCGGGCAAAATTCGTACGAAAAAACAGAACCTGTATGGGGGGCTTTAAGGAGAATCTTTACAGACTGTGCCTCTTTTTGCTAAGACTTTCGTTACAAGCTGTTGTGCTGTTCGATCAATAAAGTACAAACTGCACTAAATTGGTTCTTTGAGTGGTTCCTAGTTTACTACCTGACACCTGTTTGTTACATGTGCATGATCCTAATTACATGGGCAGATTGTCAAATCATGTTGTGCCACCTGGTAGTAATGGATTGGTAAACAATTGGCTGCTAAGTCTCCTGCAGCCAATTGGGCATCAGGAAATTCAAACTGAACATGTCCTGTCCAGCCACGAGACAGCAGGGCTTCTAAACTGTACGTTACCTGTCAGCAGTTCACATCCTAGAAAACTGCTACACAAAAACAAATCAAACTTACTTACCTTCTTCATGTTTTCACTGATGGTGGGAACATCTTAATTAAGGGCAAGAGAAGCCACTTCCGGATCACCTCTTCTCAGGGCAGCTGACACCAAAAGGGGGGGGGGGGGGGGGGGGGGGGGGGGGGAGTCGGCTGCATCCATGGAGCTGTCGGCTGGGTGAAGAGAGGCTTCTCTCTTCCCTCTTTACAAAGGTTTGCAGTTGTGACACTGACGTCACATCTGTGAGACTAAACCACAGGGGCTTTTGGCAGAGAATTCCTTGCAGCTTGTAACGTCTTGCCTTGGCGATTTGTAACATAGTGGGAGGGACTGTCTCTAAAAAGATACCCCTCCTACTGTCAGAAATAGTTTTGTTTTTTTAGTTAGGGATCTCTGCAGTATCGGCTGAGCTGTAGGTCCGCTTTAAACTAGGCATACACGGTTCGATTTTAGTGTTGGATCGACCTAAAAAGTTTACATTGATCGACGAAAATTGTCAGATACCGATCAAAACATTGATCGAAACTTGATCGGACATATTGGAAAATTTTAGTTGATTGTACAATGATCTAACTAAAATAGAAGCATTTTGTTTGGGTCTGTTGTATTCGATGAACACATATACATTATATATGACTCTTTCCTGTGTTTTTTTAAATGAAAATGAAAATCAGCGATTTTGGTCATATTGCGATCGTATTACGATGGGACCTTTCATGTGGCACTACTTTGGATTCGATTTCGATCAGTGTCTGATAAAAAGATCTAAAATTAAATCGAAAACCAATCGTTCTAAAATTCAACCGTGGGACTTCCGGTTCCGGCGCTCCATGCAGCAGTAGCACGCACAGGGAGCTCTCTCTCACAGAGTACAATCCCGCTTATTAATTCATGCATCCCCCTGCGGGGACCCGCATTTTATACAGCTGACAAGCGGGAGCACGGCCATGCACCGTTACCTGGCTTCCCCGAAGTTCAGGGGACGCATGTTGGCCCGGAACAGCCCATCCACGCCGCAGAAAGCTTAAGATGGCAGCGCCGCCTGAGCAAGACGACACATCGGGCAGTGAGGCAGATGATGCTGGCCACCACAAGATTGCACAGGCAGTCGCTCAGCTGAGGCCAGGATCTCAGATCTGGAGGACAAGCTCCAAGCCAAAACTGACTAGGCCGCTGACACTGAACGCCTTCTCGCCGTGGTGAATGCGAAAATCGATGACATAGAGAATAGTGATGGCCCGAACTGTTCGCCGGCGGACTATCCGCGGCGAACATCGCATGTT
>CM070032.1:183258006-183280810 GCA_036250615.1 Ptychadena robeensis
CATAAAGCGGATGATGTGGTCAAAATACTCATTTGCCTAATAATTCTGCACTCCCTGTAAAGGTGGGGTCAGGAAAGACATTTAGGATTATTGTCTTAAGAATAAGAATTTATTATATTTTTTGACAGATCATTCCAATTATGGGATGTTTGCGAGCGAAGGACATAAAGTACATGAGGATAATTTAGGTACTCTTTAAAAAAACTGAACAGAAAGAGAGCATGAAGATTAAAAATCCCCACATGTACTTGTGCACATGGAGCTTCAAAAAAGCTAGGAAACAGAAAATATAATTGGGTAAGGGAAGTGAAACTGTGGCTAGCTGGTAATGATTAAAAAGAGGAGGATGGATACCTTTCTATCTTATTCAGAGATGTAAATATAAGGGGCCAGTCACTTATCTGCGTGTTTTGTATTTCATGTGTTAGCACAACACGTTTTTGTGCATTAAGATGCTCTGCAATAAAACACATAATTCATATTTAATTGGCTTGCCAGCCCATGTCATTGCAGGGTAGGACAGCTGGAATCATCACAATATGCCATTATGCACAACATGGGTGTGTTGCTGGATAGTCTAGCTGTGTAACTGCTAACCATTGGAACAAAAAACTGTGTTGTGCATTATACTTTGTATCACAGGGTCATGTGTTTTGAATCTCTTAGTGCAGTGGTTCCAAACTTTCCCTGCAGGGTCCCCTTCTCTAGAGACTAAGATGAGCTGTTGAGAGCAAGGTGACGACGTCATCACGCTGCTCTCCATCGCTCATAGTATTGGTGGGCACCCTTTGTGTGCCGGTTGTTAGTTTGAACATGGACCATTCAAAGCAATGGCATCGGACAGAGATTTACAGACATGTCCGTTATCTGGTCGACCGATGGTGGCGAGCATGAACGCACATCGGTCGGCGGCAAAATCGGCCACGGCTTGTTATGTGTGTGGGGACCCTAACATTATCACGCCCCCCCCCCCATTCAAACTATACAGTTTCAGACTTATTTGAAATAAAGCTTGTACAACTTTATTTGGTTCATACACCAAGCAAGTGGAGACATGCATCATATACACACACATATCAATTATACAAAAACATGTATCATCCACATAGAGACAAACACACCCAGACAGAAAAACACAGAGACACACACATTACACGCACTCTACTGTCTGCAGCTTGCTCCATGGTTGGCTTCCTGCTTGCTCCCGTATTCCAAGCAGCGCGCCCACACCCAGCACACAGGCTCCCTCTCAGGTCAAAAGTTTACCCGCATCCCTCCCAGGTGCTGTGCTATGATGGATCAGTCCATCCACAGTCATAAATAACTGCTGTATGTTGTAGCAGCAGTCCACACACCGGGATCATTAAAAGCCGCTAACTTTATTTCACATAAATACAGACTTGGTCGCTCAAGGGATCACCCCCTCTGACGCATTTTACTTATAGAAAGCTTAAGCTGGGCATAGACTTCTCAATTTTCCGTACAATTTCTGTGAGATCGATCACCGGAATCGATGCAATTTGACCCTAAATTGCATGTTTAATTGATCGAGCAGGAATCGGACCTGTTTTAAAATTTAGTCGATCAATTGGGAATTGCAGAAAGTTGATGGAGACATGCGATCGTTCCTATAGATCGACCTGTTGGCGTCGAACCCACATTACATAATTTTTTATTAGAACAGCAGCGAGCTGGAGATTGCATGATCCATGATTGATCGAGGAATTGACCAGGAATCGAAGACGTCATACTGTGCAGTGTGCGATCGATTGTGTAATTGGAATCGATTCCAGAATCGCATGCACAATCGTTTAAAAGATTTAGTACCAAACATTATGTACTTAAGTACTTTACAATTATCTAAGTATAAGGAGATTTGCTTTCTTATCAGACATGTTCAGACACAATGTTATTAATTGGGAAATTAGCATTTCTAATAACAAAGCTGGATTCATATGTATATTTTCTGTTATTATCTTGTTATAGAAATCATGTCTAGTTTGCTTTTGTCATTAACATATTTTTCATGCTTAAAAAGATTTCAGTAATAGAACTCATTCAGCCATTATCTAGAACACTTTTTACAGAGAGGTTTGCATTTGTGTTCTCATTTGTGTACTTCCACAATTGTATAAATGGATGCTTGTAGAGCAGTTAGGGATCCGAGGACCAATGCTAGGTGTTACATTTTCCTAATGACATAAGATATACATTTTCCAGAAAAACATTAAGGGCACATCATAATTGGGTGACTTGTTAGGGGGACAACTAAACATCACTTTGAAGATATTTTTTTTTGATGGAACACACTGTTTAAAAAACAACTTGAATATGTCTCTAAAACAATGTAGTCTTAAGGCCCCCACTCACCTTACAATACCTTACAATGGTAATATAATTTCTGTACAATCAACTTTTATTCTACCAAAACCATGTAATATGAGGACCTTTCTAAACCTTCCAGTCACTATGTATTCTATCAGGGAGGCCGCTATACTACATAGTTGTTAGTAGATCTAAAGGAAATTGTATGGAGTGATCTAAAGGTGTATGGGGGCTTTAGTGTTTTTGTAGCTATTGCAGACAATGTAATTAGGACTTAGGGTCCCCACACACGTAATGAGCGGCGGCTGATTTTGCCGCCAACCGATGTGCGTGCGCGGAAGAATCAACCGCCAATCGTGGGTGCCCACATGGGATGACAGATCCATGTTGCCACAAAGCTCGGTCGGCCAGAGAACGGACATGTCCGTAGAGTAACAGATGGCACACAAAGGGTGCCCGCCGATGCTGTGAGCGATGGAGAACAGTGTGATGACGTCATCTCGCTGCTCTCCACAGCTCATCTATCGGGTCCCACTCGATACATGTGTGGGGACCTTAAAGTCCCCCATACCCCTTTAGATCACTCCATACAATTTGCGTTAGATCTACCAACAACTAAGTAGTACCGGTTCCTCCCTGATAGATTACATAGTGATTGGAAAGGTTAGAAAGGTTCTCATATTACATGGTTATGGTAGAACAAAAGTTGATTGTACACCTGGATCCATGGGCGGATTGTAGCAGACTCCTCACAGCCTGGTGACGTCACCACGCTGTGAGGAGTCGGCTACAGAACTGACAGGAGTCCTGTGTGCTTCACCAACACAGGCGATTCCTGTCAGATTGTAGCCAATTAATGTGGAGGGGGAGGAGACTCCCCCTCCAAGTTAACTGCCTACAACAGGATCCAACCTGCCAGGTTTTTGGGTTGAAACCTCAAGATGGGCACCCCTGTAGTGGGCACCCGCAACAATGGCTGGGAATCGGCACGTCTATGGCCGGCTTAAGTCGGATTTCTATTCTCTATACATGTAGGTCTGTTTTATCTTAATTTATTGGTGCAACTTTTGCTGCTCATATAGGAAAATAAGGGCAATGCATGCAATATTGGTCTGTTACTAACCAAGCATTGGCTCGTTTGTAGAACTATTAAGTGCTTTATATAAGTTTTTGTATTGGCAAGTACCATTGTGGGGCCCATTGTAGTGTTAGTCAGTTGTTTAGTTCTCTAATGAATGTTTATATCACATAGATCTAGTGCCACTAAAGAGACCCATACATGCTTTTTCTTCCACTGTATATCTAGTGCCACTTAGGAGACCCATTACGCTTTTTTCTTCTATGGTTGTGAGTGTATATAAATGCCTTACATTTCTAGAAGTATACTATGTCGCTACTTGGAAATCCACCCTTAGAGGGGATATTGATTGGCAGAAGCGTTCACTGCTACAGTTCACTCCTGCAGTATATTTTTCATTGGCAAACTTCAAAATTTAAATGTAAAAGAACACAATAAAACAAATCTATGTACCGTAGAAAACCATGATTTCGTTCAGGAACAATAAGATGCAATATAAAATCCGAATTACTATGCTCAATAAGCCTGCTAAAGCACATAGTGAATGCTTACCAGGACAGAGAATGAATCCCAGCACAGCAATGTCAGTAGAATATCAATGAAGTCTGTTGCCTTAACTGCCTTGGCACAAATCACTTATATGACATGATGGAGTCATACATGTAATTACATTAGCATTTACCAGCAGGAGGGTAGGACTATGACACTATCAATTTGTTGTGTTCCAACCAAGGTCAAACCTAATCAACCATCCTTTTGACCTAAGATTTCTTTTTATCCCAGTGCATATGTGCTGGAGATCAGATTTAAGCTAGTCCTTTCACTGTCTCCACCATCCATAGGAGGAACCTATAGATTTAAGCTGTCACAATGGAAATGTATTGATTTGTAATCCATTATGCCTAATGTGTTGAAGTGATTTGTTTTTCTGTTTCTTTTAAGGGTAACCTCCTTTCATGGAAAGGGATCAGTAAAACACGCTACCATTCTTCATTCTAAGTTCTGCATAAGACAAGTCACTGCGCTAATCTCCCTCCAACGCTTCCGTTAAAAGTTCTGTCAATACAGACTTACCTTCCGCTCACATTCACTAGCTCAGCCTTTTACATTCACATCATTGCACACTGCACAAAGGACCTGATGAATTCTGATTGGCTATAAAGACAATAAATGACTATCACTGGTTCAGCGGACGAATAATTTAGATAGAGAATCTCAATAAGGCCTTGTACATTAATTTAAAGTAATGAGGCATGGAGAGAATGTCCTGCATGGCAGGTTTGATGCTGTCAAGTAGCTATTTAAATAAAGTGTTTCAATATTGTGTAAGCTTGATGAAGGCTTCACCTCAAAAGGAAATAATCTTTCTTGCTTTTACTTACATATTACATACACAGTCAAGCTTTCTTAAACCAGAAGGTATTTACATGCCTCAATCCATCGCAAATTGCAAAAGTTAAGGGAAAAATCCTCACTTCAGGGCAGTGGGCAGAGCCATGCAAATCATAATAAATGATAATAATGGCTCTGTACCATAAGGCTATATTTGCACTGTACACCAGGGGCTTTCGATGAGCATTTAGCTGATGGGGTGTAAAGGAATGATTTGCATGGGTCCGCCCACTGTCCTGAAGTGGGAATTTTACCCTTGACTTTTGGCATTTGTGATTTGGGATTGGGACATGTAAGTACCTTCTGGTTTTAAGACGGCTTGATTGTGCTCTGCTTGAGTTGAGGGATTTTCGATTCCTTTAATCCCTTG
Organism: Ptychadena robeensis; assembly: GCA_036250615.1. NCBI lineage: Eukaryota > Metazoa > Chordata > Amphibia > Anura > Ptychadenidae > Ptychadena > Ptychadena robeensis. The sequence goes on from CM070032.1 coordinate 183,263,172, forward strand.
AAAAAAATGCCCAGAAGGTATGAAGGAACCTACCAACAAAGGAACAATTTCCCCTGTGTTTACAGAGGCAAAGGGATTTTAAGGGCTTCAATTATAGGTCAAATTGACAACATTATTTGCAAGTAAACATTAAAAGTGTTGTGTCAAAAATATGCATTGTACTGCATTTTATTGATATAATAACATTGGTGATTTGTTCATGTTTACTTGCAAATATTGTTGCCAATTTGACCTATAATGAAAGCCCTTAAAATCCCTTTGCCTCTGTAAACACAGGGGAAATTGTTCCTTCGTTGTTACTTCCTACCCTCTTGGTATTTTTTTTGTATTGTATTTGGGATGTTGGCTTCACAACCACTGAGAAAGTGTAGTATTCTTGTTCATTCCTTTAATCCCTTCTCACCATACCCTTCACGGTTGTTCCTCTTTGTTATATATAGAGAAAGAAAGCTAAATCATAATTTCAAGCACCCCTGCTCTTGGAGAAATGGTCACACATACCCACCAAGGGATACTGGAAGAAAAGTCTTCTGCTGACAATGTACTCTATGCACTTGTCTCGCCGACCAGTCGTCAAAGTCTCTCCCTTAATGATATTTTATTTCCTGAATCTTTTTGCACCCAGCAGAAAGAGGAAGCCTATGCTATGCAGAACCATACACAGAGGTGGTCGAGGAATAGAAATAGGGCTAGCCAAAATTAGAAAATCGAAAAGTTTGGTGATATATAATACATAAATATATAATTTTTTAAAGAAATCTGCAGCATGATTTGCAAAAATCTAATCTTAAAGTCAATTTAAAGCCCCTTAGGCATGTTAGGAAAACTTCCCACAGGTTCAACTGTCCAATATCCCAACCACCCCCACCCACACCCCTACAATTTTGGTGACAATATGTTAAGGAGCTTTGCAATGAAAACATATTTCAAAGTATCGATCGGGAATCAATGTGCAAAGTCATGTGGCATGTGACATGTGGTCAATCGTGGGTTGATCGAACAGTTATCGACCCATGTGTGTGCTGGCTTTAGTGTACATACTTGCTCAACATCTCTACCCCTCCTCTTATCAGATGTAAAGGACCTTTAGCTGAGACTGGACAAGCACATATGAACAATGTAAGTTCAACCTTTGTACTCCACAAAAACCATTTAAATAATATTCATTTCTCAGGGTACCCCTGTCTTATTCATCGAGATGAGGGATACAAATGGTCCTTGCATTGATGGCCAGTGGGAGATTGCTCCAGCCTTAAGGGGTAAGAAAGCCACCCTTACAGACAGTTATAAAGATTGAAGGTGCCATACCACTGGGTCTTGTAGGTGAAATTGGACCCAAAACTATGCAGACACGTCAAATCAGAGGTGAGTCAGTCATAGCTCAAGGAACCCATAGCGATCTCTGGAGAAACTCTTGGATTCCATGTAATCCTGGTTGACTGACAGCTCTGAGTCTGAGGCAGCAGTTTCAGGGCTTCTGGTTATCTACACAAGGGATATGTTTACAGGTACAACCCATGCTTAAAAAACCTACTAAACAAACATATGATCTAATGGTAGATAGCTGAATGAATAGCTATGTGACAGGGTCAAAGTTACATAATATTGTTCATAAGTAGCCTTGGTATCTCTGAATTTTCTATATAAGCAGTGTGTTTTCTTTTTGTTTAACTTTGTGCTCTGCAGGTCGTCTGGAAGCACAGAAGACTCCAGTAGTGCACAGGGGAACGTCAATGTCAATGCAGAAGAAGGGATGACAGAAGGCACTAGAGAACAGCTTACTGCTGTTTTATATACAATTTTAATTGAGCTTTCTATGTCTCTTGCAGCAAAGCCCTAGACATTACTTGTACAATCTGTAACAAGTAAAGAATTAGGTAGATGTCATGTGGGCATCTGAGCACAATGCTTTCCAGCTGAAATGCCTTGCTTCAGCCATACAGATGCCAAGTTTACACTGGTATTCTGGATCTTCTTCTCTGTATTTTCTTCATAGAGTGTTCTTTTATTCTGCTTGCCTATTTGGCCGTGAAACTCATGTATTATGTCTAAATAGAAGTTCACAAAGTGCATTGGCCCATGTCATAAGTTTTATTTAATTTTCCTATTTGCCCAAATTGATGAAAACTGATTGTTGATGCTATAAATTTATATACTAGTCTCCACTTCAGCTTTCCGTATTAGCAAAGAAGACCTACAATCTGCATTTTGACTTCTTATGATCAACACCACAAGTGCCATTAGTATTAGCAGAATTAAAAATGATAAAAACCACCAAAGAATAAACATTCAAAGTCCCTTGCAGCCCCTCCTCACTCCCTATCTGCGCTTCAGCAAATACAACCTCCCACATGTCAGAGAGCAGTGACAACCAGTAGAAAAAAACAACATCAGGATGTGTAATGAGAGTGTATTGATGATTTTCTTTCTTGAAAACCATTATTAAGTGGCCACTTAATATTGCACTGAATTGACCCTCAGAAACCTGGAAGATGAAGATGGAATCTGTCATTGGGTTCCAGGGCAGAACAGGTAGACATATTTTTTTTAGCATTGTTGAGCTTTACACCACCCTAGCTAATAGGTAAGTCAAACTTTAATTTTATATGCATATATCTATTTTTTGTTGGGCCATCTGCTTTAATGGCCCAACCATTTTAGTCCATCTTTTTTATTAGCAGCTTTAGGATTGCAATTGTTTATCACATTGCTGTTTTAAAAATGGTCTTAGTAGGTTAAACACTAGAACTGCAGGCACTGAATGGCATCTAATCTCTAGAATAAGGCTCAGTCGCTTAATTGCTTGCGTTGTGTTTAATGATGATCGCAACTTTGTGAGTTAAAGCGGATGTAAACTCTAATAAACATGTATACATAACTCACCTACATCTAATCTTCATCCAAGGACAGCGACCCCTAAAAATACCTTTCCTGCCTCCACACTTCCGCACCACCATGCCTTCACCAATCTGGATCTGAATCCATTGACTCTCTGCCCCTCCATATCACCAATTTAGATGTGGCTGGCTGTGGGTGAATGGTTACAAGGGAAGGTAGAAGTCAGAGCACATTTAACCTCCCATGTCCCCTTGAGTGTGTTGTGACGGTACGTCACGTGGGGAGGGTGGTGGGTGGTCACTGCATTTTGACAGTTTTACTGGGTCAAACCTATGGTGCTAATAATAGAAGGCGGATGTGGTAAGTCCACTTTGCAAAACCCCTGCAGTATCAGTCATCAGTATCAAATCAAAAATGTAAACACTTTTGGAAATGTTTAATCTACAGCAAAAACGTTTTGAAATGTGTTGTGTTGGGTGGTGCGGTCCTACAGCAGCATGAAGCATCTATAAATGAATGCTGGACCACATGTACCAGATATTGTTTAATGTTGCAATACCATGTGGCCCTAAGTATCCACTCAACCATCCCTACAAATTAAGGTGCCTATACACGCATAGATATGGGCAACATCAATGGCCGCTTTGAGCGCCATGCATGCTCATGGACATATATTTGGCACATATCTAAACCTGGGCATACACGGGTAGATTGCTGTGCATTTGACCCACGATCAATCACATCCTGGTGAGGTCGCCATGCTGTGATTGATCTCTGGTCAATCAAACAGGAATCAATGTGCACCATTTTGCACATCCATTCCTGTTAGAAGCAGACCCAGTACAACTGGTGTTAGAGCTGAGCCAGTGTCACAGCCAGGGGAGCAGACACAGAGAAACAGCACCCCCTCCCCTCTCACAGGACACAGAGCGGGAGCTGATCACAGCTTGTAGACTGTGTCCTGTGCGGGGAGAAGCCAGCCGCATCACTTCTGAGAGACCCGCAGTCATTATTGCGCGATCCGGGGTGATTGGCCGCCCGTGGCCCCTGGTCAAAAACTTGGTAACCTGCAGGGATTTTTAACCGCGTCCATCCATTCTCTATGGGCGTGATCGGTCCAACCGCCCAAGTGAGGACAAAGCCACTAGAACAAAAATGGCAAATGTCCCCAGTGGAGACAGCATGCTACTAGCAACGTGGTCGTTGTTATCGCATTACCTCTCTAATCAAAATGAGCCTGTTTGAACTTGAAGCTTTAAGGTAGTTAAATACAATTTTTTTTTATGATTAACAGTACATAATATAACAATAATATTTCTTAGTGGTTGAAAAAATAACTTTATAATTGTAAAGAAAACAAATTATCCACTGCCCCTTTTCCTTCTTAGACTAGAGATGGTTGTTGTTTTTTTTTTTAAAAGATTTCGAGTTAATTGCAAAGCCATTGAGCATAGTATCATCACCAAACTTGTTGGAGATGTAGAAGGGTTGGAGGTATACTACAAAAAAAGTATGTCTTTAACACAAATAGTTTTTTTTTCAAATAATGTTTTATTGAATTTTGTAACATCCATTTTATAACAAGCAATGAGACAGAACTACTGCATAAACATTACAAATCACAATTCAGGGGACTCATGGCATGAATCATATTGGAAACAGATATAAAAATCCATGTCAATTCTTTAGAGTCCTGAGATGCAAGCGCAGCCGCTCTGTACAAATAGTTTTTGCATAAATTAAGTTCAAAGTAAAATATTGAAATTTAGACTTTAATTTTGAACTTAATTTATGCAAAAACTACATGTGCTAGAGCTTTTTTTCTTAAATGTTCCCACAAAAATTCTCTACATCTCCAACAATTTTGGTGACGATACTATTCTTATAGGCTTTGCACTCAGCTCACAAAGTCAGAGATCTCTTGCTGTAGAACCTCACCTAGGATACTATGCAATCCCTACTTATCACATATGCTCCTGGCAGTCTCAGGGTTATTATACACAAAACATGCTCCCTAATTTATAGCATTTCATGGATTATAAATGTCTACATATTTTAGAATATTTGTAGATCTAAGATCTTGTATCTGCACTAGTGAAGAGTGATTTGTTTTGCCAGGGAAATTCTTAGTGTGTGCTGTAATAGGAATCTGTTCTGGGCAGTACACTGGCTAAAAGCAATAAAGGACAGTGACAGTAAAAGTTGTTACCATAACAACGGAATGTTTGCTCCGAGATATCATCTAGATTAGTAAATCTGATTAAACCACTGGATCTTCCGTGGAAAGAATCATAAATACAATACAATCCCTGTTATCCGGCACCCGTGATGGGAATTGGTAGATTCTGGATATATGTTTGTTTGCCTCATTTAAAAGGGTACCAACCTTGACCAAGTATTTTCTCTATTGGTTATTTGACTACTTAAGCAAATGTGGACTGGGAATAAATCTGTGGGAATAATATCTAAGGTAAGTTGTGATTATTATTATTTACCCAGTACACAAAAGCAATAAACTCTTTCAATGATGGAGGGATGCCAGATGGGGGATTTCCTACCAAACTAGTAAGATTTAACCGGAGCTGCATGAGATTTAACCATATATGAACACAATGTTTTCCCTATTGTCATTCACTCCCCATGTGCATAAGTTATTGTGCCACATCCCATAAATTCTATATCTACAAAAAGGGGGGAAAGAAAAAAGAGGGAGAGAAGGGAAAAATTATCCCACTTCTCCACCACTTTCTTTGAGGAGATTCCCCTAAAGTTATGACAGATGCCAAGGGAGAGTAGACACTGGCTTAGTCCTGACGGAGGTGAACTTGCATAGGCATCCTATTCCTGATTGTTCCTCCGTTATTTTGTCTTTCCCCCGGTCCCAGTAACATGTGATCATATGGAGATGCCTGGATGGACCCCCAAGTGGCCTACCACCGTTGGGGAAGCCCCTGTGTTATCTCTCCTCATTACACGCATTGAGGACAAAAACCATATCTCCTGAGGAAGCAGAAATGCGAAACGCGTCAAGATCAATGTTCAGGTGCCTTATTATATGATGTATATGTACATGGAATATCTGTTGAATGTGTTTTATTGTTATGAATTTGTATGTTACACACAAATTATTTATTCTATTTATTTCAGTAATACTAATAGACTTTCATGTTTTCTAACTCCATCTTTTTTACACATTTTATGACTATCTGTGCCTAAAAAGTCCCTGGAGTACCAGTCTCCTGGTGAAAATGATGGAGAAGTGGGATCATTTTCCCTTCTCTCCCTCATTTTTCTTTCCCTCTTTTTATAGATTTAACCATATATATCAGTTTTATTCCTTTATATTTTTGTATATAGCATTTCTGACAAAGTGACCATGTGCAGTATTTGCTGACAAATGTGTTTACTGAACAAGAAAAACTACTTAATATACTTTTTACACCTGGGAGTCTGAGCAGACTAAGTTTCTTGGCGATAAAAGGATTCACTCTTCATGTATGACTTAAGAGTAAGAAAGAATGGTATTGGTAGACAATTGGACATCAATTCGTCTTCATTTATGAGCGAGCAGTAATGATCTCTTTCATGCTCAGAAATCATTCGAAGCAGAACATTCAGTTATGGAATTATTTGAGAGTAAGATAAGCTCTTTGGATTTCACTAGTAAGCTTTAAGCAACCCAAAGGCACGACAAGACTCTAGCTAAATTGATTTGGATAATTTCCTAAGGGTATATCATAAGCAAACATCGCTGTAACACAAAACACCGAGAAAATGTTAGAGAAGTCATTGCTGGAGTTTTATTTTGCTTCTTTTAAATTCCTTGTGATCAAAATGAGCTTTGCGAAATGGTGATGAAATTAAAAAAATTAAAACTAATCTCTGTATGCGTCCCACTGCTGCCAATGAAAATGATTAGTGTTGGAAGTTGACTAATTAATTTAATAAACTTGCATACATGTATACATTTTTTTAAAAGAAAATGAGTGTCTTCACTTTTTTTGGGGGAAATTCTTTATTTATAAACAGAGCAGTACAGCAAAATCCAGGCCAAGAGCATGAAGCCAGCCACTGGACAGGGCAAAGGAAAACAATACCTAGATAATTTTATTCACTTTTAATCAAAGTCAGTTAATTAAACAAAACTTAGGAATGCTACAGATCTTTGATTATCTAAAAATCAAATTTACTGAGCTGTATTAATTTCCTAAATGGCTAGCAGATATAATTACATCATCATTTTACAAAAATGAAAACCCTTACCAGCATTTTAAAGTTGCTGTGTATACATGTTTACTGTTAAGTGGCATGGTAATTGTAAAGGCCTCCATACATGTCTTGATTTTTTGTTCAATCAATTTCGATTGATTGAAAATCTATGGAAGCCCACATGGTTAGATCAACCTAAAACCATTAAAATTGGGAAAAATGTAGATCGAAAAATGATCGGACATGCTGGAAAGTTTTAATCGGTTGTATTGAAATTGAACCTTAATTCAATTATGCTTTCAGTTGATCCAAAGAAAATCGATCAAATATCTGTTACCAATCACCAATTTCCCTGACCCCCAAGAAGTTATCTGTTTAAATTGATTGAACGGAAAATGTAGACATTTAGGGGGGCCTTTAAAGAAAGTTTAATTCTCGCTTTTGCATGTTATATAGCCTGTTCCTCAAGCTATCTAATGATATACCTTGTGTTGTTTTAAAAGAATTAACATTTGGGAACAATGCTTCTGCCACAATGCAGGGGAAAACATTTATACTGTCAGTTGTACAGGTACTAATTCAGTTTTTTTAATGATTTAAATACATTTAATAAATTAACTAACTACAATGACCTATAACAAAAAAAGGTAATTACAACAGAATAGAATATATATACAGGGCTGCACATAAGTAGTATGCAGGTACGCATAAGGGACTGTGCGTACTAACAGTAAGGAGGTATTATGAGTCTGTGTGACCACTGTCTGCCATAGAGGAGAGAGATTAGCAGCATGCAGCGCCCCTATGCACCTCTTCCCTTCACTGATGCCTAAGTAAGAAGTCAGTGATCTAATCTGTTTATTGGGGGCAAGTGTTCACTAGGGACATCTTATGGCTAAAGTTGATATGGCTGGGGATATAAGTTTTCCAATTGAATTAAATCTCGAACAATTTAAATACAAACAACTTCACTTTATCATATATACAGTATTGTAAACGTTATATTTTTTAGAATTCTTTTACTCGTTATTGTTGAATGTATACAATCTATGTCAGTAGGATAATCACAGGGAAACATTAATGACAGTATAGGTAAGGGGGGTAGTGACCCACAGCTAAAAGGAAAATAAGGCACTTATAGAGTATTAAAATTTTTGTAATTATAATCCAAGTTACATCAACGCTTTGTACACAGCGTTTTGTGGCTCATTGGGCCACTTCTTCAGGATAAGGATAAAATCTATACAATCACAAAGACAATGATCTTTTGTGGGTCATTGTCTTTGTGATTGTATCGATTTTATCCTGATCCTGAAGATGAGGCCCAGTGAGCCACGAAACGCTGTGTACAAAGCGTTGATGTAACTTGGATTATAATTACAAAAATTTTTATATTTTTAATTCTCAAAAACGGGCTCTACAAGAGCCTTATTTTCCTATTAGCTGTGAGTCACTACCCCTATATCTTCTAAACGAAACGAGTACGGACCAAGCATCCAATAAACGTACCGGTCACCCACAGGCTCACAGGGAGCGACCAAAAGTATAAGTCAACACAAAGTAAAGATAAATACAAGGAAAAACCATCCCCCTTCTTAAAACACCCCTCATACCAAACAAAGAAGAATGCTCCTCCACAGGAACCGAACCTATCCCAAGGAAATCTTTTTTCAATTAATGACAATATGTCTTTTAAATCACTATCATGACTGATGACCACTTTTACTCAATGGTTTGTGCATATACAGTAACTTATAGTAAAAAAAAGTCCAGTCTGGTATTTGCTGTCAAACTAAAATTTTTGGTGGGGGTGATGGGATAATGAAATATTTGTGTTTTATGTGTGGTCTGTGTCCCCACTGACAGATTACAAACCAATACTCTTTTTTTTTGTAAAAGAGGAAAGCGTTAGAATTTCTGTCCCTGTCCCAATAACAATCACAATTCTTGTTGTCTAAAGGTGAGGTAAAATCTGCTTTTTGGGGTCATGGATCGAGATTACAGCTTGACATAAGAATTATGTCTAACTAAGTCTATTGCAAATAAGTTTTGGCTGTCATAATGCTTGTTTAATTCAATATTCTCCTAGATTTCTAAAGGGATGACATTCGTTGTGCTCTAAGTGATGCAGTTTGTATCAGAAAGTGCTGCAAACTGTTCTTAACATTCATGCCAAGCTGGTACAGAATATCTATTATTAATGCCTTTCATTCCATGCTAACCTTCATTAATCAAGCATAAAATAGCTAGGCTTGCAAAGACTATTTGACTTTTGCAGAAGAAGATAAAGATAGAATGATAGACACTTGTTCCATCCCTGCATTGGCATACTATTTTTGTTTCTGTTTCATGGCTACCATGAACATTGCACTTGAAAATGTAATTTGACAACAGTCATCCCAATTTGATTTACAATATCTGCATTGATTATTTCATCAGTTTAAGGGCTCATTTACACGCCCAATTGCGGCTTTGCTGTAGTTCTGGGGTTCAAACACCATGATCTTGAGCCTTCAACTGGGAAGAATCCTCATTATACCTATTGTACAGTTTCTCACCCTTTGGGGCAGGTCCATAGGAAGAAGAGGGTGTTAATTCATCATATGATTAGATAACAAGGGTATACGATATAGGTAGCAGTTGCACTGAGGCTAAGTTTAGACTATCGGTTCTCAAGCTGCTTTCAGCTCGAGAGCCGACAGTGCGCTCTTGCAGCCCCGAGAGAAACGACTCAATGGGATCGACTGCAAAATAGTGCAGGCGATTACAGGGCATCTAATTAAGGACCCCATTGAGGCCCTTTGGGGTGGCAGCCTGAAAACCGTCGGTAATGTAAAATGGTCTCTTACCAGTGTAAATGTACTCTAAGTCTTCTTGTTAGTTCCAATTCAAAAATACATATGTTATCCAATCAGGTTCATAATTTAAGCCTTCCTATATAAAACAAAATAAATGGATGTGGCTTCACTTGATGGGGTGTTGACTGGTTATAGGTACATGGGGATTGCTATTTAAGATTTGTTATCATTAACTTTAAACACCATGCTTGATTAAGGACTTGTTTGGCACCTTTGCATTTCAATAGCATATGGAGTACTTTATATATCATATCTGTGCTGTCTGCTTGAAAAAGAGCCATAAAACAACATAAACATATATACAAATGTATGTAATTAGTAGTGGACCATCTTTCCAGTGTATGATGGCAACTAAATATTTTTTGTCATGGAACATTTTGCATGGAGGGCCATGTGTCCACTGCTGTTTCCCTGCGCTGGATGTAGCATAACAAAGACGTCTTGCAGCCAAGTTTATTGATCTTCAATGAATGTGCTTCCGGTGGCACCAGGCCACGCTGCATTGAAGACGCAGCATACCATGATTTTAAACCAGATAATGCAGAGTCCTCTCTGTGTCTTTATCCCCTTGGTAATTGACGTGTCCATAGCAGCCATCCACAGTTTGCCCATTGTTCAGACACTGTTTTAGAGAGTTGAAGACACGGTATTTGCCATGTCAGCGATACCGCATCCTACACCTTCTATTACCAAACCGCAGAGCCAAAACGCATCTGTTGTGGTTTGCACATGTAACACACCTCAGCTATTGTTCACCAATGGCCATGAAACGTGTTCCCTGTGTATTCGCCGATGCTGGGCATTGTGAATGCATCACGTATGCCGTGCCGCCCCTTCGGCTCCACTAAGCGGTTTTCCCCAGCAGTCGGCACAAGAACACAAAAAATGCACTGTATACCCAGCCTTACTCTGGCCTAGTTCACCCTACAAAGCATGTTAACCTCTGATTTAATGAGGACTTGCTAGCATAAATAAAATTCAGCTCAATGCACATTAAAAAAAAGAGGTGTAAGGCAGCCCAGAGGCCCAATGGGATTCCACCTTTCTCCTGTCAGTAGACAGACTATATTTATTTCTTACCTACTTTGAAATGCTAGTGTATACCATGGGTTATGAGCCATATGGGAATACTCAAGTGTTATATTAGGCATAACAAGGGGAGGTTGAAAGAGTTTGACAACTGACCTCCCGCACAATGTGCCTAACTCCTGAAGAAAGGGCTGGGACTGTGGTTGTAGGGCGACTGCCCTAAAACTCATCATTTCAATATTTCCTTTTATTTACAAGCTATGGACCTGCATTACATAAAAAGCAAAGCTTACTTCTTCACCCCTCAGCAGATTTACTGTGGAGAAGTTTTCTTCTTGAGGGCTGAAACATCTAGTTAAAATAATTTATTTGATTTATATGATAGTTGGTGCAAGGTATAGATGTGACCAGATTATTGTTTGCCCTCCCATCCTAAGTCTATTATGTTTACCACTAACTTTCTGTATTGTTTATATTACCGCCGTGTAGGACTGACACTTGAATACTGTCATCTGTATCCATAAATACATTAAGTAGGTGAAGAATGTGTAAGAAATTCTTCAAAGTGATTTGAGATCACTGAGCAGATAGGTATTCTCAACGCAGTATTAGGCATTAAGGTCACCGTGATTTATGCCCATAACCTTGCTTTGTATTCACACTGAGTAGGTTTTATGTACCTGTCTTAGAGCTCTGAGTGCTACTGAATGTAAATGGGCATTCCATGCTGACACGTCTTTTAAGATGACAATTGCCATTTTATGGTATACAGCTACCTAACCTTTTTAAAAGGATTACTTCCATTCCATAAAATGATATATTGTACATTGATTGACTTTGACACTGGTTTTGTTAACAATAGCTGTTTTAAAAAGCATTTTTTTTAAACAACCATTTTCATTTTAATAAATGATGTTGCATAGACTTAACTTGATAAACGAATTATCTAATGGATATGGAAAGAGTGCTGGAAAGCACAGATGTTCTGCAATATTGCTCAATTCCATTACACCCCATGAGTATAATTTGGATTTTCATTTATATAATTTTAATGAAAATAAAGCCATCAGCACTTGCAACTGAAAATTCCAACACAAACTATAAACTATATTATTATTCCTATTTTATTATTTTTACTGACACCCAATAAATATGCATGGCTGTCAATCTATCCACCTTAATTGCTGTTTTTTAGCTATAAAACGGTTAGGGACATGCACAGATATCATTTGTGGCAACAAACTATGCACAAGACAAGGGCAGGATACCATGGATCAGCACAAGCAGTTTGTCCTAAACTTTAGTTCAGCAAGGCAACAAATAAACACAGTTTAATGTGTGAAAGCTTTGTACAACGAGGCCATAGCATAAAACAATTAGAACTTCTGCTTGTCTAACACATTAGATAACGTTAGTTTCTGCCCACTGATGGTTCTCCAATACAAACTGGCAATACTTGTACCCATACCATGACTTACCGGCCAAATCCAGATTTAAAAAAATTATGGATGTTTTCTGGGATTTTGAAATCGAGGTAACTTAGAAGGGAGGGGGCTTCACTCTCCCTCCTCAGCTACCAATCCGCTTGTGCAGATGATGTGTGGGGTGGGAAGATTGGAGGCAGAATAACACCTCCTCCCTCCTAAGTTAGCCAGCTAGTAAAAAGCAGGGAGGGGATGGTTAACCTCCTGATTCCAGAAGTGACATCACAGACATCATGTCCTGTATTTGGTTTGTGGAAGTGGCACTCCACCTCTGCACTTCCACGTTGCGAATGCAGGAAGTGGCATCCATGACATCACTAAAGCAGGGAACTGACTGCTTGATATACGAGCCGCCCGATAATCCCTGCAGCCCTGCTGTCAGATATCGGAGGAGCTGGAGAGACAGCTCTGCTATCTCTCCAGCTCAGCCGCGGAGAGTGTTATCTTGGCTGTAATTTTCTACAATACATTCCTGTTTCCGATCTCCCTGTAGCATTGCTCTGCTTGTTATTGTAAATGATGCTCTTCAGACTCCGCGGTCTCCATGCAAAGCAACGGACATTGACCGTGATTAAGGGTCATGTCCGATATCCCTTTTTTTTTTCCCGCTCGAAAACCAGGATGGCTGCATATAATATGGGCCAGATAGATGGCCGTGAGCGATCTTGCCCTTATCTACATGTGTGTACCCTGCTTTACTGTGCCTTTTCTCTTATTAGATAAATCATTCTACCTTATTAGATAGAGCAAGAGAAACTTGACAGGTGTGCTTGTATATTTGTAGTCTTCAGTCACCCCTTCCATTTAAATATACAGTATTAAGATTTGTAGACCGTAGCAGAGACCTTTAATGGCAACCAAGAACAGAAGGAATGTGTACAAGGTGTAATGCATACTATAATAAACATATGGGGCTTTCTAGGTCTATTCTGTAAAATTCTAATAGAAACAAAGATTTCTTTTATTGTACACATGAAAAACAGTTCATTATAAAATATACAGGGCAAATCAACATAGTTTTCCTTCTCGATGAAACCCTAAATGTAATGCTATGGCAATACATACTGTATTACAATGCAGTCAACATTTACATATATAAATTCGATTTTCTATATAAATAAAAATAAATATCAACTACTTTGCCTTTGATCTATACTTGGACTCCTAATATGATCAGGTGTAATGTCTTCACCATTATCCTCATATTCTGCTTCATTGCTATTCCCTGTGAGTATCTTGTTTGTTAGGAACAGATTGTTCAATGCTGATGAGCTCAAAGACCAATTTAGCTATTGCTAATGAAGCAAATGAATGAATCCAGATTATCCACTCGAGAATAGCTCTTGAATTCAACTTGAATTCCACCATTACATTATTAGACCTGGCATTATCATGAAGCATCACAGCATGGGCAGACAATTCCTTAAGTTCTTACGTAAGGTTTTGCTGTAGGATCTAAAAAATAATAATGGTAAAAGAGAAATATGGAAAAAGTAATTCAGTTTTTCAGCAACCCATGATAACTACCAACAGAGGGTCCTGCTATTTTCTTCATTAAAAACACAAGGGGGTGATTCCCCCCTAAAATATGTTGACACAAGGGAGGTTATATAGAAGCACATGAGTATAGGGGAATGGACATACTTCACCCTTACAGCATACCCAGGCCAAGGTACTGATCAAATGTCATTGCCCTTTAAGATACTGTGCTCTGGAAATTAAGTGGGGTGACCAACTCTTATAGTGTACGACCCAAACCCTAAGTCTAAAAACCTACTGCTGTTCTATTTTTAAGCACAAGAACAGTGTACTTTAACTTTCCTTTAACTTATTTTGTTTACCAGTATAGTAAATTTTAACAGATTACAATGTAACCTGTTTACATTTTCTACCCTGTCAGGAATACCCCAGTGCACTATGGGCATACATGTCCAGTGTCTTTGATAATGCCATTGATGTGAGGACATTGATGACACTGGTGGGTGCAAGGCCTGGGGGCACAGGAGCCGGCAGGCATACTATTCCAAGTGTGAGCCACACTCAGGAATACTGCCATTGAGGTTATTACTATGCAACACTTAATATACTTATGACATTTTTTAGGATTGACAGATGTCAGGGCTTACACAAAATTACACAAGTGTTATGTGTACTAACAATTTAGCACATATATTCCAACTTTCTTTCCAAAAATATTAGCAGAAGGCCAGAATACCACATATACTGTATGTGCAATGTTCTGAACCTTCCATACAATCTATTATTGATAAGAACATCAACAGTGTTGGTTGGTTGAACACAAAATTTTATGCAGATCTGCTTCTTAATGCTTTGTTTGGGAGATTTGTTTTTGAATAAACAGTTAAAACTTGCCTGGAACTATTCTTTGCATGATTAAAAACCAATGCCTTTCAAATTAGTATCTGTGAGGGAAAACAGGTACCAATTATGGTTTCTCAGGTCAGTAAAACACATTCTAGCTTCCTAGGAACCTAGTCACCACTGAAATATAATATATAATCTTCTTCACCAAAGTTCTGATTGATCAGTGTTATCTTGGCTGTAATTTTCTACAATACATTCCTGTTTCCGATCTCCCTGTAGCATTGCTCTGCTTGTTATTGTAAATGATGCTCTTCAGATGCAGCCTAATGGCTATGATACATACAGCAATGATTGTACTGGTGCTTGCTGCTTCTCAGGGTAGGCTGGCAGGACACATTTTATATATTTGTTATATACCTTATATATTTGTTGAGACTCTGTACACATTCTTTACATTTGTCAACAATTGTCAGGTTGTGGACAGTTGTTGACATGTGTTACCTAGCGCAGCTTGATGACATCACCACGCTGCCCTCGAGCTTCGTCGATTGAACAGAGAAACGATGCGCAGCACTTCAGTGCAATCGATCCCTTTCGACCGAGGGTCCTCATCAAAAATCAAACAACATGTTGGTTTCCTGTTCCACCGAGCCATTCGAGTTTATGGTAGCACATGCAGATTGCATTTTGGGGGACGCAGTGCAAGCAACTTCCAAACACATGTATGGAATACGTACAAGGCATTGCTGTAACATGGGTTTTCACCAGTAACAGGTATTGTTAACAGATGTGATAGTTGAAAAAAATGGTCTAGTGACCTGGATTTAACTGAAGGGGCCTTTTACTGTTGGTAGTTCATTTTGACCTCATCCTTTTAAAGTAGCTCACAATTGAAAAAAAAAGGGTGTGCATCCCTTTACACCATACATACAGAGATAACATGTTTTATTACAGCAAAGGCAGGACTTTTTCCAGGTGCTGCCGCTCATCAGTTGCCTTAAGTGAGAGGATCCATTAACATACTCACTCTTTAGCCTCTGTCATGTCTTGAACAATGTATAACATGCTGATGTGACAGCACTCAGCAGTTGGGAAACTCTATTAAGGCAATCAACGGAATGAGAGCTAAGGTGACTTCTAATGCTTCAGTAAGAATTTAATAACATTGTGTCATACCACAACTTAAAATCAACTTAGGAAAACTGAAATTTGTATGGCTATGGTTTTTGCACTTTTAATTTTCAACAGCAATGGCTGGTAGTCTTAAATATTGACTTTCAGCAACTTATGTGAATGATGGCATCATAAGTGTATCAAATCCTTCATTATACAATTGTATGTCCTGTAGGGGTTAAATTGGCAGTGTAACAGAAAGGCTGCAAAACTAATGGAAAAAAAGTATTATGTATGTATTCATAGAGTTGAAATCTATATATAATGGTATATAGTCTTGCAGTCTTTTATTTTAATGCAATAATCTTTGTGCAGCAACTACTCAGGAGAAAAGCCAAACACTCAAGCCAGCTCCCAATATATACTGTTTAGTGATGTGTATCATCTCCAGATTGATCCAATGACTTAATAAATAAAGGCTGAAATGATCTACACTCCAGGGATAGGCTAATCTTATAAAGAAAATGTGAAAAGATTAGTGGATGCTTCATAAAAATCTGTGTTGTGGATACAAAATCAGCACACAGCCCAAGTACCATTTGTTTAAATTTTTTAAGTGATTTAAGAAAAAAAAGATCAAGATCCTATTTTGCAGAGGAGAAACTCATACATTCAAGGGGAAATGTACAGACTCTACTCCTATGGTATCTCTGACGGCAAATGGTGGTAGGATCCAGAATTGCTGGGTAAGGGTACTAGGTACTTCCTCATCTTGTTGTCAAGTTAAATATCTTTAACCTCCTGGTCATTTGGCCCGAGTTAACTTGGCTTGAGTTTCATCCATCTTGAAACTCAACCCGAGTTAACAGAGGGGAAACTTACCTGTCTGCTGGATTCCCCGGCGATTCTGTGTATCTGCGTGTATGCCGATGCTTCTGTGTCTACCCCCGATCGTGTCACTGGTGACGGGAAGGGGGCAGGGATAGGCGGTGCCATAGACCTCCAGGTAATGGAGGGGAATCACTTTTTCCCAGCATGATTCCAACATTACCGGTGATGCCGGAATCCGAATGGGCTGTAAATCACAACGGCATTTTTTATCCCTCGCTGCGATTGCGCATGCTGTGTTTTTTTTAAAAAGCATGCCATGTGCATAACAGAATAAAAGAATTTCAATAATCGATAGGGGCCTCAAAGAGAAATCTAGTTAGATTAATCATTGCCATACCCCACAAGATCAACAAAGGTTTCATATCCCTAGGGGGAGTCAAAGATTCCCACTCATAAAGCTAAACTGAGCTTTAACAGCAACAATGTTATGAATTCATATATAAAAATGTAATTTGTACCTGGACCTGGTATATTCACATTAATAAAATTCAAAAACAGTTACAGATAAAACTATTTACATAAGAAACACATTCTCTGTATACAGCAGAGAATTATTGACAATTTGCAGACATATGCAGACATTTTTGGTATGTGTAGTTGATTGCTCCTACACGTTTCACCCTCAGTGATGCTTCTTCACACTAACTATCTAAGATCAAGGCAAAAGTTACACATCTTATTAGTTTATAAAATACAAAATGGTTAAATGGGAACAAAGTTATGAGATTCCGAGCATGTTTCCCGCTAAACTCTGAACAATCCATCATCCAAAGTTTTTCTTCCACAAGACTTAAGCTAAGCATAGACGTCGCGATTTGCGGCTGTTTTTGCCACTGTTATGCCCGCAGGTCCTGGGTTGGCGCGGGGGTACCAGGAGCAGGGAATCTAAGCC
>CM070032.1:183284770-183313218 GCA_036250615.1 Ptychadena robeensis
CTTGTTAGATGCCCACCTTAGACAGCCCACCCTTGTGTGGGATCCCAGACCCCTTGGGTCCGGAGGAGAGGAGTGTTTCTTTCCACTCCCTCACTGTTCTGGCGAGGGGTGTCGCCCGCTCGTTTCCCATGTCTGGGGTCTCAGCAGTGCCGCTAACTGCCTGACACGGGTATGCCCTCTGACCCCACATGCCTCTCAGCCATCTTTATAGGCCCTCTACTGGAAATGGGTCGCCTGGGGTGTATTTCTGACTACATTGTACTAGGCGTATACACATAGCCTGTGCTTGCGCCTTCTGTGGAATGGCCTCAAAGACCCTAAACATAGTTGAGTTATTGTATTGCTGGCACTCTCCAGGAGGGTATCCTCCCAGCCTGTAGGGTCAGTGTCCACGAGCCCGTCACCGCCCGTGAGTGGCCAGTTGTATTATACTGTTAGGTGTGTATGTTATTTGCGTTAATATATATACTTTGTTCTTCTGTGCCCGTTATTGAATTCTGTGTTTTGAAACATATATTGTGTTCCCTGGTGTGGGTGGAGGCGAGGGCTCTTTAGCCGACTCCGACACCTCCCCCACCTTAGGCCAAGAGCAGTTTGCTTGCAAACCCTGCTCTTTTGGTGGAGATATTTCTCCACAAAGTTAGACTTGTCCCTTATGGACTCGAGTGATTTATGTATTTGTTCTCTTTCTCCCGGTCTTTTTTCTCCTCACCTCTTCTCCCTGTTCTGTTTTCGGAGGGTAGGCACGACTCCCAGGACCTCTTTCAGATCTCTCTCCTTACGATCAGATGTCATCTCTTAAAGTGTGTTCCCTGAATGTGCGGGGACTAAACTTACCTCAGAAGCGCTCCCAACTTTTATACCAAATGCATAAACAACGTATACACATTTTATATACACAGAAAACACACTTTTTAAAAGACACTAAAAGACACTATTATTATATTATATAAAATACCTAGGTGTTCGCATTTCGGCTGACACCTCACAATTATACGCTCTTAACTATATTCCCTTATTATCCACCCTGCGTCTATTACTGGACCAACGGCACGCCATCAACCACTCATGGCTAGGTAGAGTGGCGGTATGTAAAATGGATGTGCTCCCTAGACTCCTTTACCTTTTCCAAACAGCCCCTGTTGTGGTTCCACGTGCATTCTTCCGTTCCCTCAAGTCCATGATCAATAGATACGTGTGGGCCCTTAAGCCTGCGCGTGTCAGCTTTAACATCCTTACATTGCCCAAATCTGCGGGTGGTCTGGGTCTACCACACCCCGAACGCTACTATCATGCTGCTCTCCTTACCCATTTCTTAGACAGAAAGCATGCAGCACCCCAAAAATTGTGGGTTCAACTAGAACAACATTTATGTCCGAGCTTACCCTTCTCCCTCCCGTGGATTTTACCCAAGAATCGCCCTCCCACACAGGACCTGCCATTTCCCTTAACAACCGACTTGGGTATATGGGATAAAACATTAATCAAGTCTTCCGTCTCCTCTTATCTGGGTCCACTGACCCCCATCATGGGCAATCCGGCCTTCCCACCAGGTCTTCAGGATAACCACTTCCTATGTTGGTCCTCTAACCAGCCGTCCCCACTGTGGTCCTTTGCAGACACAGTGGGAGTGGGTCCTAAATCAATGGCGGATCTCACAAAGTCTACCCCCTCTCCTCACATCTCCTGGCTGCCGTACTTTCAGTTGCGCAACTTCCGAGATTTATTACTTAAGGACAAGTCATACACCCAGACTCCCACGCCTTTTGACTCCCTGTGCCTTCAAGCTACCAAGCCCCCAAGGGTTCTATCAATTTTATACCGTCTTCTCACCTCCCATTTCTGTGGTCAAAGGCCTTGCTTTATTGCAGCGTGGGAAAAAGACTTACATGTCACACTGTCAGACGCTGATCTCTCGCAAGTCTATAAGAATACACACAAAATTAGTGTAGCGTCTCATTGTCAAGAAAAAAGCTTTAAAGTACTGACCAGGTGGTACAGATATCCGCAGCGCCTTCACCAAATGTACCCTCAATCCTCACCCTCCTGCTGGAGGTGTGGGAAGGATATAGGGACCATGGTCCACATATGGTGGAGCTGTCCAAAACTCTCTAAGTTCTGGGAAGCAATCTTTGCCTTCTTTAATACAGCAACAAAGTCATCAGTACCCAAAGATCCTGGGATAGCTTCTATCCCTCCTACCGAGAGGGTCCAGGGACTTTTGCCTGTTGAGATTTTTCTTAATAGCTGCCAGAGCAGTAATTCCAAGGCTGTGGAAGTCCATGGAGCCTCCCACCATCACCAATTGGCTTATTGAGCTGGAGCAAATCAGAAGAATAGAAAACCTTCTTGCCCATACACAAAATTCTCAACAAAGATGCACTGCCCTTTGGTCTCCTTGGACGGTGTTCCTGGAGTCAACGGAATTTTCTGATCTATTGGCAAGATACCAGTAGTTAACGCTGGATAGAGTGTTCTGATCTGATCAACTAGGGAACTTCGGGACTATACCTGGAGGTCGTGCTCGCCCCCCTTCCCCCCTCTTTTCTCCTGTCTCTGATCTCCCTCTTAGCCTGCATCTTTTTCTTTTCCAATCTTGTATGTCCCCCCTGCCTCCCTCTGTGTCATCCCTTTCTATTCTCTTGTCCCCCCTGTTTGTAGTGTGTGTTTTCCCCTCAAACGCTGTGTCCGTTCAGAGCCGTTATGTCTCATCCCCTTTTACATTTGATGGTCGGTCTCTGGACGACAGTCACCGTGCAGTTTGATACTCACCCGACTTGTTTATCCACGTTGCCGCCCTATGCATTATTCACTATTGTGCTAAACATGTTGTACCGATTGCAGAATACTGTATGTGTTTTATCTGTATCTGGGCTGCGTCCCATGATGATCATTTCTGGACTCCCCCATTGTATTCCATTGCCCCCCCCCCCACCTATATTTTGTGATGTTGTCTATGTTTGCAAAAACTACTAATAAAAAGTTGTTATTTAAAAAAAAAAGAAAAAAGAAAACACTAGGTTCCTAAAACTGAAATGAATGCTCTGTTCTGGGGGCTGGTACATACCTGTCAAGTTCTGCATTTGAAACTAAGGTAAGGTTTCCCAGAAGTGATGTCACAAGGTGTAAACAATGGTCCATGAATGTGTAAAATGGACATTAATAAAAATTTGAAGTGAACCATGTTATTCTGATGTTTCTTTGTAATTATAGCACAAACATATATTACAATATATTACATATATTTATAACTCGGGTTATTGGCCATGGGTTTAGTTGTTGTTCATGGGAGATCATGGCAGTTACAGACTTCCTTTAAATCCTTGGCTGCTGATGGACTACAGATTTCAGCATGCAAATATTTTTGTGTTCGTGTCATGTGGCATTCTGCTGACATAAATGGCCAAAGTCCCAACTTGCTGTGCTGAGAAACTACAACTGCAAGCATTACCTTCTGCCAGTTGGTGAAGAACTGCACTGCTTAGCATGCCCTGCTGCCTTTTCTGCCTAACACACATTCTGCCTTACACACACACATGCATTACATACACCCATTCTGCCTTTTATACACACACACAAGCATACACACACAAAATTCAATGCAATATACTTGTTATTTGAAGCTTCTTCCATGTTCCTCTTAGTCCTGCTTCCTGCTTGTCCCTCCATCAGCCTTCTAATTGTCTGGCAGTGTTAGGAGAGGGTATGGGAACTGTGTATATTCCACAGAAGTAGAAAGAGAACTGACAGCTCACAGAGCCAATTGGCTGCAGTTCTCTTCTCCCCTCTCTCTGGCTTTGCTGACAGTTTGACTCCAGCACAGCGGCTTCAGACAATCTCTGAACTGATTACGGGAGATTTCCAGGATTATTAAAATATGGGAGGGGGCAGTAAAGAGCCCAAAAAGTTTAACATTCCTGGTGTTCTGTCGATTTGAGCTCCCCTGTCAAGATTTGCTGTAAGCACACAATGACTAGCAGGAGGAGCACATAACTTTCTAACTCTCTGTCGAGATGTGCTCCCCCTGTAAGCACACAATGTCCACACATTCAACATCTTTTCTACACACACTAAAAAAGTTTAATGTTCTTGATTAATGGGTCCGGGGATAAATCCTCCCTAAACATTTTCAACTTTGTTCTCTGGAACCAAGGGGAGTAGGATTTTAGCTATGATCTTTGGCTACAACCATGCAGAATTTGGGGTCTCTAGCCCATCGGTTTCCAAATCTGTAGTCATTCTACAGAGGGAAGCACATTTCGACAGAGCTTTGGGCCCCCTAGTGGTCGAAGGGCATAGCGGGAGAAACAGCCCTGGTAGAGATGGTTGAAAAATTCAATGAGTTCCATTATATAAGTTCATTGCAAAGTCCCTGAACATGCTTTTATCACCAAACTTGCTGGCGATGTAGAGAATGGTTTAGGGTACAAAAAAGTATCACTCTAACGCAAATAGTTTTGCATAGATTAAGTTCAAAGCCAAAATTTCAACTTTGACTTTGAACTTAATTTATTCAAAAACGACATTTGCTAGAGCAATACATTTTTTTGAAAAAAGGTTCCCACATCCCTTCTCTACATCTCCAGTAATTATGGTGATGATAACAACCTATGAGCCATCTGTTATACAGTACAAACTCCCTTCGGCCATTCTTTAGTAAACATTGGGTGCTTCCTTGCTCCTCAGCTCCCACTCTTTTCAATGTGCAGATAGCATAAAGCTGGCCATACACCTTCAGATTTCTCTGTCAGATTTCCTTCAGATCAGATCAGATCAGATCTACCAACAACATGAAGTATAGTGTCCTCCCTGATAGAATACATAGTGATTGGAAGGTGTAGAAAGGTCCTCATATTACATGGTTTTGGTAAAACAAAATCTGATCTGAAGGAAATCTGACAGAGAAATCTGAAGGTGTATGGCCAGCTTAATGTCTACCTCCATGGTATCCACATCATCCACATTGATAAAAAATTACCTATATATTAAATACTAGTTTGGGGTTTCAGGTTAAGGGTTGTACCTGAATAGTTCATGTAATTTTGGTATTTGTGATAGTTTTGATCTTAACTTATTGTATGGAGTAAATATAATAGTTCTTACATAAAATTAGTATGTTGTTAAACCCCAAACTAATATTTAACATATAGGTGTTTGATGACAAAATCCTCACTTAGTGAGGTACGGGTTTTATTTTGAATAGTATCATTGATGAAAAAAATTGCATTCATTTACATTGTAACTTGTAGCTAGTGGAAAGATAATAAATGTTAAACCTATTATTATTCAATTTGTAGAAAGTTGGCACTGAAGTGAAATGTTGCATTAAACCAGCATAGAAATCAAGTTTGCTTTTATGTAATTATGTCTATAGTTTAACCTGAGCATGGATGTTGTTGTAAGGGCTTTTCTGCTCTGTTGCTTAGGACAAAGCTTTGTATTAGCATTCACTAGATAGCTGTAAGTAAATATGTAATAATAGACTTGCCTATTACAGTATAAAGGGCAATATCTAAGGGACAACCAAAAATGGGTAAATTGTTCTGCACGCTCCAATAGGGGCTCATTATGGCAGAAAAGGTTTTTTTAAAGGCATTCACATTATTGAGGCAGGCAGAACAATTTACCAATTTGATTTGTTTATTAGTTGGGATGTGACATCTATTTATATTTTGAGACGGGTCAGATCTTTTAAACCATTATCTAAAGGCTTGTTTACACAGTTGTTTTTTTTGCACCACCTGATAAACCAGCAATCATCTTTCGCCCGATAGACCTGTCATAGGGTTGTTATCAAAAACGACCCGCAAACGTCTGCACAAGTTTACAGGCACTCTAGACAGTGTAATTTTGACCTAATGAACAATTTATGTATAATGTAATTCATTTGGTAATGGGCAAAGGTAGGCACTGATATCAGGTATGGATAGTAAGATACAATCATTCCACCACTGTATACCACTGAAGATTGCAGATAGACTGTACAAGACTTGCAGCCAATACATCAGGCACATTTATTTATGTTACACCTAAATCTCAGCAGATTTTATCATTGGATGAATTGAAAGTTCAATTCCACTTGCACTAGCACAGATTACTGACCATTTGTTTCTAGTCTAGTAAGCTCTTATTGGAAATAGCAATACTCTGCCTACAGTGGCTGTATCTCTTGCAGTCAGTTAAATGTGCATTTTTAAGGTGAGCATTACTACGCATCATACACAGACACACAATTGTTATGTAAATTTATCTAATTGGCAAGGTGGTGAGGGTTTCAATATGGAAGATAATAATTTTTCTCCAGATGATGAAGGGTGGTCTTAAGCTGGCCATACACCTTTAGATCTCTCTGTCAGATATCCTTTAGATCTTAAGATCTACCAACAACTATGTAGTATAGGGTTCTCTGCGATTGAACATAGGTAGACTTGATTGTTTAGAGAGTCCATCATATTACATGATTTTAGTAACACCAGAGGAGATCTAAAGGAAATCTGACAGAGAAATCAAAAGGCGTATGGGGACCCATACACATGATACTGTGCACAAAAAAGGGTGTGAGAGATGAATGTTGCACTAGTCATGTATGGTTGTCTACTGCATATTTCTTATAAAGGGGATGCAGTATATAGATATATATATACTATATATTTCTTATAAAGGGGATGACAGCAGCATATACATGGACATCTGGAACTGCAGATGAAATGCAATTCACATATTTCTGTTATTAATTGCCTAATTTTACCCTAAGGAAAATGTTTCATATCTATAATCACTAATGTACACTGCATATTGTTTTACAGTTGTACTCAAACTGTTTATGGTAACCCATTGTATAATTTCTTTCAGTGGTTTATAGGTTTCATTACTTGGAAGAATCTTTAATTATTTACAGCTTCATTAACTGCACTGTAAACAACAAAGTATGGGAATAATATCTAATGCTTTACTGTGTGCTTGCCTCCGATCGGCTGAAATGTAACAGACAAACCACATTACTAGTGTACGGATCTCAGGTTTTCATCACCATGGGAGAAGAAATAGTTCATAGCAAAACTCCCAGGGGAAGTAAATATTAAGTTAGCATATAACCTCACATTCATAAAAGATTCATACACGTCATTTTAATCCTAACTAAAATGCTTTGTGAATGCAAATAAGAACTTGCTTTAATTTGACTGTTTCACAATAATTTACAATACACACATTTCAATGCCAATGCTGCAAGTATTGTTTTTTCCATTCTTTCCTCTTATGAAGCAACTACTATGTTTCAATAAGTGGATATAATAATATGTGAATGATTAATAACTTAAAGCGATGTGGTTAAAGATTAGCAGTGAGTTTACACATAATTACAGGATTTTTGTTTTAAGCAGTGGGGAACAGTTATTTTTATTTTTTTCTAGGATTATCCATTATTTAGTGTTTGGAGTTGGCTCTGGGTAATAAATTTTTTTTGCAAAAATGTAACCAAAAGATTCAATCTGAATGACACAGTGCTAAGAAAGGGATTCATTAATAGTTGACTGACCTAAAGGATTGCCCTAGTACCCTTAACACCTCAAAACATGTCTCTCTGATCTGTACACTATTGGATGGACAGTTTATCCCAATGCCATTTGAAGATGCCAATGTCCGATCTTTAACAATGTTTGTCTCTTATGGTACTTCTGCAAAACACATATTTTAACCAGTATCCTATTTTCAGCTGTAGGTTTGTGAAGTGAAGAGTGAAGGGAACATTTTACCTTTAGCATCTTTACAAACAAGCAAATCAAAAGAAGGAGAAATTGTAATCACTAAGCCACAAAATACAACAGAGCAACATGTAAACCAGACCAAAAATGAAAATATTATTTATGTATTTATTTCATTAAAGAATATTTCTCAGATACATAAACGCATATATCCCACTAGCCCTCCCAGGCCTGATATAGGAGGTTCTATGGGGTACTTGTAGTGCCTATAGCCATACCATCCATTTGTTGTTAGAAGGAGCAATTGTAGAGCTGAGGGGAATATTTTGTAATAATTCAACAAAGATTAGTTGTGGCCATATTTACAAACACCTTTCACTGAGAAAGTGTTATACCATATAAAAGCCTTATTAATTTTATTATTATAATAGGGATAGCGGAATACAGAACTTCCACATCCAGTCTCACTATACAGAAATTGCCAAAAGTTTAGACGTGAATGGCTGAATGTGTTGATAGAACAGCAAATTTACACTGTTATACAAGCTGTAAACTGACTACTTTTTATTGTATCAGTGTCATATCTTGAGGGTTGTCCCATAAAAGATAAACTATTTGCCACAATGTAGTGGGCTATTCATTTTTGTGACGTACTGTATATATTTTTGTGTTGGAAACATATTTGTAATAAATATAATTTTTTTTATATAAAATCAGTATATATATATATATAAATATATAATATTGTGACAGACTGTTTGTCTGCCATGGTGTAAATGGACCTATAAGGTGTATCCGGGAAGGAGTCCAGGAAAATGTTGGACAGCAACAATAGGTTGTTGTGCAGTTTTGTTTAGTTTTTGTTTTGGGATTCTGGGATGGGGGGGGGGGGGGGGGGGGGGGGGGGGGGGGGGTACTGGGTGGACCTTCCCATTCCATCCAGGAATTTACACCTGATGGACATAAGGGAGGTAGTTGGGTGTGTCTTAACAATAGAGACTGAAGCCACTCAGTCAGGGCTCCCTGATGAATTTGGAGACATGGTGCTGCTGGAGCAGCATGTACAGAGGGCACACAGAAAGAGTGTGGCCCAGGCCGGGGACTACTAGCAGTCTGGTGTGTTAGCTTTTCCCTTAGCCAAATGGAAGAACTTGTGATGGATATAGCAAGCCAGGAGCCCTAAAGAATTTCACTGCTTTGTGGATTTGCTGTGTTGAGATATTTAATATATTTATATCTATGTCTGTTAAAAATCTTCAGGGTAGTGAACCAAGGTTGAATTTGTGCTGAAGTGCCATGTTGATTTATAAAACTGAAGAGGACAAGGACAAAGCTAAAGGAAAACAGTTTAAGAAGCAAAAAAATATTTTCTGACGCATACAGTACAAAATAAATGTGTAGCTTATGTACAAAGATGTTTAGTAAGGTCATACTATGAGAACCTGTTTTGATACTATGCATTTATCTGAAAGGCAATCTTTTATAGTCCTTTTCCAGGTTGGATGGAGAATAAGAAATGTCACCCACAAACAGTGTAAGTCATTATTGATCCATTAGATGATTTTGTTGCGTGTGAGAGAAGATGGCTTGTTTCTACATAAAATAAAAGTGATATACTGAACATACTAAAGTGAAGGAATTGACAATGACATAAATGGTTTTTCATTTTCATTAATCTTACTTTCTGACAGAAGACACCACGTTTCACTGCCA
The DNA here is from genome assembly GCA_036250615.1 of Ptychadena robeensis. Lineage (NCBI taxonomy): Eukaryota > Metazoa > Chordata > Amphibia > Anura > Ptychadenidae > Ptychadena > Ptychadena robeensis. The sequence continues at coordinate 183,294,187 of CM070032.1, forward strand.
TTCATGATTATTGTACACTCTGTTGGAGATATAATATTTGTTTATCTCATCATCTTATACTGGTCTATACTTTTACTTTCGAATTTTTAACAATATAAGAATAATAAAATATTCTTATAAATAGTGATGAGCAGCATAGGCATAGCCTTTTAGTAAATTATTCTTCTATTATTAAGTGATTTGGAAAATTTGAGATTTCCTGTCATTTTTTTAATGTGAGAATCAGCACTTCTACATGCTAATTTTGGGAATGCAATGTGTTGTCACAGTAACATCTAGTGGAAAAATGTGAAATAGCAGCTGCATTGTTATCACTTTAAGAGACAACACTCAAATTAATGTGAAAATCGTCAATTGTACATAGGAATATTGCGAATGCAATGCATTGAACTTTCCCCTTTCTCGAATATTCGAGACTACGAAGCACTATATTTGATATTTTCCTAATTCTTGAGGTGCTGATATTTACTACAAAATATGTGCCATTTGAATATTCCCGCTTAACTCTACTAATAAATACAATATTATAAATTAAATATCAATAGTTTCTATTATTGGTCACACTTCTAATCTTGTAGTCTACATGCCAACATCCCAATCATATATAGGAAATTGGAGAAAAATATTTTCCCTAATAACATTCGGAAAAGTATACATTTAAGCACATTTATTGGGTGATTTTTTTTTTTAAAAAAAAACATGCTTAAAATTCATAACAACCGAAACAAATAAACCCCATCTTCCATATATCACAGTACAATATCACATATCGCAGGGTACAGTACAGACGTAATGCATTACACAGCTGTATTTACACATGTATAACGTGTTTTGTGGTTTTCCGCTTCATCATGGGGTGTGCAAAGGGAATTTTTAATAATTTAAATTTTTACTGGAGAAGGTGGAAAACTCAACTACTCAACTTTCTCTTTCTCAGGCATTCTTCGTTTTTATGATCTTAAACTGAGGAGCCCTTATAATGACAAATCTTTGACCTGAAACCAGGTGCTGTAAGAAAGCTAAATCAACAGGGGCTGTGGAAGAATGTTAAGTTTGCCGGATCTATTTCTGACAAACAGGTGCCACCATATTGAGCTTGGGTAACTGTAACCTCTCCCCTGAGATTTATTTGATTGGGATATTGGTCAATCAACGGTGCTCGACACACACCCCCTGACATGTTAAATATATAAATCTGTGTGTATGTGAAGAAATCATACAGTAAATATAGAGTGTACACAGTTAAAAAGTTCTGATTTATTTTTTTCTTATATAAAAACATTTAATTTCATTATTTTTCCCACCTTTAATGGGACATATAACCTGAAAAAATCATGAAAAAAACTCCACAAACAAATCTGGGGAAATAATTAAAGTAAAACATGCAAAAAGCTGTGCACCATCTTAAATAAATTCTTAAATAAAATCTTGGCAATATTTGCCTACTGTTTCTTGCAAAAGCACTCCACAAACATGATGTTAAGTTAGCCCTCTCACATTTTATATTTTAATGCCAATAAAATGACGTTAACCTCTTTCTTTCTGCAGTCTTTGACCTGAAACCAGTGGCATTTTAATAGACCAAGAAAGAAAGCTAAATCAATTATTTTTATATATTATCATATTAATCTATGTGTATGTGAAGAAAGCATACAGTAAATATAGCAGTCCTCCAATGACATGTCTCTTGACTAAAGCACTGTCCTGCCATAAGGACCCTCCATAACATTGAGCATAAAACAAGTCATTTGAGGACTGCTAGTGACAAGGAGGTGTCTAGAATGATTCCCCGTTCCCAAAATAGGGCTGACCGCGGCTGAACAACGTTGAATATTTGACATAATTTACCAGTGTTATAATTGAAACAATTTACAAGCTGTTTTTCCCTAAAGAAGCAACATAAAGGCAAAAACAGCAATGATCCTTATTTATACATGTAAAACAAATCCAAGTGGTTTCACCACAGCAAAGATGACGGATTGACATATATTGTAATATGTGAATAACTTTAGTAAAAATATGTTGATTTTTTCATATTTCATTACTGATTTGGTTGCCCTAAAAATCCCCCTGCTTCCCCCCTCTCTGAGGGAGTAAGTAGTTATAGGTGCAAATCTTTTGTTTTTGTTTGTAGAATTGGGATGATGGCAACATGTGTTATACAACACACTAAACCAGGTATGTGCTAGTATATAACAACCTCTATTTATACGTTTCCCTGATGTAATTCCTCTGCTCACACACTCTCTACCAGCTTCCCCACCTCCAGCTTTGATGGTAGAGCTGTTTGTGAGCTAAGCAGCTTGAACCCAACCTAGACAGGAGGCACAGAGCTGTAGGAAAGATCTCCCCACGGGCAGCTGGACTGACAGATTACCAGTGCTCTGGCTGTGTGTAAGAGCTGCTAGCATGAGTCCATGCTAGCATGAGTCCACACACAGGCAGAGCCATATGGGCTCATCTGGCTCTGCCACCTTATTATGTCAATAGGGCTTCGCTAAGATAAATAATAAACTATAGATTAAAAATCAAACCAGAGGATCTTCCATGTGACAGCTTCTCTGTTTCCCTGAATTCGCTTATTGCTGGGAGAGCGAAGGCGCCGGTGGGAGCAAAAGCACGACCCACTGTGGTCGAACTGGGAAAAAAGTGCGTTTTATGCCCCGAAAAGTATGATGTATATACTTATTTGTATGTGTGAGTTGGTGCCATTCATGTAAAAACACATAGATGTAAATGAAAATATCTACTGAAATATTGAGGGTAACAAGTAATGATGGGGAATGCATTCCATGCCAGATATAGAGTCAGGTGTAAGGAAATATGACAATAATGAGATCCCCAACCTATTCCTATGAAATGTTTTCAGTTTTAGCCAATAATATTAAATACTATAAAACATATTCATAAAAATGTATATTAAATATAGCTGGCTATCAAGACTACTCACGTAAAAATTTACAGCTGAGCTGGAAATTTATGGGCTGTCATTAGAAAGAATTCTATCAGTTGCACTGACAAGGTCTATGACCCATAGCAAAGGACTGTGAAAGCAGACATGTGGAAGGATTCTTGAAATGACTGTTGTGTGTGATAAAGATATGGCTAAGTAAAGTGGTTTTCTTCTTCACTGAGCCAAAATTTAATAACATCACCGGTTTTAAAATTGACTTGAGCCCACATTCCAATATTTGTATTAGCACATTGTGTTTAGATTGCATTTTTACATTTAAATATGCTACCACACAAGTATTTAAGCATGTGTGACTTCAATTTTAACTAGTGTGATTTCCCATGTTTATGTATCAGCAAGTAAATAAGAATCCTCAACTGTTCTATATTATACACACTATTCAAATGACTCAGTCTAACACAGCTTTCTGTTGCATATATATAATATACATTTATAAACTGTATACATACATAAAATATCTTACTGACAAACCACACTAGAGATGGTTGAAAACTTTTGACTTTTTAGTCAAAATTCTGCAGCATAATTTAAACTTTCAGAAATATCCATGTTAAATAAAATATAAACCCTCTTCCATCCCCTATGAGATGAACATACCATATTTTTTTGACTATAAGACACACTTTTTCACCCCTAAATCTCCAATCTGAACTCTTGTTTATATCAGTGGAGCCCTGCTGATCTAAACAATGCAGAGTGTGTGGGAAAACTGCACTCACACTGGCAGCTTCCGCACACACACAAAGCCTAAAGGGGAGACATATGCAGCAGTTTACTTGCAGCCCCACAGTGTGTGAGGAAGATGAGATGTGCTGTAAAGTGTGCTCTTTAGTGACACCATTTTCAGTTGTGAATAAACTTTGGTACTGCAAGGCATTTTTCCCCAATTGATTTTAACTCTTCAAATATTTTTTTTCTGGTTTTCCTTTTTTAAAAACTGGGTGCATCTTATGGTCAGGTGCTTCTTATAGTCTGCAAAATATGGTAGATTTATTGGTGACCTCTTACCCATTCCTAAAGGGTTAAATATTAAATTAAAAATATATATTATAAAATAACTAAAATAAAAGAGTAAATAGTTACATTAAATAAGGTAATGAACATACTTACAAACAATGTCCCCCATTTTAATAAAAACACTTGTGCGCAGCCCTGGCCTGTATTATCAATTTGCACTCAAGTAACTTGTTTGGCATGTGCAGAAGCATGGAAAAAAAGATGGAGAGAAAGCTGCTCAGAATGAATTACAGTGCAGGACAACTGTGCAGGTAAGTCTGTTGAAGGGCAGATTTAAAAAATATATTTCTAGGACTTTTATTTTGTAGACAATTCTAGGTCTTGAATTCTAGCAAAAGATTAAGCTATTTACCTCTTTATCTCTGAATAAAAGATGATTGGAAGAAGCATTCTGTTGAGCTTGAGATTTTTTTTTTAAAGATTATACCTTCCAGTACTGTTCCCTTTGTCAAAGCAGCAATTCTAGTCCCAGCCACAGGGAACCTTTGGAATGTGTTCCTCACTGTGCCCAAAGTAACAATTGAGATCTGGTTGGAGTGTGTATGTACACAATACAATCTTGATATGTAGCTGCCACCACCACCAGGACTTTTCACTATCTATTCCTTAAAACAAAAGGTAACTGCAAACAATATAATTAGAAATAACAGGTTAACACTATGGTAATGTCTCTTCAGACGGCTAGATTCTTTTCTGGATCATTCAGAACATGGGTGAGAACGAAATAATTTATTTAAAAAAAATCATGCATAAAAAGATTGGATAGTGAAAATAAATTGGGTTTAAAATGAGAAAAAGTCACTGGTCTTATCAGTCTTTCAGAATTACTGTGTATCTCTTGAAAATTAAAGTCCAAAGTCAAGAGGTTTGTCCTTGTAATAAGTCCAAGTAATAGGGCAATCCAGGGGTCCAGTCTAGAGATGTGGTATCAGAACGCAGTTGAGGTCAGCAGTTGAAAAGCAAAGTTGTAGAACATCAAATGAAGGACATATAATGTTTTTAACCCTTTCCTCCTCAGAGGGAGGAGTACTCTCTACATCGAAATAAGTCAGTCCTGTCATTGGAAGGGGGGATATGTGACATGAAAATGCTGATTAGTCATATCTCCTTGAACATCCATGTGACACTGAACACAATTAAATTGTCAGTACCAGTATGGTCTCCTGAGAAGAGAGATACCAAAAATGGGTGCTTTATTTTATCCCAAACCTGAGAAGTGGGGATCTGGGTTTTGGGACATTGTACCAGCCTACTTCTGGTAGGCTGGTATATTACAATATTCATATAATCATCACCTAGCGTTACGGGCATCTACCATTTACAAAAGTATCACTTTTTAGAGCAAATCCTGCAATTCATCATTCAGTCAATTCAATCATAGCTTGGTGTCTGTGTGACCCGAAAATAACAGCCCACCCTTGTTTCTATTCATGTTGTCATGTCAGCTTATTTATGAAGGGGGTGTTGGGTCCTTATCTGGATCTCTTCAAGTCCCTATCTAAGCAAATCCCTAACTAAAGCAGGGTACAGACAGTTTGATATTCGAGCCACCCCATGTACCCTGCAGCAGCGTGATGATCATCACGCTGCTGTCAGATATCGGAGGAGCCGGGGAGAGACAGTTCTGCTCTCCCCGGCTCCTCCCATATCTGACCTCCTCCTCAGCCGAGCTTTGCCTGGAGACCTGCGGTCTTTAGTCAAAGCATCGGACATCGGTCGTATTAACGGTCATGTCTGATAAGGCTGTTTTCGAGTGGGATTGATTTGTCCCGCTCAAAAACAGTGATGGGAGCACAAAATATGGGTCAGATAGATGGCCATGAGAGTGCACGGCGTTAGAAATGGCCATCGATTTGACCCATATCTCCACGTCTGTACCCTAAGTTTTACAATCCTCAGTCAAAAGTCTGTGTTAACACAACCGGACATGTACAGGCACCTTGGACATTCTATGGTTATTTGTTTTAGAGAACTAGAGTTAATTGTGAGTTGTCTGACAGAACTGAAATGCTAAATAAGATTAGTGCCAACTCTATGCTGGACGCAAACATATGATGATAATTTGTCACAGGCACAGATGCAGTTTTTCATCTTTTTACAGTTGATGTCTGGCTCAGCATTTACAATTACTGCTACTCCCAGTTACTGCAATAAGAATTCATTTTTTTCCTGATATGTCATTTATATTCATTTTTTAACCAAACAGACTGTTCAGACTGTTGAAAAGTGTGTTAATTGAAGTAAAATATCTTAATTAGCTGCTTTGTGGTATCAGTAAACAGGAAATCACTAAAAATGTAGGAATATCCTTTCATAGATGGTTGTTAATGGAACCAGAATTGCCAGTAGAAAAATATCCTCTATTCCTGTTTTCTGTCTGCAAGGTGTTTAATCTTGACATTGGTTTGACATTAGTTTATGACCCATCTGAGATGGAAATTTGTCCTGCAGTTGGACTCCTTTGGACCTGCATTTATATTATTTGGTTTATTAATGTCCATCCAGAAAACAAAAGCCATTTGACACACATCTAGTGTATTTTTTGCAGTGTATTCTAGTAGAGCTAAGTAGACCATATACTTCAGGGGCAGTACCTTTGTTCATAAGCTACTTTAACCTTCTATGCGCAAACTCACTTCACTTGGATACTCACCTATATACTCACCTCGGGGATCTGCACACGCCCTGATTTTTTCCAGGTCCACGTCTTCGACGTCATTGAAAGGGGTGGCACCATTGACCTCTATATTATGGAGGCAATGTTGTTTTTCTGGCCACATTCCGGGAAAGTAAAGGTGGTAGGAGGGAGGGCTTGGAATCTCGTCATATCTAGAGGGTTAATAATTTACAACACTATATTAAATGAATACATGTTATCCTCAAACATTAATTTCAAGCAAAATACTCCAAATACATTTGATCTTAGTGCAGGTCACCATTAAACACAAACTTAGGACATGCATGATGAGGGCATCATTTCCCTGTCAAACTGTATGTCTTGCTTGTAGATCTCTGTAAATGTCACGGCTTATATGCTGTATATTCTGTTTATTTCAGGATGCAGTGTATTTATGGAATGCTCTCTTAAATGTTTCAAAGCCTTAAAGCATGTTGCTGCCTACTGGACTGTATTCTGAACACGTGCAGGGGAGTACATGGGGAAGGAGCCCATCTTTATAAATTTCTGGATGATATATCACCAGATCGTCTCCATTCATTGCCTTGTGGGATTCAAGTAATTTTATGGCTGGGATGCAGTGTACACGGGCTGATTATTATTCATGCCATGCCATTTTACAATATCACAGTCATTGTAGAAACAGAAAGAGAAAATGGTTTTATTGAATGGCATCCCTGGACAGAAATTATATCTTTCAAATAGTTTTTCTTTATACGGAAGCTGTATAAAACATATCCTTCTATTTATATTCGTTTTTATACTTTCATAGATACTGTAGCTTAAATGTTTTGGCATGCTTGCCAAGGTTAAACTACTAGCTGTAATTGTGACTTTTTAAAAAATGAAAATTGAAAATGCATTATCCTTTTAACCCTTTCCTGGCCTATTTTAATGTAACACCATATTAATTCAGGGCTCAACAAAACAGTCTATAATTTCCATTCTAAACTATATGCTTTTAATAGCTAGACAACACCTCATGCCAAGACACAGTACAGCTCTCCTGCACTTAGAGCCCCTGATTGTTTCGTCCAGGGCTTTTTTTCTGGGGGAACGCACCGAAACGGAGTTCCGCCACCTATTTTAAGTCTAGCCCCACTGGCTGCAGTGCGTCGTGCAGTGCGTCGTGGATGGCCTGCCAGGGGGCCCCCGTGTGTGTTGTTTAGTGGGGGGAGTGTTGTCCATTCAGCACGTGTTACGGGCGCGCTACGGGCAGCGATTTTGTGCCTCCCCTCTTCCCCTCCCTCGCAATGTGCAGCGAGGGAGGGTCGGCGCCTTCCCATTGTTTATGGACGGTGGCCCTATGATGGGGAGTCTCCTCCCCCGTCCATGCTGGAGAGATCTTTCTCTTCAGCGTGGACTGGGGAGTGGAGTTCTAGCCGTCCTGAGGGAGGGGAGGCGGCATGGACAGGGGAGGGGGGTGAGTTCCACCACCTTTTCTCTGAGAAAAAAAAGCCCTGGTTTCGTCTGTCACTTATTTCATTGCTTGCATCACTCAATGGGATGTTTAAGTATTAATGAAGCTTTTCCAATGCTAAAACTTAAGATAACCCGAACTAGGAAAATGTAGAGGCTGCCAATAACCCCCTTTTTAAAAATGCTTCTTACCTGGCTGTCTCTTGCTTTGATATTTTCTGTGGCACAGATCTAATATGAGCATACTACAAGTAAGATCAGAACTCCATAAACCTGTTCCAGGTCAATAGTTTTGCAAGTATTAAAGTAGTAAATCCACATTAATAGTCTGGTAGCTATTTTGTTTTGAAGAATATCAAGGTATTCCTATCGAGTGTTGGATGAGTGACAGCTCTCTGACTGCTGATGTTACATCTAAGATGGCACCCAGCAGAAGTCTTGGAGCTTTTGGATGTCAATATCCAAGACAGCCTGTTGCTGGTATTTGAAACAGCTAAAGTACAACAAATGGATATGCTTATGGAACACTTTTTGTTGAAACAAATGGTCTGGCAACAGTGTCTCTTTAACAATTCTCATGTGACCTGATCTATTACCAGAGGGGGACATAAGATTGACTGTAGAAGTGATTTCAAACTGGAGTACCTGGAGGCAACCAGATATATAATACAGCCTGCTACTGAAAATGCTGGTTGCCTGTTCATGTTTAAACATTCACAATATGGATGTAGCAAAAAGACGAAAATAGTAATTGTCTATCCCTCTACTTCTTAGAAAATCTCAGAAAGACATAAAGCTACAGCATTAGCGAAATAGCCAGTTAACAATAATCTTCTGAAGAAGTGGAGGATTATTTCTCACATGCGACAATGCTATCATTTAGGTGTTACTTATTACTATAGTCAAGGTAACATATAGAGAGGTACCAGTGTATTGATGGCAGTAAATGCATTAATCTTTCTACTCTACGTGTACAGTGTATATTAGGACATGCATTGATAAGTGCAAGGTTCTATTAATATAAGCTGCTTGTTGCCTAGTGGGAGATGAGGTACTAAAAACTAGGAACACTGCTGGGTTATGGTATAGGTGATGGCAGAGATCAGAAATAGGAGCAAGAAACAAGAAAATATGCCACAAGGATAGAAATAGGAGAATGTGGGGGAGAATGAATACAAATGGATCAGCTATGGTGCAACTAAACTGGAGGATCTCCAATTGGTATACATCAGTAGAGGCAGCAGCTCAGATTGCCAGTAGTTAATGGGTGAGAATGGAAGGGATAGGTAGCACAAAGGCAGTAGCCATAGCTGAGATTTGATATAAAATGACATCTAATAGAGCCTAGAACATTGTAAAAAAAGCATGCATGTTACCTTTGCAGCATATTCAGTTATCTGACACTGATACAATGATTATCTTGTATTGACCTGACAAAACTATCACTGAAGCAGTACAACCAAATAAAAGATAGAACACATCTATCCAACCTGTATGGGATATAAGGACATTAATGACTGCTAACGTATTACCATGTACACTATTCATTTAATTTTATTCACATAAAAGACAAGTGTTACAAAAAAAATACACTCACCAGCCAGTTTATTAGGCACACCTTGCTAGTACCGTGTTGGACTCTCTTTTGCCTTCATTCGTGGCATAGATTCAACAAGGTCCCGGAAACATTCCTTAGAGACATTGGCCCATGTTGACATGATAGCATCGCAGTTGCTAACAATTTGTCGGCTACACATCCATGATGCAAATTTTCCATTCAACCACATCCCAAAGGTGCTCTATTGGATTGATATCTGGTGACTGTGGAGGCCATTTGAGTACAGTGAACTCATTGTCCTGTTCAAGAAACCAGTCTGAGATGATTCGAGCTTTATGACATTATCCTGCTGTAAGTACCCATCAGAAGATGGGTATACTGTGGTCATAAAGGGATGGACATGGTCAGCAACAAGACTCAGGTAGACTGTGGCATTGCAACAATGATAAATTACTAAGTGTGCCAAGAAAATGTCCCCCACACCATTGTTTACATTGTTTGAGTGAAAGTCTAAAGTAAACATAGGGTACAGTAAGTAAGGTAAACAGTGATTTTACCATAATAACCTATAGTATTTTAGGAATATTATATCATATAGTACATTTATATTTGTCAACTTAAGAATTTATAGATTTAAACTATATAACAATCTGTATTTGAACAAAAATGAAATATGTACATACAATATAACACAATTGACATGATTATTTATTAAACAATATATAAGTATCTCTTAAAATCATCACATGTCCACCATGGGCAGCATGAACAGTATGATCAGTTCTGTAATTTTCAGATTTTATCAAGGACTTTGTGGTTCAGGCTCCTGTATACAAACTTTTCTTTGTGGGGTTCCATCACAGGTACAAGAAAGGGAGAAATAATTATTATTTTATAAACTTTAAAAGAAATACAAAGGAAGAGCTTAGCTTTGAAGTAAATTTGACAAACTATGCTTTTCTTAATATATGGCCAGCAAATGAAGATGTTAATTAATGGAAAAATGCTTTTTAGGCTATAGTTTTATGGAGAAAAAATAGTACTCATTTTGTGACTGCAGGAGTTACAATCCCATGGTTGAACTAAATGGTCTACCAATAAACACCACACTGTTTGGTCTCTGCATCTAAAAAGCTGGTCACCCCAGAAAGCCTTATACCTATAATTTGCTTACATGTTTAATATTTGCTCAGCGATTCTCTTGTGCATGCACCATGTCCTCATTGAAGTTCTGTTTACAAACATTGGGGACATCTTGGTTGCACAGTGCCCCCCCCCCTTCCTGTCCTTCCTTCCTGCCAAAAGGGGTCTGGTTTGGTCTGGGACCAACACTGTATGGGGTCCCACTATTCCAGAGCATACCACATCCTCCATGCTTTTACATAGGATACCAGACCCTATGCAAGGGGGTCTGGTATACTTGGGGGGACCCCATGCTGTTAAGGGTCCCACATTTCCAGAGCATACCAGACCCTTTGCCAGCAGGGGGTTCTGTTATGCTCTGGGTAGGGGCTATACTTTTTTATATGTCCTTTTTATTTTGAAAATTGAATTTCATAATTTTTTATTGAATGGAGGTGTGGCCCAGGAGGTAAAAATTTGTAACTGGCTGTACTGTCTCACATGATTGTGGGGGGTGGGGTATTGCCACCATGTTAATTTATGGGAGGCAAACCAAACATTAAAAGTGTTCGGAAGGCTTCCGGTTCCGGCGCCTCATGTAGAGGAGGCATCCCGAGGAGCTCCCGCGCCATCCACGAAAAATCGGCTTAAAAAGCCGCCCTTACCTTCGCCACTGACAGCTCTATGGCTTTCCGAGTGCCGGCAGACACAGTGCATGGACCGTTATCTCCTCCATCAGCGTCAGAGGTCCCGTTCCCGGTCGGTGACGCGCAACTCAGAGGCGGCCGCTCGAGCATCCAAGATGGCGGATTCCCGCCGGCGGCACGAAGAGGCTGGACAGGAGTCCTCGCAAGACGGATCAGACCACGAGATGTCCGACCCTGCCCACGACAAAATCGCAGTGGCGGTGGCGAGAATATTGAAGCCGACCATCCACTCTGCTATCGATAAGGCCATTGTCAAAGCTATGGCGAGCTTCAAGCAGGAACTGGCTGACCACGCCCACAGACTCACAGATCTTGAGGACAGAGTCTCTTCACTGCAAGATGATAATGCAGACTATGCCACGCGCTGCCAGGCATTGGAGATGCAAGTCACCGAGCTGAAGGACAAGCAAGACGACCTGGAAAACAGGACCAGGAGGAACAATGTGCGGATATTGGGAGTCCCGGAGGCGGTGAAACCTGCGGCACTGCACGACTTGTGCGCGACGGAGATCCCGGCGCTCCTGGGCCTGGACTTTCCGCTAAAAGTTGAGAGAGCTCACAGAGTGGGCCCCCCTGATCCTAATAGATCATTGCCTCGCCCGATCATGGCCAGGTACCTTGACTTTGCAGACAAGTCTGCTGTCATGCAGGCATATCGGAAAAATAGGGAATTGAAGTACGGGGAGAGCCGCCTCCTGTTATTTGCCGACTATTCGGCCTCGGTCTCTGGCAAGCGCAGAGCATTCAGCGCGGCGTGTACGGCGTTATTCCACAGAGGTCTTAAGTTTTCACTGGCATACCCGGCCACGCTGCGAGTTACAGACCAGCAAGGCAAGGACTATATCTTTAAGGACCCAGAAGACGCAGATCATTTTGTTGCACGCTTGCTTCAGGAATCATCACCGACATCGGGGAAATCAGCGTCTTCAGCCTCCGTGGTGAAAAAACCTGAGAAGCCTGCTGTTTCTCCAAAGGCGCAGCGCCTGAAGGCTGACACCCCAAAGAAGTCGCAGAAACTGGACACTGGAAGAAAAGACCTCAAGACCACGAAGAATCGCTAAGAGACTGGACTTGGGACACATTATTCGCTGTCTGACCGACCACATTGCGCCCTATATCTGATGATGCCCTGGTAACATACGTGAGCATATCTCCCCCTGAATATTATCTTTCTATGCCTTCGTACTTTCTTACGCTCCCTAGCTATTTACATTTGTGCATTCTTTACATTTCTCTATTGCCTGTGCACCTTAAGTGCTGAGGAGATATTGCATGAGCCCGAGATTGGGGGAGATGTGGGGAGGGCCGCTAATGTAAGTTTCTAAATATGATGATGGATGGTGGGGGAGCGGAGGGATGGTTACACATGAGGAAAAAAGTGGAGCCCACTAAAGATATGTTTTGCCTGTTTTGGCAGGTCTTAGCACCTCAGTCGATACTATATGTATCGCTGCTCTGATTTTAAGTTTATTGATGTTTAGTTTTAGTTTTTGTTTTCCTGCCTCCACTCGCAGCCTTCGCTCTATATTATGTACTGGTTTTACGGTGTTTATGTTTTGCCTGGGTAACGCCTCTGGTTTAACTATCTATGAGATGAACCTGCTTATAATGACCCCCCCAGTTTGCTATGACCCACCGTAAATTACAAACCCTCAACGTTCTATCATGGAACGTACAGGGGTTGAGGTCTCCTGCGAAGAGGATGATGGTGCTCAGGCACCTCAAAAAATTGAAGGCGGATGTGGCACTCCTTCAGGAGACGCATCTCAGTAGCTCTGAAGCCGCTTACCTGGCCAAACTCTGGGCGGGTAAAGTGCTGGTATCCCCTGCGAAGGGTAAGAAAGGAGGGGTTGTCACGCTATTACACAAAAATCTTCCACACTCGGTGGACTCCCACTTTCATGACGACGACGGTAGACTGTTGAGAGTGCCTTTAAAAGGTTTAATGCTGACCTTAGTATCTACAACGTGTACGCCCCTAACTCGCCGACTAAGGCGTACTTCTGCTCTCTGGCCCAGGCTATTGCTCAGGACCCCTGCTCGAACAAAATCCTGGGGGGCAACTTCAATGAGACTATGATGACAGACATGGACAGACGGTCGACGACTATCCCTAAATCCCGCTATATGACGCCACTGACTGCTCTATCAGACTTCGCGGATCATTTACAATTACATGATGTCTGGCGGCAACAACATCCCACTACCAAACAGTATACACACCTGTCCCATGCCCATATCTCCTTATCGCGACTCGACTACATATTGGTCACAGACAGTCTTTTACCACTATGTGTAGACCCCGAGATCCATGACATCATTATTTCTGATCATGCACCGGTAAGCCTACACATACTGGAAAACATACCCAAGGGAACGGACATCCTGTGGAGATTTCCGGGGCAATTGAAAGACGACCCCGAGTTTAAACAATATATCTCGAGTAAGATACAGGAATACAAAATTGACATTCAACAACATGTGGAGAATCCGGTGCTGTTCTGGGAAGCAGCTAAGGCTGCAATCAGGGGCCACATCATTGCTTTTTTGGCGACCAAGCGCAAGCGAACCAGGGCACGGTACAAGGAGTCCTTGTATGCCCTACGCAGGGCCCAGTGTGACCTGTATGCCTCCCCAACGGTAATGAACAAATGCCGCTTTAACCAAGCTAAACTAGATTGTGATCACTGGTTGGAGCAGGAGGAATTCGTCAGAAAGAACTATAGAGATCTCCAATACTACAAATTTGGCAATAAAGCAGGGAGGTTGCTGGCCTCTTTGACCAAGCAAGCTATGTCAGCTACTCATATACCGGCCCTGCGAGATCCTAGTGGGAAAATAGTGACAGACCCAGCGGAAGTCAATGAGACACTGGCCCAGTTCTATAAGGACCTCTACACTGACACCGGAGCAGATGCCGAGCTCCAGGCTAGGTATCTTGCCGACACTCCCCTGCCAAACCTGACTACTGACCAGGTAGCGGCCTTGAATGCTCCACTGACGATAGACGAGGTGCTGGCAACTATAACGAAACTCCCTACAGGAAAGGCCCCGGGACCAGACGGCTACACGGCTGACTTTTACAAACTGTTTCTTGCCGACCTAGCTCAACCGCTCCATAATCTGTATACTCACCTGTGGAGCGAGAGCTGTTTCTTCCCGACCGCCGATCAGGCCTACATTAAAGTCTTGTATAGGAAAGGGAAGGATCCACTGTCCCCAGGATCTTACAGGCCCATCTCCCTCATCAACCTGGACGCGAAAATCCTCACTAAGATCCTAGCATCCAGACTGGCGCCGTTTATGCCAGAGCTGATACACCCTTCGCAGTCAGGATTCGTGCAAGGTCGACAGGGGGTGGTGAATATTCGGAAGGCTCTCCTGGCGATGGACTTCACCAGGCGGAACCCACTCCTGGATGTTGCACTCCTCACCGTAGACGCCGAGAAGGCGTTTGATAACGTTAAATTCCCATGGCTGTTCTCGGTGATGGAGCGCATGGGCTTTCAGGGTCGGTTTCTGGCACTCCTGAGGGCAATGTATGCCTCTCCGTCAGCAAGAATCTACACGACAGGTTTCCTGTCCAGGGCTTTTCCATTACAGAAAGGGACCAGACAGGGCTGTCCCCTGTCGCCCTTGCTGTTTAATATAGCCTTGGAGCCACTGGTTCGGAGGGTGGAAGCATCAGAGGAGTATAGGGGCATCCAGTTGTTTAATGATGTCCTGAAATGTGCACTATTTGCGGACGATGTACCTTTATTCACCAGCTACCCTCACCAGGATATTCCCCTGATACAGCAGATGCTGGGGGAGTTTGGGATGTGTTCTGGGTTTAAGGTCAACTCTACCAAGAGCGAACTCTTGCTTCTCTCTAATCATAAACACAGACCGTGGCTACGCACCACCACTTTTGCGGTTGCCCGGACGCATATCACTTATTTAGGAATGCAAATTTGTAAGCAAGCTCTATACCCTTAATTTACAAAATGTCATTAAAGAAATTGTGCGCAAACTCGATACGTGGACCAACTTATCGTTATCATTGTTTGGGAGGTGCCACCTTTTTAAAATGGTGCCGTTCCCTAAACTCTTATACCCCCTGCAGAATATTCCTCTTCTGCTCCGGCATGCTGATGTCCAGTACCTGGACAAGGCTTTATCCAAATTTCTGTGGAAAGGGAAAAGACCTAGAATTGCACTAAAGACACTGAGGCGTACTTCCAGGGAGGGGGGCATGAACCTGCCAGATTTTAGGAAATACAACATAGCCGGGCTGGTGCGTCACGCCATTGACTGGTTGGGGGGTACTTCGTATCATTCAAACCTTACGCTAGAAAAAGGTTTGACCCACCCGTGGGACCCGGCTGCTCTACTTCACTGCCCCATCCCCAAACTCCCGCAGCAACTGAGACACAGCGTACTGGTGAGGGACACAATAGTGGCGTTTCGTGAAGCTAGGAAACTCTATAAACTGCCCTACACTTTCTCGAGGTATCTACCAATAGTCGGACATCCTCTGTTCCCACAGGGCACGACGGGCGCTTTGTTCCACAAATGGAAGGAAAAGGGGCTATGCTACTTTAAGGACTTACTTGACCCGGTGACAGGAGGGGTGTACTCCTTACCAGACCTTAGGACAAGATACGGACTGACTACGAC
Organism: Ptychadena robeensis; assembly: GCA_036250615.1. NCBI lineage: Eukaryota > Metazoa > Chordata > Amphibia > Anura > Ptychadenidae > Ptychadena > Ptychadena robeensis. Next base: position 183,310,320 of record CM070032.1, read on the forward strand.
CGAGACACATCCCTTACACTATATCCAGGCGGCCAACTTTACGGCTGGCTTAGCTAACAATCTATCTTCACTACTCATACCCTCACGGTTTGACACCTTGGTTGGAAACACAAAGATAAAATTGTCCGGAATTTATGCCTCGCTCCACAATAACCCACACACGCAGGTTGCGCCCAAACTGTCTACTACCTGGAGCAAAGAGTTTCCGCAAGAGGGGTTGTTGGAGAAACTGCTTGAAGGTTATCGTGTAGTCCGTCGAGTAGCTGTGTCTGAACTGTGGCGTGAAACACAGTATCGCATCCTCATGCGGGCGTATAAACCTCCGGGCTTGGTGCAGGAGGATCCGCTGGGTGTGAAGTGTTGGCATTCCACTTGCCCAAAGTGCTCCATGTCTAAACCGAGTTTACTGCATTGCCTCTGGTCGTGCTCTGTGATATCTAAATTTTGGGATGAGGTTCTGGGCCTATTGACAGCCACAATAAAGGCCGTGGTCCGAAAAGACCCATTGTTATTGCTCTTCAGCTGCATGTCCTCGCAGACATCAAGGTCGGTGTCCACCAATTCCGCATGGGTACATACATGCCTACTGGGCGCCAGACGGGTCATTCTACACGAGTGGATAGACGATAAGCCTCCAACCCTAACACATCTAAACGCGCAACTAGAGGCCAATATGCGCATTGAGAGGCTGGATAAAGGACCTAATGGCTCCAAAACTGATGTACGATTTTATGCGAAGTGGGGCCCTTACCTGACTTATAGGGGGGTGTTGGAAGAGTAGTGAGTGCCACCAACCCTTATAGGACAATGCCTGCTCCCGACAAGGCTGTACCCGGTTGATAATAGTGTGATAGTGGCAATGACGAGAATCAATGACCAATGTCCAGGCGCCGGCCTATCTCTCCGGTAGACCCTCGACCCCCCTAGTACTAGGCTGCGAGTGAGGGAGGCAGGTTTAGAGTTTTAGAGAAGTAGAGGTTGGATGCTATGTTGTTAAGATTATTAAAATGTTTGCATTGATGGGAATCTGCATATGTATCTGCGAAGCTGATTATCTTACGCCCTCCCAAGGGAGATGATTCTGTTCTTCTTATTTGTACACAGGCTAACGCCACTGTTTGATTTTGTTTTTATTACTGTTATGTGAAAAACCCAATAAAAATTATTAAAAAAAAAAAAAAAGTGTTCGACCGGCCATCACTACACATATATTTACTTTTAATGGTACTTCCTATAATCTACTTTTGCCTTTAGAACCTAAAATTTTATATTAATGGTGTATTTATATGATATTTTTAAGAATTTAGGAAGAAAAGGAAATGTACATTTTATTCTGACCCAAACCTAAGCAAATTTTCTGAATAACATGAACACTGGAGTTTTACCTCAAGATCATAATTAATCAACAACTGTGTAGATTGGTTGGATGGTTAATGTACCATTTCAGACTATTAGAGCTAGTAAAAGTGGCCTGCTGAGTCCCTAATGAATATAAAAACTGATTCACTCCTCTATTTTTGTTAGAATATGCTACATCACCCAGCCACTGAAAAGTTTTCTACATTAATGCTAATATAGGCACAGAGTGCAATGATTTTGATTATTAAAAAAAAATAATATAGTACGTTAAACAAATATCCCATAATGTACACATCAGCACAATTTGGGATATGAGAAACAATAGCAGCACAACATTCTTTGCACTTTTATTTCTGCTTTACTGAAAAATACATAAATGCCTTAGAGCCAAACAAGCAATGCCTGCTTTCTTGAAAATAAAAATCTAAAATAACATATTTTTGTTTATATACAGTTTCACAGTTTCAGAATATATTATTGAAACAAGTCACATTTCATCAAACTCAACATGCGAGATAAATTGTGGCAGGCATATTTTATTTAGAATATGACAAACTAAGCATGGAAAAATGAGCTTTGGAGTCATTGTGTCAGCTGATTATTATTAGTGTTGCTCAAATATTTTTCTGTTTGGTCCTAAGTTTGTTCACGTAACCTCGTCTAAAACTTCTGGATTCTAAATATCCCAAATCAAAGTGTGGCCTTCAACTTTAGATCTAGATAAACGCAAAGCCTTTAAGCTTAGTACTAAAGGTTCTGAAGAGATCAGGGGAACACTGAGAACATGATTAAAATCATTTCCGAAAACACACATTTTTCACACATAAAAGATATATTACGTTGTCCCATGTCAAATAGCAATATTACAGTGGTATGCAAAAAACTTTTCCACATTTTGTCACATTACAGCCACAAACATGAATCATTTTTATTGGAATTCCACATGAAATCCAATTGAGAATCTGTGGCAAGATCTGAAAACTGCTGTTCACAAACGCTGTCCATCTAATCTGACTGAGCTGGAACTGTTTTGCAAAGAAGAATGGGCAAGGATTTCAGTCTCTAGATGTGCAAAGCTGGTAGAGGCATACCCTAAAAGACTGGCAGCTGGAATTGCAGCAAAAGGTGCTTCTACAAAGTATTGACTAAGGGGGCTGCATAATTACGCACACCCAACTTTGCAGTTATTTATTTGTAAAACATTTTTGGAATCAGTTTGTTCTACTTCTCACGTGTACACCACTTTGTATTGGTCTTTCACGTGGAATTCCAATAACATGGATTTATGTTTGTGGCTGTAATGTGACAAAAAGTGGAAAATTGGAATACTTTTGCAAGCCACTGTATATTCACATGGTCAACAAAAGAGGCATTGCAATTACATTCACTAGGATGTCAGAACATTTTATGGTAAGAAGGCACTGTTTGTGTCTCAAGTTTCCATCGCATTGGTAGCCTTTTAACATTCAAGGCATCGGCAAGATACAGGGAGTGCAGAATTATTAGGCAAGTGGTATTTTTGAGGAATACTTTTATTATT